>JPKZ01003153.1:397836-410344 GCA_000803305.1 Toxocara canis
TGGGAGATTGGGGGAAGATAGAGAAGTTTGGATCTGTTGCGCTCAACATTTAAATCAAGGTTACCTTTAAAGCAACATTACAATCCTTTTAACAGTTTCTCCTCTCAACTCCAACCGCTACATAGCATCCAATCGTCTCTTCACTATGCGAAAATTCTGGCATCAAACCACAGCAAGCTTTCCTGTAATAATATTCACCTGGCTGACTATGCTACTTCTTGTCGGAAATTTGCTCTTCTCATGCGATACGCGTTTCATGCACTTTAAATTATAGTCCCACATCTCAGACGATAGCTAATCCCGCTGGCTTAATTTGATCGTAACGATTGATCCAACTTATTGTTCGATCCACACTATGTGAATATCGAGTATAGCAAAAATTTTGTTTAAAAAACTTTGATGCAATTTGGTGAACGCTTTTCGAAACGCTCATTATGGTAGCATCATAGTCGATACGTTATTCATACGTGCAATAATTGCAGCTAGGCGAGACTCAGTGATGCCACACGTCAAATGAGTTCATGATGATGCATGTTGAGCATTCATACCATAGAAAAATGAAGCACTCGTCGTAACTCACCTTCCAAACTTTTCTTACTGCAGCGACTACTGTGCATCGCTTCAAACTGAGAATCGGAGTTGAAGTCCCTCAGCACCGCACGGCTACTTGACAACTTTTATCGTGACCTAATTTTTGCGAACTTTAGACTAATTTAGAATAAATATTGCGGCGAGATATAGAATAAGCCCATCTGAGGTGCCTTTTACGCATGAAAGATGTTATAAACTAACAATCAAACGCGGTGTCATACAGTGTCATCACACTGCCATACAGTGTCATCCAGTATCATCCCATACAGTGTCAAACGGTGTCATACACCGTTTGAGTTACGGCAGCTATGCTTGGGATTATGGGATTTCTTAACATGTAGAAATAGAGCGCACTCCTATAATAATTTACCTTCCGATAATTAATTATCAGTTACCTTCCGAACTTTATATAAAAACCATTCTGTGGCTCCAGCTGCGCTATAGGGAGATTCATATCAGCTGCTCAGTTCTTTTTTTCAGAACATACGATTGCCATGCACGCACATATGCGCACAAACGATGAACTCGAATCAAACAAACTGGCTTTTTTCCCCTTGTCTAGCTTTAGAAAAAGCTCTTCACCACTATCAATTGTAGAGACAGTATTTCGACACCTTCGCAGTTACGCAGTTCAAGTGCTAATTACATGTAAAAAAAGGACAACGTAATATCGTGAATTTTACGAATTTCGCAATAGCACCAGGCTTACTTGATTCTTTCGATGTTGAAAGCTACCTCTTTATTCGTCTAGATGGGCAACTCCGCAAAACGTGGTCATCTCGGAAGGCGTGGGAATCTTTGTTAACGGACTGGTACTTGTGTCTGCACTATAACTTCATTCATCACTATACCAATCTATCACCCGCATTCATAAACTGCTCACGGGAACAAAAGTTCATATTTTTACAGAACTAATCCACTCGTACATATTCCCACTAAAGCTACACTTTCTGCGGCACAATCGGTGGAAAATTCCATTGAACATGTTGAAGAATGCGCCAAATTTTGCAGCAGCTTTGCCTGTCTTCAGCGTCACTTGTGAGCGATGAGTTGAGAAAAAATTGAGTTTGGACAGAGCCGCCGAATGTGGAGTTGGCCAACGCAATTTCATGACTTCAGCAGCGTGTGCACCTCAGGTTAACGATTTTAGTCAGAAATACGAAAACACATGCATACATGCGAATAAACATAATGGCACGATGTTTCCAAAAAGTATACAGCGTTTTCAAACTGCAGAGGAGACCTTCTCGTCGCTAGGAAAACAATAAGTGGACAACATATACTGGAAGTTTGAATGCAAAATCAACTGTTCATTCCCCACTTTTATTTTCTTTCTCAAATTCATAGCGAATATACTTAAGTGCGTGCATTGGAGTGTTGCAAAATTTTTCTTAAACTCCACTATAAACTCACAATCATATTATTATCGGTCAGTTGTATAGATTAGTAGTGTTGAGTATATTCGAGAAATTGTTGACCCCTTTCCATGTAGTACTGCGCTTGAATAATAAACTGGCAACTCAGGTATACCCCTCTCGATGGTCTCCTCAATTGTGTATTAATTTCATGCGTTTCTTGAAATAAATTATTTGTCTTCACATTCGCATTTTATTGAACGCTAATAAATTACCATCGCTAAAAAGGTTGTTGATAACGATGGAAACGTTTACACTTTATGCGATGCAAATGCTCAAAGCACTTTCACAGAGTATCCGCATTCACTTCAACACTCCTATTTCGAAATGCAAACTTTTAAAAAATGTTTTGCAGTGTTTTCCTTGCGAAGACAAAATCTGACAACGAGATGAAACACAGTCGGAGAATTCATGACGCTCATTTTACTGTCGCTCAAACTATATACGACACAAAGTGAATGTTCCTAACGAGACCACTGGCTTCAAGAAGTATTTCACGCAGCAATAATGGCACACATCAGAGGCACACGATAATTCTGCACTTTAGATGGCAAAAGCTCTGAATGTTAATAAAAAAAAGATTAACATGAAGCGAATATTTCTCTTTTAAGAGTTTGTGCAAAATTTCTGCTTACCTGCATATCATGCCGCGATGTCTTCTCGGGTAAAAGATAAACAGAAACGAACAAGAAACGTTAGATGCGCCCTGGACATTTGCATATACTGCGCTTATCCCACATAATTGCTAGACTGCGCGCACAGCACATCTACATACGGTGCACATATATGTTTTCGATTTGTTTTCGCCCAAGAACGTTCGCATATATATATGGCAAAAGCTCTAAATGTATATATATATACATATATATATATATATATATATATATATATTGATGACAAGCGGAGTTGTATCCGCTGAATCGATGTTGTAGACGTTTTCTTACACGTACTTCCGTTTTCTTCTCTTCTGAGAGCATTTGTTGAAAAAGTTGCGGTGAAGAAATTTCCTTATCTCTCAAACATATTTTAACATCCTTTTGTGTTATCTGGTAGCCTCAGCAAAAAATTTTGTTAATTCTGATGTAAACGTAAGCGCGTAGTTTCGAGAACAAAAAATGAGCATTCATAACGTAGCACCCCATTATCCGTAACTAATGTAACAGAGCAGTACCTAAGAGCATCAACAACGGCAGCACATGCTGATCAAATGAAAACTTAGAGCAACTCGATCTCATGATAACATTCTCAGCAAATAAATATTAACATGCACAAATGGCAAACAAATGAGCATTTCGGACACAGCGATTAGTGTAACATATTTGTATATACAACCTGACACTTCCTCAACAAGAACAAGAACTCTGGTGACGGAGATGTAAGTAATCGTCAAAAACGATAGGATAACAAAATTTTGAAGACTTTTCAGGCGAAAATCCGAAACACTTCGCATTCTGGAAGCTTGTAGATCTTTTTCCGACTTTAGAACCATTTCAGCTTTACGCAACTGCATTCTTTCTACTCGCAGTTGGTGCCAACCGAGGCATTAAGAAATGCATAGAAAATGTGACAGCCTTAGAGCAGCGGATGGCGCTGCCGCTGTGCTTGTTTACAGCCGGAGAAAAACGCTTTATATACAATCCTTTTCCGGCTGCAGCCAATGAATGCACATCCCGAATCATTTGCTCAGGAACTGATTGATGCTGCACCCGACACGAACGTCTTCTTCTTTTGCTTTTTGTTCACTCGTCAATTACTCGTCTCTGCATGGCTAACAATCTGTTTCAGCTGGATTTGTGAATTCTTTGATATCGGTGTTCGAGACTGAAACCGAATTCAAATCGGCGCTCCTGCTTGCGCCAATCGCTGCTAAGGGATCACCGTTTTTGCCGTCCAATGAAGACTCGCCGTCCAGTGGGGTCTGCCGGCTTGAAGTCTGTATTTTCAGGAATGTTTTCTCTTGTAAGTAGTGATAACAAGATAGAACAACTCTGAGTAACGCAACCTAAAATACAAATCATTAGCTCGTTCAGTGAACGCATTCCCATCGTGTATCTGGCAAGGGAGGGGGCGATGGAGGTGGGATAAGGCACACAGCTTCTATAAATTTATAAAATTAGAGTACGAAGTCATCTGGAATAATCTCTCGTCTTTAGTTTGACGATTACTAACATATCTCCCACTAATGTTGTTACATATCATAACCCTGAACTCTCTTTAAAATATTGTCTAACCTAAAATGTGGTGTTACTGTCTACCTGTTGCACATATGACACTTGACGTGTTTCAATGCAGATAATCCGTTAGCGTCAAGCACTCCTGCGTGATGGCGATCTTTCATGTCTGACTGCTACATTTAGGAACTTCGTGTCTATGCGCTTTTGAACCACCATATTTAAGTGTAAGGATGAATACAGCACTACTGTGCGTTTGTGGTGAGCATCTTTTAAAGCATATTTTTCTATCCTTGGCCAAGATGTGCTTTTACTCGACGTTTGTGATGACCATTTTCTTTAACATATTTTGATTATGAAAAAGATGCACCTTACCCAAGCTCTTAACGTAGGTCTCTGAGATGTGAAACTCGAGAAGAAGATAGATATGTCATATATTGAATATTGAATATTGAAACAATCTTAAATTACAAACCATTACACAAGAGTTCAAACCTGTATGTTATCAAAGGTTTACCTGTAATAAAACAAGCATAAGAGATACGGCGCTTGCAATTATGAGCAAAACGGATAAGGCACGAGATACAATGCCGTAATCGTAGGGCTCAACAGATATGTGAGTGAGCGCCTCGTCCCCTTCGGGCGTTCGCTCTGTGTTTGTAATACTGAAAATTGTACGATTGTTTAGACTTCACCTAAGCGGAAATTTGTGATCATCGTAAACTGTAGAATTACTTCGATTTTTTAAAGGATTCAATCACAATTATTTTTTTTAATTGCCCCGCCTTCTTTTGGCATTTTCTGGCAGCAGTTATCAGCTGCTTCCAACACCGATGCGTAGTAACTCGCTTAAATGTTTTCCATGATTTCAACACGGACTGAAGAAAGAAAAATTTCAGTTTTCAACTGCTAACAGCGATTCTAGCTGAGGCTGGACATTGATAATCAAGTTTTTGCCACCTTCGGCATCCAATTCTCAACACTCTCATGCCAGGCGGATACGCTCTGTATGCATGAATTTTGCATCGTTATTCACAGTAACTGATCCGCGAAGCAACCGATTCTATCAAAATACCACTATGAAGATTCATGAAAGAAGTACTTGTCAATCTATTCACATACGGGTACCTAACCATCATCACAGTGGCGCTGAATCATTCTTTGTGGCATGCTCAGCGTATGCCCACATACTTGCATATTTTAGCGATGTGATTTTATTGGGCTGGTGGGGAACATGTGATCTGAAGTGAAGCAACATATTAGAAAAAAAGATTCAGGAACACTGGTGTTAGCCTGAACCTACAAGTGGTGTTAAACTAAATTTGCAAGAAACATTATGTTCAGATCACTTACGTCAAATCTATGCTTGTTCCTGCGAGCGCAGCAAAAAGGCAGAAAAAACACGTCACAAATAGAACAAATATGACTGCGACCTGAAATTCACGGCAATAAGTTTCGAATAGTTCGCATCCTCATAAACCATTCACGAAGAATGGCAACAGGATGAATAATGCGGCATTGTGCTGTCATGTTATACATTGCTGTTCTTCATGTGGTCAGTGGATGTGAGGCACTACTCTTGCGGGCCGCACTTGAAAAAAGATGACATCACAGCATCCTACTGTACACGTTCCTCTCTAAACGCTCGGCCCACAGCAGTGAGTGTACTGCACGCTTATGAATAAAAACCGTAGATGTGTTCGGGGTTAGTATATTATTTATGACCGAATTGTTTTCCCTAAATGGCCGTACACTGAGTACCAGGTGTCGTAAAGAGACGATAAGGCATATCTGAGGATTCCGGAGCAATTTGGCTAGAAAGAGTCTACTTCTTCATGAAAACCGCTCATCTGTTTCACGTGGAGATCCTCAACGGATGATAATCCACTTCCTGAGGAACTGGCGCGCGAAAAAACACAAGTCCATCTTTATGTGGGAAACAGTAAGTTTTCCAGCGAGAATAGAGGCGCCCCATCTTTGTCAAGCTGAACCGCCCAAAGATGTTTTAAACTTTATTAGCTATACTTGGCATCTAAGAAATGACCTTTCCCATGAAGACACCTGGCTTCTGAAGGCGAATGAGTTTATAGTGTTGCCCCCCCCCCTTTCGCCGTTTCACCCCAGCATTTCCAATTAAACACCCAGGAATAAGGGTAGCTTGCAAATAAGCAACAGCAGACACAACTCCACCAGCAGTCAACGAAATACCGCTTCACGGAAACACTAAAAGGTAATCAGTGCTAGAAAAATAGTACATTGACGCTAGTATGACAGAGTGGAATGAAAATAAGGACGACGGGAACAGGATGATAACGAAAAACGTGCAAAAATACAATAGAAACTCTGTGCATCCCGCGAAGACGGTTTTTGAAGCGCGTTTGTTGAAAATTCGCGGAATTCCGCCACAGACGTATTTCTTATTCATCATCGTATGCTCTCCTCATATGCGTTCCACATAAGAGCTTGCTTAAAAACTGATTCTATAAAACGCGCGATACACATCCGCCTTGTCAATTCTCCCTTTTCCTCTTCCCCCTTGTTTCTGCGCTCCTTAAACCCTATTTTTCCTCTTTTAATGTGACTGTAAGTGAGCAGGTTGTAAGGCTGGAAAGAAAACAAGGACTTTTGACAAGGAATAGGGCGGGTGAGTGCGAGGAGCAAGAAAGTTGAATCCTACCCCACATCCTCGCATGGCTTAGGTCATAGGATGACTTTCCTTCTCCTTCTCTTCAGGATGCTCCAGCGAGAAAACTTTAAATTCAAATTTCAGGAGTTCATGAAAGTAACTTCTTGAAGGTTAAACGTTATCGAAACGACTCTGGCGTTTTGAGGTGGAGAAAAAGTCATGACATGAGACGTTTCCTTTTTCAGAACATGGCAGAAGACGCTTTCGAATTTCATATTCATTAACAGCCTTTGGAAGATAGGAAAGGGACTGTGAGGGACTTAAGTGAGTTAATAGCTTCTTCGGCAATAAAGGAAAAGCTCCCACAGAAGGCAAAAAAAAAGTTCCCATTTCCTTTCTAGTGGCCGTTCTCTGCCCCTCCTCCTCTCTCTCTCTTTCGAAGAGAAAACTGATGTGGCTGTCATCGTCAGCAACTGTTTGTGAAAAGTGTTGTATGAGAACAAAACGGGAACAGTCTGATCGCAGAGCAGAGAACGGAATGGATTGTTTGCGTTCCAAATGTGACATTAAATAGAGCCAGCAACGGCAATTTATCTGTTATCAATTTTATAAAATCACACAGGAATGTGAGATAGCGTTTAGCAGGTAAACCTCGGAAGAACGCGTTCAGGAAATTCTTTGATGGGTAAATGTACTTTTCTGTATCGTGCCTCTTAAAACTGCCGATCGACTATGTCACACCAAGTCTTGCAAAAGCAACCTAGCATCCATTATTGTTCAGCATATCGAGGGCTTTAAATTGGGAGACTTGCTACCCCACTGCTGATAAAAAACGGTACAACAGAGGCGGTTTAATCATAATGATGCGACTTAGTAAACACCAACGCCATAAACACGACGGCTATGCGATTTTTTCACATACTCTCGGTTTCTTTAAATTGCATGAGCCTTCAGCACATTAATTCTGTTGCGAATTCTGAAAAGGTTACGAAGTTAAGGCAAACTTCGAGCATAAAACAGTTCATTGGACTATACAGCAGTCGTGGAAATGTTCTGCTCTAAGAATCACCTCGCTCCTTTAGTACAAACATTATGAGTCATATACACCAGTTATCCCATATTACAGGTCGAAAAAACGATCTGCCAAATTAGGGTAGTTTTGTTAAGAGAAATAATTCTTAGTTCATTTGCTGATGTTCATTTCCAACATGAACATAAAGGAATATATTGGTATTTAAATGAGCACAAAATTAAAATTGGTATTTAAATGAGCACAAAAAGGAATATCGAAACGGTACGGAAAGGATTTGTTGCGCTAATTCTTCAGTGTTGAGGCGCGTGACCGATGAGATCACTCTACAAAAAAATTGCGACGACTATTGAAGACCGTGATGCGCACTCACACATATGAATAATATAACAAGAAAGCAGATCATTTGCATTTGCCCAGCGATAACAGCTGAGCGACTGCAGAGCTTGAATGCGCTATCTATGATTCCTAAGAAATATTCATAAGCAAACAAAGTTTTCTATGAATATACAACTAGTGACCGTTTATATTAGAAGCTCATATTGGGATAATCATGCAACCTCCAAAAGCTTATTTAATAACTGTTCATCTCCTGTTCCAAAAGTGGCCATGGTTCGAGTCTAAACAAAGGAAATGCATCACACTGGGAGATTGCATGATGCGCGCTTTAGCAACGTACGCATCAAACCAATCGGTTACATAATCGACTGAGTAATATTCACTCTTTATATGATCATCAAGCCACTCTTACTAAAGCATGGAGCAAACGTGTTTTCCTGGCCATTCTGTTAACGATGCATGTAGGCCTATTGTCCAATAAAAGCAAAGAGAGGAAAAAATTACACGCATTTATGTTCCTTTTATCGCACGATTCCATGAAATGGCTTGAAAATGAGTACGGAAGGCGAGCGCTGGGTATATACTTTTGTACTACAGCTTCTACGACAATGGCTATAGTGGTTCTTGAAATTTCAAAAGACGGACAAACAAACAGACACATACAAACACACATCTACATGAACGATTGTGCCATTATGCACGTTGCAAACTGCATGTTCCCAAAGGCGTATAGAAACGCAGAAAAGTTCAACAGGTAAGAATGCACGCCAACCGCAAGCACTGCACACGCTTTGCCAGCTCGTTCATTAAAGCAACCGGTTTCATAAACTACTAGTAAAATGGCGAATGCTCAAATTTTATTTGACCGGACCCTCATAAAAATGAATCTTCTGAAGGTTTGCGTTTAATGCGGCCCCGAGCGGTCGGTCATGGAATCCAGCCGACTGAAAATGCGTGCAAAACTTTCACACCCTTCAGCCTACCATGGAGGTAACGAATTGGTTTGGAAGTAGGTGTAGGAGGTAGTGTTCGGTGTTATTTTACTCATCATCAAATTTCGCAGTTCTGGCTTCATTGGCTACAAACAGACAAGCACATAAATGCATGCATGCAAATGAACATGACGTCACCATAATGTTTTGCAAGTTGCAAACTTTTCAAGTCAACGCAAGTTTACACAAACGTACGAATTTGCAACTGCACCTCAATATACAACTGCACCTATATATGTATATATATAGTATATATATATATATATATTATATATATATATATAAATATTTATATGTACTATGTGTATGTTTATATATCGCATTGGGAAACACGACTGGGCGAACATGTTCTACAGTGCACGTGAACGAAGTGCACTATCCAAATTAATCTATACCATGCCGCCAAGAGCCTATGTTGACAGCAACGAGTCTATACTGGGCGAACACGTTGCCCCATGTTACGAAAACGAGTTTTCTTTCAACAGCGCTCAAATTTGATCCCGTCTACAACAAACAGTCTGCATCGTCTATATCCCGAACCCTCAAACGACTCGTTGACAATCACCGTACGCTCTTTGTGAATCTTCAGCGCTAACATTTTTTGTTTTCGTAAAGAACACAAGTAAGTCTAAAGTTCGTCTAGCACATGTCTGGTTTACCACATTACCTGGAACAGAGCCTCCAGGACTAATACGTTGTCTAGAAGGAAATCGGGTAACTGAAGAGAGGCTATGGAGGCCATGCCGAAGGGACAATGGAGATGAAGGGGGTCGGCTACTTTTTCTGTGTGTGGGTGGTATGGAAATTGGTTGTGCATCATTACATAATTGTGGTCGCCGGGCTATGTGCAAGGGAAGTCGAGTATGTAGAGTGGACCGTTTTCTAACTGACATATTATCCAGGCTTGGCGGAGCAAGGAAGATGGATGTACGCTGAGCACGAGGAATCCGATTCAAAAAAGTACATGTATTTCCTAAGGGAAATCATAGTTCATTGACGGCCAAGCAATGTACGCCGTCTAGCTGCATAAAAGCGTTCCCCTAAGTGATGTCATATAGGTGACGAAAAACCGCTTTTTCTCGCACAATTTCAACGGATCAACACATATCTGCAAGGCGAGCTTTGACATTATCGACGTAATCGTTCAGCATTCGACGCTGGCAATAAAAATGAAACGCTTTTGAAGTGGTTATGCCCAAATCGCCGACTCTGGGAGTTTGTTTTTCTTAATTCGCCCCATATGAAGAGGAAAAATGCTGCGCCAAACTAATCGAACCGGTTGTCGAACAACTTCAACAAAAAAATATAGCCCAACATCAGTCACTGGTAATTTGGTCAGCCTAATTTGGTCATGCCGAACAACTTCGTGCCAAAGCAAGTAACGGTTGTTTTGATATGAACTAACTGACAAGGTTTTTGATTTTCTTCTTCAGGTTCAACTCTGGGCATTTCTCTTCAATTACTATTTATCCACCTTCTAGTAAGTCTTCAGCCCTCAAGAAAATACTTTCGCTCAAATCTGTTCGCCGGCGCTCACTTTCCTTTTACATGAACGCAAACAATGCATGTGGTGACAGAAAGCAACCAAGATCATGCGAAAATGAAGATTTCCAGATTTTAATCACCCCTTTGGGGGCCAGGTAAACACAGGAAGGAAACGTTTTCTGGAAATTGACGCGACATGAACAACTGAAGCAGAAACTGTTCACATTGTGTTTGCATCCTTCACACTTTAACGTCCAGTTCGGTGGCCAGAGCATGTGGAAAGCTGCTTTAGTTCTGAGTCCTACGATGGGCAGTGACGACATATGTATATATATACATATATATATATATATATATATATATATATATGTAAATATATATGTATGTGTACATATATCAAATCTCTTTATGTCCACCCTTCCCAATGTCTCTTTAAATATCTTGCAGTTCGGTCTTACGCTAATGCTCCTGTCTTCAAGGACTGCTTAATTTGAAACGCAGTGGCTTCTCGCGTTCTATGGTTTAGATGTGTGTTTGCTCGGAGTTTAAAAGAATGGCGATCTTGCCTCAAACCAGGTCACGTCGCGCCCATATTCCGCATGCAATTTAAACAAATACACCTGCCAATACCGAATTCGTACTAAAGCATCACTTCAAATTTCTAAGAGAAAAGTATGACCATTTAGTATGAGGAGTTTTAAGAAGAAAAATGAGGATCTCGTGTTGGTTCAGTTCGATGCTTTCGTCCTGGAAAAAGTCGCACTTAGAATCGCCTTTTCTGCGGACCGAGACGTTCGATTCGAAATGGAAAAATGTTTTTTAATAAAAAATTGATGATTTTGCGAGCAACAGGAAACGACTGTGATGTATTTAGATTGGGATTCATTTTTTCTTTATTTTAAATGGTGAATCATTCTTTTAAAAGGTTTTACGGACAGTCGAAAAGAAAGATTTTACAAGATACACTCTATAAGGCTTAAATACGGCTTAGTTTTCTTGTATGTTGTTTAGTTACACAGTGACAACTATTCGTTGGTTCGCCTCCATCACCCTTGAGCTGGTTCTAAGGAAAGCTTCTAAATGTACCTGTGATGAGCATGTACTTTCCGTACTAACATGTGCAGTACCTATCAATGAAGGCGTTGCTAATGCCGGAAGTGGCAAACGTCTAACCGTGAAACATTTTCACGAGCCAAAAAAGGAAAAGAAGTGACAGACAATTTGTTAGGGCCTTCAGAGAACGAAACTTAATGACTATCAACACTAAAAATACCACTTACGACTACATGAGTGGGATGGTGAGAACACAAATATACTCACCTGCATCAATAAATGTGGAATAAGCAAGTATGGCGTCGAAGTGCTGACCGCGAAAAGTAATAAAATAACGGCAATAATAGCGAGAAAAGTGGCGAATAGCGATAGTGAAAAGGACAAAATATGTTGATCACCCGTTTTGTGTAAGAGGTAGAAAGTGGAAAACATCTGAAAGAAGAACTTATCGTGCTACATTCTGTTACGCAATATTCGCGACTTCCATCCTCTCCGGACAACTTTTCCTCCCCATCATCTTCCCTCCCCTCATTTTTTTGAAAAGTGAGGGAGCAAAGCCTAAAAAGATGACGTTAACACAATCCGCAAAATCTTTGCCGATTTTGCAAAAGCAATACGCCAGTAAACATGTAATGGGAGCGGGGTTGGGGGATGGGGTATCTTCCCTCCTTTTTTTGAAAAGTGAGGGAGCAAAGCCTAAAAAGATGACGTTAACACAATCCGCAAAATCTTTGCCGATTTTGCAAAAGAAAAGCGCCAGTAAACATGTAATGGGAGCGGGGTTGGGGGATGGGGATGGGGATGGG
>JPKZ01003153.1:412472-426406 GCA_000803305.1 Toxocara canis
GGAAGGGGGGATGGGGATGGGGAGGGGAGGAGGGGTACGTCCATGTGAGGTTTGTGTATGTGACCAAGTGCCTGAATTTCTCAGCTGCTTAGCAACTGTCTTGATTAGTTAACATCTTTAACATTCCAGTTTGAAGAAACTCCACTTGCACTCTATCGACGTTATCATTTCATGTTTTCAATGCTGTGCAATCTGACATACTGACTAAAACAGCAATATTTTCAAAACCGTGCCTTAAGTGGAACAGTTTCTTTGGTTGAAAATATTTTTTGATTAAAAAAATGATTTGAAAAAATAATTCACCGCTGACCTCATAAGCAAGATAAAACAGCTCTAGTATGGCGATTATTGTCGACGCGGTTCCCACATGAACCAAATTGCAGCAACACCGATAACGACGCTTCAGATCCTCTGAGTCGGTAACTGAAGCTTCCGCGCCCATCGCCTGTAATCATCTACGTTACTATGTTCAAATCTATTGAACGCTACTATCACTTATATTCAATGTTACACATACGTTATATGACGTTAACGCAAATAAGTGACGTTAATCAAATTTAATTGACATTTTTGTGTTCACACAATCAAATGCACGTATACGAAATGACATTTCTGCAAACAGTCGTCTCAGCTTAGTTCACGATGTCCATAGAGAAAGCGCAAGAAACCTCCAGAAACCTCCAAAAGTTTTGCAATTTCTTTAAAATGACAATAAATGACATAATAACAGGCATTTGTTGTTGATTGCTACAACAAAAATACTACAAATTCGGGCTGGTATGCATACAGGGTCATGCGTTTGAGTAACACTCGTGAACAATGTCCATGCAACACAATATCTTCGCTTGGCAACTATCCTTCTCTTAACCACAGGTTGAATCCCTAACGCGGATTCCCCCTACTTCGACTGTCATTGTACGTCCACGCTTTTCGGATATATCGCACTACTCCAGATGAAAGAACGAAGCAAAAAGAAAATCATAAACATAAATATTTGTTGGCAATTTAGCAGTCATGGTTATAAAATTTCTAATCGCACTTATGATGACCACGAAAGTTCCATATTGTGCGCCCAACAAAGCTCGAGAGAGTTCCATGATGGTCGTTCGACAGTATCTGTGTTGTCGCCTTATATGCTGTTGATATTTGCGAAAAAAAAGCTCTTTTTTTGAGCAAGCTGTTGTTCCACTGTGTATGAACACAAGACCCCCTTGGCAAGCAATATCGTCTATTTGCTTTGAGTTGCTCATTTGAGATCCTACAAAAAAAATTTCGCGAAAAAAAAAACAGTCCTAAAGCCCTTGTGAGCCAAATTCCCGCCCACCTGGAAGCATAGCAGACCCAGTTTCCAGGCAATTTATACAACCCCTCTATATCTCACCATAAAAAGTGTGCAATGATAATTGGTGCCCCTATTAAGATTGAATGTGGCCTCTTTGCATTTGCAAAAATTATCAGAAATTTCAAAACTGTGTTCTTTTGGGGTTTATGTTTACAGACTCACAACAATCTCAAAAAATGGTATTCATTCAGCATTAAACATGAAGGCACTAGGATAAAGCGTCAACGCCCAACGGACAAATTGAATATCAAACGATATGAGCTCATGTTTGATCCCCCTCCCCTTCCCCACCCTGCTTGGCTCAGGATACCACAGTGCGCACAAGGCGGTGTCGCATACATAACTGCTGAATGCAACTGTTTCAGGATTCCCTCACAGGTGTGTGCGCTGAGAAGCTCTCGAGCTTCAAGGACTATCTAACCACGCGAGCAACGAACGAGGAAATTGGACCATTCGAACTTAGAGTTCTCAAACTTACTTCGCCGCGAACCTCTGTATTTCCGAGATAGGAGGTGAGGCCCTTTGAAATCAGGGGTCGCGCGGTTTGAGAACCACTTTACGACATGTGGAATGCGTTAATTTCCGCAATGTTCTCGATTCCTTGCGAATTGATCCATCCCGTCCAGGAATCGCTTAACAAAGTGATGCAGGAGCTGCGCTTAAGCACGCAATTTTAAAAAAATGTAGTAGACAGATCTCTCAAAATCATATCGACAAGTTTATCAGGTAGGATTACTTACTACCAGGCAAGCAGTCAACATGGTGTTTGTTGACAAAATGATCATCATGTATCGCGGCCGAATGAAGAACTCTTCCGCAGAAAATCTTAATAGTGAAGTAGGATCGTTGGGTAAAGTTATCAGAAAAATTTTAACTCGAAATCGAGCATATATTTCAAGGTCAAATAAGCCAAAGGCAGAATGGCTGCTGACGGTGACCACCACACGCTCGTCATGAACCAACCAAATGACACCCAACCAACCGAAAGACGTCCGGCGCTCAATAGTGCTGACCACTCCCAGAAACGTCACACTACACATAAACTGTCACATCGCATAACTGTGAATGTCAACAGCATCAACAATACAGCCGCTGAGATGACATCACATTCTGATGACAACCGAAAAACGTTTTATATATACACCCGATGGTATGGAATAAACCGAAATGGGAAATTACGTCGACGAATCTAATGTTCAGCGATAGGTTGCGCAGTCGCTGTGGATGCCGATCAAACGTTCCAGAGCATGGCTATGCAACGTCTGTAGCACTACACGCAAACGTCACGTCGTTTGCCCTGCTGTCGGCTATAGTTCTGTACTTGTACCTTTCGGTCAGAATTTGGGTACAGTGCTGTACCGTACGTACCTTCACAAATGGTGGTTATACTAGACTGCACTAGACCTCACATTTAAAGGTTCAGTTCAATACTAGCTCTGCAATTCACTCAAAAAGTACTCGTACAAGGCACTTGTAATTGTTCTCATGGGTACTTGAAGCACCTTAACGATCATTTCGTAGCTGGCTCATAAACAAGCTTCGTCTATCGAAACCTTTAAAAACCTGAAGTACGCAGATAAAGCAGAAAGAATTGCTTTTAACTGCATCCTTCAACTGCTAATCATTTCTGAAGTGCTGGTCGTTGGAAGGGAAGCCGCTATCGGGTCGACCGATGGAGAGGGGACTTCAGCAGAAATAATGCGAGGTTGTGGAGAAAGGATTGAGTGTACTTGTAAACGTTACAATTACTAGTAAAAATATAGTTACCAAGTTTGCGCTTGTTGTGCTACGACCACGGCTCATGGACGACGCATTATATGGCCTCAACTACAATCTTCCTTATTTGAATAGTTGTAGTTAACCATACATTATTATAAATCGTAAAGTTCAAGTCATCTCTCGCCTAAGAGAAATAGAAATTCTTTCCGGAAATCACGATATTAGGACTCCAACCCTCCTCACCTGACTATACTTACAAAAATCGGTCGTTGTTTGTAGCCGCTGTTCAAAAAACTCCGCCACTTTTGGCTGTAGTCACCCTGAATTTCCAGAAATTCTTTGTGGTTGTCTCTGTAATCTCGGATTTCTGCTTGATCATCTCTTTCGCGCGGAAAGGTCTGCTTAGCATCACGAGGAATGAATTTGGCGGTCATGCAAAACAGAGTAATATAGTAGCAGACTGAAATGTTCTGAAACAACGCAAGCTACAGCATGTACTTCTACCAATATGTCTCATCTTTGTATATATTGCAACAGAAAATATATTAACATAATACTTCAGTCTGTTATTATAACACCCTTTTTTGCCTAATTTTTGTGAGAAATTTTACAGAATACTGTGCTTTACCAAACTACAAAAACACGATGTCATTGTGTCGCATCGCAGTTCGCCTGCTCATATTTGATTCAACACTATGAGCGTTCCCATCCAACAGTTCCAACACCAAACTACGTTGGAAAGAGGACAAATATCGAGAAAAGTGAGGAAGGGGTGGGGAGGGGGGGGGTTGGAAAGTAAAAAATCGGAAAAGTAAAGAAAGCGAGTCAGAAGACTGAGGCAGCGGAAAGTTCACACCTCAGCGGTCCAAAAATTACGGGTGGGAGGCGAACGAGGAGGAGGGGGTGGTGGTACCCATCAACTGAAGTCCACGAGTCACAAGAACCAAGGACAGTACATGCATAGTGCATCAATGCACAATACATCAACAGAATACATAGTATATGTCCAACCAGTGTCATAAATGGTTTAGGTTGTGAATGGGAGAAGAGAACAGATAGTATATTAGCGGAGCCATTAGCAAACAGCTTAGCTCCTTAAATACCATCAACTATCTATGATTGCTGCTGTATTTCGAGAAAACTCGCACCTTGCTCAACCATCAAACCACAAAGCGCTCCCTGCAAATCCGCGTCTAGCTTCACAAACAGTGGTTTGTGGTAATCCGCTCACCTACATACATCAAACAAATTATCGCAACTACGAGTGACTAATGAGCGCCAAGACTGCGGAACTCTTTGAGAAGGTGCAAGCCAAAGCTGTTCCCTCAATTACCGAAATTCTTGTGCCATTCCAATTTTTTGTTTACTCACCCATGCATGTCAAAAAGTCGCCTTCGTACACGAAAAAAAACCTCACTGCGAGAGAGTGACAACCCAGAACAACATACTACCAACTAGCTAAACAGCAACCTGTTTAAAAATACAGCTGGAAAAAGAAGGTCGCAATCTTGCAGTTGGCCTTCACTTTTTTAAAAACAAAGGCAAAAGCAAGGGATCAATCCTACTTGAGAATTCCGTATGTGAGATGCCGAGCAAGCGTCAACAATCGGTGGCTGTGAAAAATCACTGACTGAATCACACCTACAAGCACTGTTCTGTTCCCCTTCTATAAAACAGTATTGGTTCATATGTACTACAGGAAAGGGGCCTCCGGTTGAATCGCTGTCGAATTTATGATCTTGTCCTGTACGATCTATGGCAGTTACGGCTTACCACAATAGTTTAGGCGAGTAGCGAGAAAGAATAAGAGCTCTTTTCGATAAACGCATCAGCCCTATGAGTAATCTCATTGCATGTGCAAGAGAACGCTTAGTTATTCAGTGAGGCGTTTTTACGTTCACAGACTCGGTGGCTAGCTAAAGACGGCAACAACGGAGCTGCGGTATTTGCGATGGGTGTAAGAAGCACGCAGAGTTCTCAAATGCGGAGAGCGATCTTCAAATGCCCAATGAAACAATCAACTTTCGTTATCGTTCGGCCAGCTTAATAACCATCAAATTTTCGAACCATTGAATATAGGTTTTATGGTAACTTGTTTGCATATAAATCAAGCACTTTGGATACACATACACAATCACCATTATCATCACTTCCAAAGGGCACAGCTGCAAATTTCACGGTCATAGACGAGTGATATACAACCAAATTGCCGATAAGCAACAGAACGTACGAAAGGGATGCAAAACTTTTCCTAAAGAAAAATCGCCAACACCCTAAAAATTTCGACAAATTCAGCGCCTTTAGCTCCTGGATGCTATTGGAAGTCGCACTTGCGAGTTGTCTTCGCTACATTTTTTACAAGAACTATAGCGATGCATAGAACTGTTGTCGAAAAATAATGGGCTGAAAAACTTGATCTTAAACCAGTTATGAGGACAAATCACAGATAGAAATGGATGGGTTAGCTTACCTGTAATTTGGGTTGCTATCAGCATATAGGAATGCTGTGAAAAATTCAATAAGGTAGGATACATTGGCGTATCTAAGGGACTTTGCAGGTGCGAGCTGACGCTTTTACATCATTCTGAGCGAAAATGCCACAAATTATGATAAAGAAAACGAGTGTGATCAATGTGGGCAAGCATAATTTCCCAAACATTCTTCTTTCGTCACGCTTGTTCAGTCGTCACCAAAAGCACGCATACCAAACGCTGTTTCTGCTTCCTACTCATCTACTTCCTTCAAGCTGCAAGGGCTGTCACAAATGAAAGCAGCACAGAATGTCGATCGCAAAATTCTGCAGATGGTGACCTCAATGAACTGTACAACGCCAACCCGGCCGCATAACTTATAAATGAAAAGCAGAAAAGGGAATAATATTCCGAGGCATTTGTTAATCAATGCTTTCCGGCTAAGCATGTTTTTGTATCTGAGGTGGACTCGACGGGAACAGTAGATTCTATTTAATGAAACTCACTCACTGTGGCCAGTAACCCGCAAGATGCGATTCTCATTCGATGGAAAAATTCGGTGAAAGGGTGGCAGATGATTCGGGTAACTCTTATTCAACCCTGTTTCTTCTTTTACTTAAGCTGCAAATTGTTGTCACGAAAAGTTACCGTCATCTAAACTCGCCTTCGGGCGATTTCTTTGCTCCCCTCGAGTTCCCAGTGTTGCTTCCCCAACAACCTCCTTAGCCCCAACACCACGACCCCTCCTCCAAAATTCCCTAAGAATCGTCACCCAACGAATTGTCCCTTTCAGAATCATTTGTTCAAAAGAATTTCTGACAAGAACAATGAGTCGAAAGTTGAATCTCGCATACTAAATCACTGCAAAGCGTTTGAACGGAGAACCATAATCACTTGCCCAACGGCACAACTAATGACAACATGATGCGTCAACTCGTACGCAGAAATTATTCTTGACATTTAATGCGCACATAATAATGCCGACACCTTAGTTCGACGTTTCCGCATTTGAGGTCATCATTAGAAGTGAGTGCTGTCAAATACCGCTAAGCCAATTGGTCATTTTTCTATGAAGGTAGGCCACTTCTGAAAATGGTTCCCCTCGAATAAAAGCGCCCTGCTCGTGTTCCGTTAAAAGTACAGGGCTGGGGCTCTGTTTACTGAAGTACTGTATGCATAATAAGGTATCTTTGAGACATAACGAGAAGTCCTGCGACACTGAATAAACTAAGCGTGCCTTCATCACTGCGTAGTGTTTGGGCAATAGCATCAGCAACACCTACAAGTCTTCATGGGTCGTATAGAAGGGGAATTGCACAAAATGTCCACATACACACAAACATAGAAAACGATTCACTAATATTTATGCTGAACTAAGGTAGCGAACACAAATCAAAACTGGACGACAATTAAGACCCCTCTTAAAACTGTTAAGAGTGGAAATTCATTCAGAACGCAACAACGCACAAAATAAGATTCATGCGACCCGACGTTACACAAGTGCCTCGAATGCTTAATGATTCCAATTTGGTGTGCAACAATGCGACAGACACCTTTCAAAAAATTGTGAGATGCCAAAGTCAAGGTCACTTCATCAATTAGTTATTAGAACTTTTTCCTCTTCTGCTCAACGAGAGGAATTTTAGATATTAAATATATTTTGCTGAGCACAACAGCAGAAAACTTTGATGCATTTTGGATTTTTTAAACTAAACGGTATTGCTGGCTCAGGTGTAGCAAAAATTTGTGCCTTCATTTTCGGAAAAAAATTCAGTGGTCAGTGAATGCATTTCAGCTAGCTGGCCGGATAACGGTGAATGGACTGGAAGTTCGTATATTAATTATTACGTGTTCATTAGCAACAATGCCTGTCTATGCACGCATGCATTTACCCATGATATTCACATTTATCAAAAACGCAGAACCTGAAACAATTTCTGCTGACCGACAAATTACTGATCTGATTCATCCATGCATAATGGGATGGTCTGCGCGCAAACACACACAAAACGGACGTGCAGCCAAGCACACAGACCGATCGACGGACGAGACGAAGTGCAACCAACTTATGCGACACTCCTATTCACACAATTATCCATTCACACGCTCATATTCGTCCGTTTACCGAAGAAGCCAAATGTGAGATGTATTTTTGAAAACGTCCCACACGTGATTCTTTTACTATGAACTGTAGCCTCTACTGCAGAGAAATGTATAAGGTATATATAATGTGCGACATATAAAACGATAGATACACGCATATGGTCATTCATTTTGAGAATGACGGTTTTGAAACAAATGCAAAAAATTTGAAAATCATTTATGACACAGCGATTACCCAGCATCGACTGACGTCTAGCTTTGTTGCCGTCGAACGCAACAGAAAGATCTTGATAAGTTACTATTAGTTATGCGTGATAGAGTTTCCGACAGGGATATCTTTTACACGATTGCAACTCATGCTTATTTTTGAGGGCGCTGAGGGGGGTAACGCTGACCGTAAAGGTTTTCGGGAAAATATATGAGATAAATGAAAAATGAGTAACAGTAACAGCTGCATGTGTCATTAGGGATAACTTTCATTCGCCTATCCCTCTTGTGCTTTGTAGTTCATAGAAAGGTAACTGTATATGGCAGTCCTTATCACACGTAATTGAGAATGGAATTCTTAATGTTTTAGGCAGATTGTACCTTCTGAAAGAGGAGAACGAACGATTTGCGAGTAAAATTCCACATATGTAAATTAAATTTCACTCATGCCACTGTAGTATTATCTCTTACTATAATTTCAAAAAAAAAAAACAAATCCCCCATCAGGACTTCACCGCTCTTGCGGTCACGTCTTATTCCCCTTTTCCCCATTCCTCATCCCCTTCTCCTTTATAATAACTCAGCCTGATAGTGAGGGCAACAGTGCAAGCGATACTTTATGGAAGATCATTCAAAGAAAACAAAAGCCACTTGGAACACCAGCCACTAAATTTTCTCACAACGTTTTTGCTCTGACTTTTTAGGGGCCGTTAGTTTTTTTAAGTTGCGCACGCCAATTGCTATCGACAACCTGTTTGATACAGACAACTGCATCAACGAGTGCCACTTTGCACTTGAATCCGACTGTCTATTACAGCCTTTCTACGAACCCAGGTCTTTGTCAAATAAATTCAGTTTTTTTTCACTTAACAAACTCGTCATACCAACTACGCCTTTATGATTCCGAATGAGCAAGAAATCGCTGTTTACTGAAGACCCAGGCGCATTGTGCCTAACACTTTCAGAATCGCCTTAACATAGCTGCATTAACAGGGACCTCATACGAACCGACCATTTACGGTACGGTTACGACTGAAGAAATAATGGAAAGTTCAGTTGGTCATTATAAAAGAACATATAAAATTCAATCATGAACGCAGAAGTTATTCGCAAAACAGTGAATTTAAGGAAAAACTCGTTGAGAAATCTGCATGATGTTTACTCCGTGGAGGGAACGACGGGTTATAAAGAAAATGCAAAAAAACTATGCAAAAAGTATAAGTGAGCAGCGCAAAGTGCCACTATGTTAAATTACACTCAAAAAACGCATAACAGCACGGCTCATTCGTAACTGGGAAGGCGCTTAGAGGCGAAATGAAGAAAAAAATATATTCAAGGTCGACATCTTCGAGTAGAAACAATTTGTTAGATACAATCGAAATGCGAAACGCAGAGGAAACTTTCACATTATTCTGCTTCGAAATGGCTGACAAAGCCTCACTCCCCTCCGTTTTCCCCTCTCCCTCCCCCCGCCCACCTCCCTCCTTTGAAATATTTCCGGAGGATTGCAGAACAATACCGAATGCAGAACATCAACGTACACAAACAACAGCGGTCACGTGGAATAACAGAAAAAAATTTTTTTGAAAAAAAAAGAAATGTTTGTTCTTTAAAGTGTGACGCGCGCTACAACACATGAGTTGTGAAATGTTGCACGATATCGGCTGGGACCATTATCGATAGCGTCACCCGAACACCATCTTCGTTAGTACATTCTTTCATGCTCCCTGGTTACTATACTCCTCTTCATAAGATACCTCTTCCTGTATTTTCACTGTCATAATATATCTCTTCCTCTAACAGCTACAATCACGTAGTTTTAAAGATATCCACATCGAACGCCTTGTTAAGCCCATAATTACATTTAGCCTACGAATCACACATTTCAGAATTGAAGCAAGAAGAAATAGTAGACGCATGCGGGTGATTGCCGAAGTCGACGAATGGCAAAAGATGCGAAAGACAAAGCGGACAGCGTGATGAGTAACGTAACACTCGCGGAAGGCACATGTTGCGCGATTCATTCAACAGAGCACTCGGGGCAAATAACAAAACAACCTGTTCACCTACACGATTTCATCAATGTGCCGTTGCCTAACGTATCGTCTTCGCAGTGAGTGCTCGCTCCTATAGAAATCGTCGAAAACGAAGAGAACTGACAACCGAAATGACTGTAAATATAGGAGGGTGCTCAACAATCTCATTAACATACGACTTTATTATTGGATCGTTGCATAAATTCCTCAATGAATAGAACTCTTACTTCACTTTCTGCGAGACTGTTTCATGGTGCTAAATAAGTACTGATGACCATCACAAAGTAGTAGTTGATCTACTACGCCATCATAACTCTCACCTCAAGGTTTCCGAGGCACGAAAAGCAGACGTTAATTAATTACCACACAAGAGAAGGTGAACACCACTTATCATTCTCGAACGAAAAGCCATATAAAATGGCATATAGTTAATAGACTGAAGCGATTATAATGAGAAAGGAGCTGGATGGTTCGATTGAATAAAATAGTCTAATGTTTATTCGACCCTAAGCAAATAATGGCTCGGTTTTGAGGCTACGTCATATATTTGAAGTGAGGTGTTCCTACACGAAACAGCCTTCCGACGACATTAACGTACGACTTATGGCATTGCGCTTCACAAATGCGAATTTGGAGTTGCTCAAGTGTAATCTTTCGTCATGTTGTGTGGTTGCACTTCGCAGATGAAAATGATGTGTGGAAGGAGAATTACACAAGTCTCCCATCATTGTTTTCCCTTCTGCTATTATCGTCATGGTTTTTTCTGCTATTATCGTCGTAGTGAATTAATTCTGTACTAAAGTTCTTGAGATTGCTCACATATATTGATTGTCAATGATCTTTAATGGTAGTTTACAAACAACTTTGCATGATCAATCGACCACATTTATTGACTTATCGATCATGCAATTTGGTGAAGTGAAGGAGAGCATAACAGTTCGACGATCAACTCTTACACACTTATGCGTTTTTGCTCAATGTTTGCTAAATCTGCGTTGGTAGTCGCTATGAAAAGACACAGCATGACATACATAAACTTCATAAGCAATGAGCCTACGATTTATTCACTAAAGAGGTACAATGTTATTTTATCGAAGTTTCTAACAAGCAATGAGAACCGAGACTTTCTCATCGACTGCACGGCAAAAATGGTCAGCAAAAGTTGTGTTTGGCAAAACGCAACGAGATTTTTAAAAATTTTCTTTTAGCGAACAAGAAGCTATCCAATTCGCCACTCTCTTTATTTCCATTGTAAATGTTCAAAGAAGTGGAAACGATGGATTCAGATTCCCAATAAGGCGCGCACAGAAACAGTCGCTAAGACGTTCCATTAGTTTGCCTTATTAGATTAGTGTGTTTCATGAGCGTTTCGCGTTTTCAAATTAAATAATTGTGCCACCATTGTCGACTGTGCCCTATTTAACAAAAGGTGAATCGTCACACTGAAAGCAGTACTAAACGATGAGAATTTTCATGACGCCTCCGGCAATATGTAATTGGTAATTCTGAAGAGTTTAAAAGTTTTATTTTTCGCTTTTTAACAAGCTGCCAACAGCGACTCGATTTCCAAGAAGTACTGGATAACGTTTTCGGATAGTTGCAAAAGCCATCCAGCGATTTCTCCTACCGTCTGCTGCCTTCCCTCACATAAACATGTGGAAAGTGCAGTTTACGTAGTTGCATACAAGCAAAGCAACTCATGGCGTCAAAATCAGAAACAATAGGAAAAGAGTAACGGCCCTCTAAAAGTTACTGGTATCAGCTATTATTGATGCTCTTTTAATCGGTGCGCGGAAAGGAAAATTAGAAAATGATTGTTTTCATGCAATCAAGCCCATCGTATGATACAGATGAGCTCAGTTACTCGGTTACTCTCCTGAAAACTCCGAAGAGGACACCTAAGTGGTTCTTGCATAGAGCCATGAGATTTTTTTAAACGAAATATTTGCTAGTATCAAGTCTTCCATACAAACAAACAATCAAACCAATAGAAAGCAATACTTTCGCACTGGAAGCGCTCGAAGATGTCGATGTAAAACGAACGATATTCCTACTGGAACAGTTCAATGCGAAAAAAAAACTTGAAATGAACTGAGAGAGAAATGAAAGAAATGAACTGAGAGAGAAATGAAATGCAGCTAAGTTGGAATGGAAAAAAATTCTAACCTCGCATCTAAGATTTGACGAAAACTTAACGGAGACGCATCTAACGAGCGGAAAATTCGCATCTAATAAACATAACGCACTTTAGGCGAAAAATTGGCAAGAACAAAACACAAACACAAACACCTAAATGTGACTCACAGAGAAAACTCAACAAACAAGCGATACGCAGCATCAATCTTATATTACTTGAACGGGTCGACGATGAAGGTGATAATGAATATGTTAAAAGCATGATATAAAGTTTATCATCGCCACAGAATTTATGCATGACTCTTTTGCCAACCTATCCTTTATGTATGATTCCCTCGCCGCCCTCCCAGCGCTTAAAAGAAAAGGAAAAGTAGATAATGATTATTCAAATGTATAACTCACTTCACTTCAGAAAAAAAAAACGACTAAGGACAGTAGCGGCAAGGAAAGTTATAGATGCTGTGTGGTCCATTTATTGAGCAAAACGCATTGGCGCGTAAATACTTGCGCGCTTTCGCAAACGGAACGACCACATCGACTAACAAACAACAAATGATAGCGCTGTGATGCGACGGGAAGAAACGATACTGAAAAGTGGCTATAAATCCAACAAAAAACAAAATTTTGATCTAGAATAAGTAACCTGAATCGATGAAACATTTACAAAAATTTTAAATAAGTAGGCCACAGCTCATTTAATCCTCTAAGGTGAAAGGCCAATGTGAAAGCCCAGCGTCATTAGTAAAGTGATCAGCGTGCTGAATGGATTGAATGCCACAGAAAATCGAACGGACGTAAAAGTAAAAAAATGAAAAAAAAAAAGAATTAATCGATGATGGTCGCTGATTTAGGTCAAAGAAAGCGTTCGTTCGATTTAAAATTTGCTGCAGCAAATCGTCTTTGGTTTCAAGCAATGTCAACGAAACTTCAACGAAACTTTAACGATTTGATGATGTGGCTTAATTGCATGCGTTCAACCAGATGAAAGAAAAACTTATACTGAAAACTTACTGAAGAAATGTTGACGCGACAAATCGAGAAGCTTTCTTTGACAAAATATACAAAAGACGAAGAGATGATTAGAAATTTGTTGTTGTATGAGCACTACTTACTTACACAACTAAACTGTGCTAGTTTCGTAAAGGAATTCGCGGAAAGAATTTACTTTCGCTCGAATCGGTGGTGTTTAAAGCGCAACGAAGAAATGGTAATGCCGCAATTCTTCATAATTTTTGAGCACAATGCGTCGAGTAGAGTATATTTTGATTGTTTAAGGTGTTCTAGACCAGTGGAATCAGGCGACATTAGGAGAGTGTCAGCCAGCAACAACAACGTAGTGTTGTTTTTTTGAAAAAAATCTGTGTCAGACAATGTGGAGGAGGAAAGCACAGCGTTGTGCACAAAGTAGGCCATCCCAATTCCACGGTCAAAATTACCCTCGTTTATGAACTCTTTAATCACTGCAACGATTTGCAGGAATAATTTATACAGTGTCAAATTAGATCAGTTTTGGTTTTCGGCGTCCCACTGTTTTTGCATAAAACTTGTTGTGTATCGACTCCGAACTCGCGGTGACCTATCCTTAGTCATTCCTTTAGTTATAATATCATTAAAATTTCGCTACAAAACATTCCGCTATAATAAAAACATGCCAATGTTTCGAGTTATGGCATCGAAAGAAAAGCAGTTCCATTTGCGGGCAGCAACGAGCAGAACTAAAATTGGAGCACCCGTCGTGTTTCGAAATCGCAATCGTTTGACGTCGTTTGAGTTCTCAATTTCGTGGCAAACAAAGACTCTGCTGCACTTTCGGTATCACCTTGAGATGTCCATTTCATCGTCTCAATGCCGTGCTTTGTTTGTTGTGATCGGAATGTTACGCAACTGTGAGAACTAGTGACTGAGGGTAGTAGGGATGGG
>JPKZ01003153.1:447342-458626 GCA_000803305.1 Toxocara canis
CACTGCAGATAGCTTGAAGATATACTTATGAAAGCTTTCTTATGGTCGTTTTCCGGTACATCAACAAACCTGCCGAAACGCTTCAGATCGTTGCAGTTTTTCTTTTATGAAATTCGTTGGCAATTGTTCTTTGTTCGTTTCATAACGAACTGCATACCACAAATGCGATCGGAATAACAAACTTTGTTGCAAAGTATTAACAAAATTTTTCGTCCGAACTCTGCAGGTTGTTTGATGCGCGTGATGCGCAAATGTGTTTTCATTGTTGCATCGGCCAATGAACCTGATTATTTTGGCTTTTATTTTTTCATAAAAATTTGCCACGAATAAACGTCTTACAACTCACCTGGCGTACACTATTTGTACAAATCAACCATTTTTTGACGATGTGTAATGTTGCCTCGAGTCAAAAGCATAAGACGCGTTTTGTGTATCTTCGTCTGCGGTATGTATCTTGCCGGGTGGCATACGCGCCAATAATCGCACACGGGTGTTGCGCGCGTCTTACAAGTTCGCTGTCAACGTTGACGCTGACTGTTTTGTTTTCGACCAGCTACTTGCGTACGGAATTTAGTGATGCGGAACTGCGTTTGCCAATTTCTGCTTATTAGAAGACTATGTGTGAACTTTGCATTTGATCATTGTTGAATGATGGAGTGGTTGACGTTGAAAATTTTCATTTCGCTTGTATTTGTGTAGTCTCCGTCAAGCCCATAGGCATTGTTTGTCAGATTGTTCGCTCTGGGCGGTTACTTCATATTTTTAAGCGCATTTTTTTCTCGTCTGACCACATGGGTGGGTAAAACGCATCGTTGGGTGTTGAATATTAACGTTGTCAAGTGCATGTTGAAGTTGTAAAGTTCAAACTTGTTGGAGTTCAAATTTTTATGTATTTAATAAATTGTTGCGATTTGGTTCAATGCTACTCGAAACCAGTTTAGAGGTCCTATGCGCTTAAGGGTTTGGGGCGCTGTGGCAATGACTAGCATGAGCAGGATGGCCATAATTCTGGTTGCTTCCATCCCCATCTTTGCTCGCTCCGGTTCAATATCCTTTTGTGGAAGTCACATGAGTTTCTATCCGAATGAGATAACTTTCATCGGCAAACGGCGTAATTTCGTTAACAAAAATGCTGTTCATCAGTACATCGTTACGACATCCACTGAAGCAAGCAAGACACCTTTAAGGATGGTGTCTTCATTTACTGAGTAGCTTTTCACGATGATATCTATGCATGCATATATTTGCGGATACAACTCCTTAAGATTAAGTAAGAGAACGAAATGATTTTTCGAAAGGTGTTGATTCGGCCTTTTCCACGCTTTTATGATGCGTAATGGCTCAGCACGCCCACCTGTTGTAAACGTACAAACTCTTTAAGGAACTCGAACATGAACTGTGGCTTACTTGTTCATTCGTTTCATTGAAGCTTTATGGTTGTACCTAAGCCAAATTTTAAGAAATAACATGCGTGATTTGGGAAAGCCTTCAGTAAATGCGTCATATATCTCGTCTTGTTCCTTACCGTGTGAACAGGCATCTTGCGGCGCGCTCATTCATCTGTCAATCATAAGTACACTACGTTTCTTTGAATGTGAGCTGCAGCTTCTGATGTTCGGTGTTCCGAGAAAGGAGTCTTTATTCGGGTGATGAACTCATATTCGAGCGATCCCCGTTCTTGGTGACTTTTAGAAGAAAACCAGCCCATCGATGTTTGGATGTTATGATTATAATTAATAGTTGCTTAAATAATCTTATGTTAAAATAATTTTTGGTGTCGTAGATAACTAAATGTTTAAAAAATTTAAATATTTCTACCTGTTCAACTTTTTAAGTATTTCTATCTGTAACTGGTTTCATATTTCGTAAATCCAAGTGTCATTTTGTGTGGAAGCTTTTTAGGAGAAAAACATTTATGGAAGGAGTTCATGCTTGAGCGATGCTTCTACTAAAGTGGATGATAACGTTTTTTCATGACTCTTCCAAGAGGTAGGGCATTCTGTCTGGGAGGCTTAGGTTCAAGAATTTACAATATATCTTCTGATGAAAAGTAAATATACCCAAAATGTGATTCCTTGCGGATCTGTTATGTGGTGAAGTGAGATTATAACTGTTGGGATAGAACCTGTATTTTCACAGGTGCGATTACTTTCAACTTTTTCTGCTATAACAGAAGTTGTTCGGCTTAAGCCCTATCAATTAGACGACCTGAGACTATCAGAAGATTGTTCACCGCGCAAATTCTTGCTTGCCGTCATCGATGTTTCCCTTACATGATAAAACCGTTGCGAGTATTAGTAATAAAGTTAAATATGCGTCAAAAAAGCCTAACATAAAGAGTTTTAGATGATAACGATCTTGGAATAGCAACTGCGCGTTCATGTCCTCCGGCAGTAATGGGATCGCAGTCAAGCTCGTCGACGGTATCTACAACCTCATCGAATATCACCAACTCTTCCGTCTATTCCAGCAGCCGTTTGTTTTCATATCACTGCAATTAGTGCTATTACTCTGTTTCGCCAAATTCATTTTGGAAAATGAATGTTTCTCAGGCAGCTAATAAACCTTGGAAGAGCTTCACTGCATTTTAAAAAAGTATATATATATATATATATAAAGCTATTTAAACAGATATTACCTGAGCGGTCTCATGCGCGATGAAACTCTGAGTGTTTATGGTATTTAGCTTTAAAAACCGAACCGGTAAGAAGCACTACGGTGAATTTGCTGATTTTACAGCTCCTGACGATAACATTTTCGCATTCAGCACTCACGTATGCTTCGAGTATGAAATGTTCTGAATCTCAGAAATCTCTAAATTTCTATGTTATCTGAACCCTCGATGCTGGTTTGCTGAGAACCTCGAAGAATGCTCAAAACAGCGGCATTCCTAAATGTTTCGAAAAATGACTCCTTGGTCGAACAACGAGTTCTCGTGGTCATTGTAAACGATAACTGCACCCTAAGAGAGTCGTTACGTGAACAATAAGCCCGTGGCATTACTTTCATTACGATTAACATCTACAAACCAAACAAATCGGCGAGGTGGCCACTTTTGAAAAGTTACTTATAAGAAATATGTAGGCACTCTGCCTTTCGCGGGCCTCTGATGACCCACAAGAACTCCCATATGTCTACGAAGTAATCTAGACGCGTACATCGAAGTGAACCGAAGAACAGCAGATATGCCGGTATGTAAGCCCAGGTGCAGCTCAGAAAAACTGCTGAGAATTCGCTGAAAACGTTGCAGGTTTAGGAAAACGAAAAGGGCGCAGCAGGTTTTTCGCTCGGAAGACGAATTTTTGATGTTAAAACTTTTGGAGAGCAAAAAATAACTAGGTCAAAAAAATATGACCCAGTAAAGTCATCGAAAGATATTTTAAAGGTTTAGCAAAGGCGAGCTTTGTTTGCATCGACAATGTCTTCGAATTTGAATTTTTTGAGAAGCAAATTGAGCAGAAAACAGCTTCCCTCTTTTTTTCTCCTACTATATGGAGGTAGTTTTGCTAGGTCTCAAGTTCCTGAGCGATACTGAAATGAACGGAATGTTTCCAGATGGCTTTGAGGCCCGTTCGCTCGCTTGAAAAAAAATTCGTCAAAATTTTTTTCCAAATAAAAATTGATTTTTGAGGCTTTTAAATCAAACTATTACAGAGAAGTAATCTAATTTATTTTTAAAAAAATGCTACCAATGATCACTTTTCTAAATAAGTATATTGACGAGAACATCGAATGTCTTTTCTGTTCTGAACCTTTCGCCCATTCAAAAGTGAAGGAATTGTTTTTCAAGTCGCTGCATATAGGAGTTGTTGATAACAGGGAAGGCTGAGCAATTACTTAGAAGTTATGAAATTCGCGCGAAGGAATGCTCAGATCAGGAGCGTGTACTGATGTACATTATGTGAAGATGAATTCCTCGAGAAAACAGCGCCGAATATGCAATAGATCAGCGAAGAAGGCGCAACTCGAACATCGGCATCCTCACGAATTCACATGTCAAATCAGTGCCCAAACCAGAACTTCGAATAGAGCGCCGATTTCCGCTAGCGCTGGAGAGAAATGAGAACTCGATTGACAGTCCGCTGCCTACTTCGTTGCCAAAATCCTCAACCGATGAACACTAGAAAAGTGATGGGAAAGAAGGCGAATTTTGACGGACTGATTTAGTCGCCGACACATTGGCTGGGTAGATGCCATCATAGTGGTCGCTCGTTGTTATGTTTCGGCGCGTATTCCACCCTGAATCCGCTCTAAACTCACACATATTGAGAATTTGCCATAACGGTTATTTTAACTGTTATATGCAAAAAAACTTCTCACAGGGAGGGGAAGGTGAACTTGAGTTCTGTTGTAGTCATATGAGAAACAAAGTTGTGGTGGCAGTTTTATGGCATGTCTCGGTGTGAAGCACGGCAGGCATTAAAGAATGCGTCAGTTCATACGACGTGTGACACATCTCATTTACTAAGTCTGATGCTCATCCTTGACAAACTTCAGCCTTCGAGCGTTCTCCGCTTAAGTGGCACCATAATGATGCAGAAGAACTGTAGTGAGTTAATGCAGCAGCAGGAATAGAATTCGCAATTTTTATCAGTGGGCTGTTCGTGAGTATGCATAAAAGTGATAACGGAGATGGTGTAAAAAAGAATTTTCTAATTCTCGGCTCATTTGCATCTTGTAAACGACGTCTTGGCCAATGTGGCAGCGTACAAGATCGTTCGTCGCTCGCACAGAGGTGCCAGAGAGTGTTTATAGATCGCGTTTTACTCTTTCCAGAAAATTAACCCCTAGCTATATTTCAAAACATTTCAGTCTCAACAACGGGTAGCAGCTCCACTGATGGGTCAACATTATCAAGAAGTGAATCGAATGAATCGGAAGCAGCGTCGCAAACGTCGTCATCTTCGCATGGCAGCAATGCGGTAAACGTGGCCGTCAATAAAGAGTGGTGTTGCACCTCACCAGTGGTAAGTGCCACAAGTTGAGGAAGTTCCTGGATCAATATCAATTTACCGATCATCTATTTAAAAAATCAGTTGTCCATTTATGTAGGAGAGGGCAAGCTAATGCATACATATTGTTACGACTTCCTTTCAACAGAATATCCCTCCGTTTTATATATGTGAATATCGGTGGGGATGAGGGGGAAGCATTTTGATGAACGCAGATTGCAGTACATTTTCTTAGAGACCAAAAAAGGATGCAACAATATATTACACGAAAACGGCAAACGACAACACAGAATATTGTTTGTTTAACAGTAACAAAATGTCAGTTCCTCTTCCTTTCATAAGGTTTCAGAAATCGAAGCAAACGCAAATATTCTCAAGACTTTCACCCCAGCTGATGAAAACCTTTGATGTTTCTTGTAGCGACAGCAAGGTAACGAACGCTAAGAAAGATCATATAAAGTTATATCTATAGCTCAACCAGTAACTGGGGATATGCTTTATATAAAGTAGAATATTTCATCTCGGAAAGCTGATTGGCGAGCTTCTTGTAGCAATCAGTGAAAAGGAAAAAATACGGCCTCTCGTTCATGCCCTCATTCGCCCATTCCTTCCAAGATACGAGGAGCCGAAGAGGAGAAATTCCGACTGTCTCCGTCCAACATTTCTGGATCAGAGCGCAATCACATCACAGTTTCAGCGCTATTCGTATCGCTGGGGATCCGCCAAATGCGTTAGGCGATTTCGTTATCATTTTACACATGCAGAGAGCAACTAATTTGATTGAAACTTTCAGATGAATGCATCGACGGACATAACGCAACGAGATGACTACGATATATTTGCAAGCAACATCATATTGCAAATGATTGAAAACTTGCGCACAAAGCACGTCCGCGACCGTAACATTTTGACTGCTTTTTATCGAAATGATTCGGCGCAGGCTTCGCAGAGCATACATCACTGATGTAATCAATACATAGATATACATATATATATACATATATCTATATACATTTGGTACGGGGCGGAAATAGCTCAATGCTAGAGCTCCCCTCTTGGCGTGCGGGAGGACCCGGGTTGGATTCCAGGCTGCTTCCCTCCATACCACTGACATTTCAGCCAGCGGGTGATTAACAACAGGCTAAAACAGCCAAAGGAACGGCTGTGCTCGGCGTGCGATTGCCTCAGTAACATCGAGACAACGTACTGAAGGCCCGAGCGGTAACGTGCTAACGTAACGTGCTAACATTTGCTACGAAATGCCAAATGCGGTGTGCATACTATCCACTCCTAAACTCCTACAGTGAAGCGGCGTAGGCTATACGCTTTCCGGAGTGACAGGAGAGTGCAGCTTACATCGCCACCCTCTGATTGAGTGACCCGTCAAAGACTGCAGATTGTTATCTCATAAGCTAGTAATAACGTCATTTAGTCACATCTATAAACACAACATAAGCATAGGTCATGAATATCGATGCTGCTTGTAAACAACCATAGCACATCTACCGTACTTCTATGAGGTGCGAAGCCAACAGATGGTAAAACTTGAGAAATCCACAGCAGCGACATCGATATAGCGGCTACGCACATGATGAATGGTAGATCGCAGAGATTCGCGAATATGTTGAACTGCGGTTTTGACTTCTTTTGAATGTATTGGCATGGTGGGATTCCTAGAGGATGCACGAATCGTTCTTATCAGACGCGGAGAATCGGTAAGCGATGTTTTCCCGGAATGGACGAAGAGCGCTTTTAACGCGAACGGCGATTACGTGTTAGTCACTACTTTCTGTACGGTTGTTCGTTTGTTCGGTTTAATTAATACGAGGAGTCATATTCCGTCACAACCTTTCACAGCATTGAGCTTGAAGGCAACTATTCGTCTGGCCAATCCTTCCCACGCAATCATTTTCATAGCGTCGTGTATGAGCCATCCAGAAATTCATAAGTCCGTCCCGTATTTTTAGCAGCGATCACCGCTTCCAAAAACTCGAATGTCAGCGAGATGCTTCGGACCGAATAAAATTTCGTACTTCCCTATTGATCCATACCACAACTGCACCTATTCTCTCCACCCCATTCCGCCGTGCGTAAAGCACTCCGGCTGGTGTAGTAAGATAAACCTGGCACATAGATGGATGAAGGTTATTGTTTTTTGCCCAAGTCTTTCACCTCTTCTACAGTTGTGAGCAGAAACTCCATGCGTGATGGTACCGTTCGCTGTGCTGGCTTAGTTCGGGGAACAGAAAACGACCTACTATCTACGTAGCTGTTTTCACAGATTTCTAAAAACCATACATACTTCAACAGTTCACTCACTCACTCGCGAAGTGTGCGTTATGCCAATGCATTATTCGTTTGGAGAGTTCTTGCGAGGAATTTTACTTGTGAGGGATAGGTGCAACTATTTTTGATATCTGTCCGCCACAGTACATACGATTCTAGGCCGTTCGATTTGAATATGCCCAGCACGATCAGGAAACGCGAACGAATTGAAGATTTCTTGGTAAGATTTCACTGAGTCTATAAACACCATATAGGGGTATACCTTCACTGTTATAAACCGGTCAGCGCTGACCAACACAACGAACCATCATTCGATTGGCATATTTGACATCTTCTGCAATTTACGATAACTTTATCGAAAGTGCTAACAAATAAGAACATCTTTGTTATAAGACAATACCGGTTTGACCATATAAAAATATAAAGTATAAAACACCATTGACGTAAGTATGCAAAATATGCAACATGATAGCGTTGCATAAGAGAAGTGCACCACATATTGACGTGAATGTACAGAATGGAGCTTGCGTTTATTCGCAAACAAAAATGAGTCGTGTGGAAAGACACTGAGCAATAGACAGCTCAACTACAAGCTGGGAAGGTCGCAAACATACATTGTCGGATGTTTCTACGAAGGACCCCCGTCAAATAGGCAAAAGGAAATGCCACTCTTTCTGCAAAACAAAAACTTCTTGGCGCTCATCTGAAGACGGTTCCGACTGTTTCCTATACGGTTATATTAGTGATTTACAAGCGGCTGCTAAAATAACGCACATCGCCGTATTATTTATTCTGGGATAGCATTGGCTCGGTAAAATGCTAGCGATCATAGCAGAGGTCTGCAGTAGAAAATTATCAAGAATGCTGATCGCGCCTGTCGACTCATATTTGTTTGAATACATCATCGATAGACAAAGTGAGTTTAGCTGGATCCCCCGTTAACGAATATTGGTTCTCATCTATCGCGGCAACTGGGTCTCTCGATGATCCACGAAGTGCCTACAGTAATTTACACATCGCCTCAACTTGCCAGTATCCAAACAGGGCGCAAACTTTTGGAGGGAATCCCGGTTGGCGTTGGATGGAATATTGAACCGGGCCTGGCCAGTTATTTTCCTGTGGGAACGGAATGCCCAAGTAAGTATTTATGTTCACTGTCGATCATTTTGCTCGTAATATTCAAATACAATTACTTCAACGAGGATCATTTTTTTATTTCGTGGATGGCCAGAGAATTTTTCTTTCTGTTTTATTTTGCACTTAAGAGCTGTCCAATAGCTGGTACTTCCAGTGGCATACCTTCTCATTTGCGCAAAGGATAGCTTCTACGGAATTTCTGCGGCAGTTAAGTAAGATTGGGCATAGTTTGCAAAGCCTTATTAAAGTATCGTCAGTATTGATAACAGAATAAAATATGTGTTTGAGAGAAAATACAAATTGTACGTCGAATTTCACATAGCCGAAGTAGTTCAGCGTTTGTCATTTTACAAATGGTAAAAATTTGGATCATAATCTTCGAAATGAAATACGGTCTATTTATTTATGCATTTTGTTCTCTCATTTCCATTTTTTCTCCATAATTTACTGAGGTTGCACTCAAGAGCTGTTCAGTAGCTGGTTCTTTTAATGGTCTACCTTTTCACTTGTGCAAAATTTTTTTGCAAAACTTCTCGCATTCTAGCTGCATCATTCTGTTTCACTTATGCGGACTTTGTAATGAATGACCTCTTTAGAATTCGACGTAAAGCTGAAGAAGGATACAGTCTTAAAGATACCGTATATCAACGCAATCTTAGGGAAAGAGACATTGGAGGAATTTCAGCGCAGAATTGCACATGTAGGTTACTTTAATAAAGAACAATTTGGGGGAAGTTAGTAGCAATCGGTTTTTGTGAAACACTTGTGAAGTGGAAGGAGATGGGCAGACTTAACTCTTTATATTTCATGCTCGCATCGGTTATTATCGAATTTCGTTACGCTCAATCGCAGTCTATCGAAAGTTCATGCTCGTCTTAAGAAGATGAAATTTGACGAGAAAAAAGCGACTAGTTGCAGCCTGCACTAAAACAGTGGAATTGTAATGGAGGTGCTCTAACTGAACTGTATAAATGTGCCGCGGGACATATGACATAAAAATTATAAAGTGTAGGTAGAATCGTCTGGCTAAAACAATATTTGATCGGCCAATCACTGTCCCTTTACTCAACAGTTCGTCACGCCTCTTGATTAACGCTTGGAAGCAAATAGGGGAGGTTTCGACAAGTTCGTTTTCCCAACCACCGGAAACTGTAAGCGCTACTCATTTAAATGAGGTCGCAGGAAGTGGCGGAGCTTGAAGGCAGGTTACGAAAGTGATATCGCGAGATAACTGGCCCATACGGAATCCCCCTTGACTCGAGGAAACCTTTTTGCCCCTATTTGGCACTCCGACGAGTGTGAGCAGCCGATGACACGGTTGGGAGAGTTTTCTACGCCTCAACGCCATTTCATTCCCTTTCTCTCCCTGTCAAATCCTGTAAATCAATCCTAAACGAAGCTCCTCCAGCTCGCTTTGGACTCTATATGCCCGTGAGATTGAAATAGCTCTTGAACAAACTAAGCAGATTTATAACGATGGGTTTATTTCAAAATTACAGAATTTGGCGTTTCTTACGTGGCATCATCGCTGCTACGAAAGAAACATTTTGCTTATAGGTTATTTCGAAATTGGATTTCCCTCTCGGTGAAAGCACAATCGTTGTTGCGGAAGCATGTGTGATCGATGCCATTATTCAGTCCTTCATCAGAAACGGCAAGGCGTTGACGCAGAGACAGGTATGATTCTATTTTAGTTCCTTCCACTGCATCCGAAAACGATCAGCGATATGTAGCATCTAATCAGCAGCGTTCATTATTGAAGTGCTCGACATAATAACGCCGAACGAAAACTGTATGCTTACTACGAACAGTTTTCTTCGGTCATCCGTCAGCAGTTCACCGTGTATAAACCTCGTCCCGCTACCAGCAACATACTGTCGCGACGGGTGAAGTTGTCCAACTTTCCGTTTCCATCTCTCTCCGTTCGCTGCAAACCGCTGCCACAGAGGTCCTTACACTTTCCGTATCTCGTCAGCCCATCTCATTGGAGGTCGTCTTGGTGGTCACCTTTTATCACGCGGATACTATTGGTATATTTTCTTTGTCCATCTGTTGTCGCGTATGCGGGATACATGTCCTGCCCATCGAAGTTTGTTCCTCCAGCATTCCTCATTGACATCAGCTACTTTTGCTTCGTTGCGTGTTTTATCTTTGGTTATGTGGTCCGTCAGTGAGATACGTAACATCCTTCTTTCCATGGCTCTTACCGCCAGTGCTAAACGTTCCTTTTCGCTTTTCATAAGAGACCACGTTTCACTCCGTAAGTCATTGTTTTGACGACGGTTGTATTAAAAATTTTAGCTCGTATATCTGGATCGACTTTGGCTGTCAAAACTTCTTTCATGTCTGCGAAACACTTCCAACGTGCTCGTGTTCTTCTGGAAATCTCTCCGCTCATGTCGTGGCGCATGTTTATTTCTTGGCCAAGATAGATGAAATGATCCACTTCCTCGATGAGTCCTTGTCGTAGTTTTATTTGTGGACCATTTTGCGAATTGCTGCGCATGTATTTCGTCTTCTGTGGATTCACTGTTAATCCAACTTTCTTGCTTTCATTCTCAAATTCTCACGGCATCTGTGTCAGTTCGGTGCTGTTTGATGCAAACAGCACGATGTCGTCTGCGAATCTAAGGTGGTTTAATTTTTCACCATCGATAATGATTCCACCTTTCCATTTAATCTTCCTCATCACCATTTCCAAGCACGCCGTAAATAATTTTGGCGAATATTGTCACCTTGCTTTACTCCTCTTCTCAGAGTTATCCTGACTGCTCTGTCAAATAACGTTATTTCCGTGTTGCAGCCAGAGTTTGCTTCCTTCAGCAGACTAACATATTCCGAACTGATTCCTTGATCGACTAAAGCTTGGAGCACCGCATTGATTTCGACACTATCAAAAGCCTTCTCGT
>JPKZ01003153.1:465979-481616 GCA_000803305.1 Toxocara canis
CATTTCCATCGTTTCTGTTTTAAAAACGTTTTGGTCCACCATTTTCGGATTAAATTTTGCGGATTACGATTTCTCTGAACAGATTTTAGGAGAGCCACTTTTTGAGGCGAAATTCGGCGGACAGTTGATCTAAAGCTGAAGCTTTCAGCAATGAGAATAACACCACAAGAAGCGCTCGTGCTGATCCGCGAGTGTTTTGGGCACCCAAACCGCGGAAAAGTTCACGATCTCAGGCGATTGTTCTCAAGAGCTTTCAAAAGTTTCCAACTCCTCTCCGCGGCTATCACCTGCACACTGCAGATAAACTCAAAAGCAAAAAAATGTCCGGGCCCACACTCTCATATTTTCACGTACGCGGAGAATTTCAAAAAGAAACATTGGTATGAAACGGAGAATTCCTACTTTGGTGGGAAATTCAAAATTTCAAAAAGAGTTGGTTGTTCTGTTCCATTTGCTGCACTACTTTATGAAAAGATTGATACCTTACTTTAAAGTGATATCTTAGTGTTTCAGCGCTCACAGTAGGGCAGTTTAACGTTTTACTCCCAATATAGCCCCCCCCCTTTTGATGTATACTCCTCGAATAAAGACCTTCCGCAGGAATGGTGAAAAAGAGTAACTTTCTCAGTTTGCAGTTCGACCGAAAGAAACAGCAGTCGCTGACTGATCATTTCTGCTTCTATGCGCTTTGGCAAATATGCATCAACAAAGCGCATTAAGCAACCTCATGACTGTGCGCAAACTCTGTGAATGATCTTTCACCCGTTAGTCTCGACTCATAAATCGAAGAAGCTAAAGTTATAAAGTTTGATAGGTATGGCGAGGATCACTTTCATATCCACTGATGAACTGATTCATCGGTTCAAAGTGAAGCTATTCGCTAAAATGGGTTCAAAAATTTTATGCGCTTTTTACGACCGGTGGGACGTCCGGAATACGAGCTCAGCCCATGCACAGGATCGTTAGTTTTTCTAGCGTTTTTGACTACTCATGTTGCTTTGTGGGGCGATAACTGCTGTCCTTCTCTGAGTTTGATGGTTGTTGAATTATTTGGATTATTATATCGTTCGTTTTCATTTGCCCTCCTATTGCGTGTTTCCTTATAAAAGTACATCTGAGGGAGTGTATATGTAGCGCCGAAAATTTGTATAATCGATGAGTGCCGTCCTCTGAATACGCAAATTTTAAGTGAACATAATCAGATCTTCACTGAACCACCGCTTCTCGACTTCATTATGCTCCACGCGTCAAGCTTACATAAACAGCTCAATTGCTTGACTTCGAATGCGTGATCTGAGGTGTCCCCGTCTTCTGCACGGCATCAGATATGAATCTCTTGTTTTAGGTTAGTCGAGTGGCCCGATGATGCAGTGGGTAGGGCGCTGGATTATTGGTGAAATCAACAAATATGAATTCGAACTCCCAGCCACAACAAGTCCCCCAGGTTCGGGATGGTCGGTTTCAAGTTAACATGAAGCTCCATTTTACGCTTGGAAGTGTTCAGAGATTCGGATCGGATATCGATGTTACGATGTGTGAATCCAACGACTCTTTTTAACTTTGGAATGGAAGCGGAGGACCGAGGTGGACGGTAACCTTAAACTGCGTTATATTATGCTTTGTGCAGCCAGAAATTTCGCGAACTATACTGTTCTATAGACTTTACCATGTCAACAGCTTGTCTTAAGATATAATATTATACTCTGCCGCCTCAAAATCATTATAACTTAAAGAAAGCTTTGCTACCATAAAATTTTCCTGAAATATGCTACGCTTCATTTTCTTGCCCCAGAATTCGCAAGCCATGTTATAGTTTATCACAACAAATTAACGGTGGTGGTGAAAAACAGGTAAATTTGACGTCTTGAATTTTCTCAGCCTGTGTAATTGGGCAAACACGTCTGTACAATATGAATTAGCTATATATACCTTTTGTGTACTCAATAAACCGAAACGGCATACCTCTGGATCTCTGCAGGTAGAGAACTGTACATTAAAACCTATTGCTCCCTACTCCAAGCTTAGCCTAACGGGGATACCGAAGCTCCCACAGCGTCTTTTACCCACTTTTCATACATACCAACATTGATGAAAAAATGATCTTAATGTCGTCGTCCGTTACCAACGAAAGGTCATTAAGTGGATTTTCTTTCTACCCATCTACTTCCTTTGCAGGTTACAAGGTAAACACTTATATCTTTTACTTTTGCATTTGTAGCTTTTGCATAAGCCCGAAAGTAGCACTGTAAATGGCACTATACCACTATAAAAGTAGCACTATACCACTATAAATCTCGTTATCTGTTCTGATCGATAAGCCACTTACTGCAGCTTTTTACCTTCCATTATACAATCTATCAATATACTTCTCAGTACCTATTTATTGTTGTAACCTTTGAAAAATAAACAATTTTTTGCTGCTTATGCAAAGATAGAGATAGTTTTTTTTTGGAAATAAGGTGTAGGGTATGACGAGAGCCTTCAGAGCATTCCAACAAAACATCGATTTATTGAAATTTGCTGGATGTGACTCTATCGGCCTGTTTTCCCGAAATCTTTTGAGGGTCCAGTATCCCCATTCCTCTGCTATATTGTCGTGATGTGGCAATTATCATGAAGTGCAGTCGTTAATAGTTTGCGAAATACTTTCTTTCACAACTTCAAAACGGGCCATTATTTTTTCATTCTCCAAAGTTTCGCTTCTGCATTTACCGGTCGTTTTTGTTATTTTTATAACCATTTGCTTGTAGGCTGGCTGAGCCGTCGAAAGCTCAGTCGGCAAAAACGATTCTGTGAAAGAAACAACGTTTACCATTTTGTTGGCTTCCTAATCCATTACCTCTTATATTGTTACTCAAGATATATTGCTTGTATCAAAAGATTTGCGAAGCCAGGAAGTTGAGACTGAAAGCAACAGTGACATATCGATAAAAATGGTAACTGGATCGCACAACACCAGTACAGCGCTAATGAATGTGAGCATCAGCGGCTGAAATCAATGCGACGCAAATATGGCGATAGAATGGCGAGTTCCATCGTAGAAATTTGGGATTTATCTAAATCTTTGAAACGCTCTTAAACTTGAGCGTCTGAATACGGTAAATTCGACAAGTCTGAGTGTGAAAATCCTTATGGGGATCATTCTTCGTTTGCGACTAGCCTTCGAGTCTCCTGTCGAAGATTTCTTCAACAGAATTTCCATAATTAAGGGAATCGTAAACTTGTCTATGCAAAGCCGCTGGTTGTCTTGTGTTCCTAATACTAACGCCCTCTCAAATCTCCAATATCGATTCTTTTGCGCGGCAGGCTGGCTAACAAAGAAGAACCACATAGTTAAGGGATTAGACCGCGTGCATCATTCAATTTAGTGCACGACGGTATTAACAGCATAGAGTCGAAAGTCACCTTTTAGTTGGCAATATACTGCGTATATTGCCAACTAAAAGCTCACAAGGGAGATATAGAGGATGCTCGCTATTGACTACGATCAGAAGAAGGATGTTACTAAACCAGTGAAACCGCAGGAAGGCAACAGCAGCTAAAGTCGAAATACACTGCGAAGACGTGGAACGCACCAAATTGATCTTTTTGCCATCTGGTCTTCATCTTTTTGCAAATTCAGTTTTGCTATTCTTTCGCATGTTGCTTTCGGTGTTTCGCAACAAAAACATTGCCTCATCTTACGATATGCGAAGAAGTTTATCCACCACTCTCTGCTCACTTCGGCCTTCGCAGTTCTTTTTCTCAATTTTCCGCACTTATGTGTCTTGAGTCCTTAAGTGATATCTTAATGAAGCAGCAGTGCCATGAAAGTTTCTTATTTACAAAGTCTGGATGGAATATCATTCCTATAGTCAGAGTAGACTATTTTATGGCGATAATAATTATAGGCGGTTCTGAGTGCATTTGTTTCTAAGTTCTACCACATTACTAGTCCCGTCGTGCACTACTATGCATTTGTTACTTCTCTACATCTTAGTTTTGCCTTTGCTTGTTATGCTTGTTATTTGTGAAGGGTAAATTAAGTTCTGTACTGTGTTAGTAATCTGTTTTTAGTTGACAGTCTCTTTCTCTTAGTGTCCTTTTGTGGATGCCACCATTGGTTACAAACACGAACAGCGAACAGCGTAATAACTCCTTCATATGGCATATTTTAAATTTTTAGCGCGTACGACTCCATTCTGTACGACAGGATTTTTATAAAAAATTCAGTAGTTTGGAGAACTTTAAGTAAGCATAGGTTGCATGAAGCAGGAAATGTGGCTGCTGCTTTATGCAGAGACATATAATTTGTGCTGTGGAATGGGGAAGGGGGGGGGGGGGGGTGTGAAGGGCGCCAAGGGTGGTAATACGCATAGACGATATATGTTGTTCTTCTTCACTGTTCTCATATATTAATTGAAAATACTGTCATTGTTTTTTGTTTAGCATAAGCACTTCCCACAAATACACACCTTCTGCTATTTGTTCGCCAAATGGATTCGTTTGGAAAGTTGCAAAAAAATCTGTATTGTTGGACCGCCATCCCCAGTTGGGCGTATGGGGGATACTAAAAGCTCAGGAAAGGAAGCAAACAGTAATGCTAATAAAATTCATACTTTGCCTAAAAACACTCGAATAGGTCATGCCACTCTCTTTTGTACGACTTGAAGCAGGCTTAAATTAATTAGTATGTCGTTTTTTCCCATCTAAACGCAAAAATACGATTAAGCAAGCACACTAGGACCGCGTTATATAAATTATTCAGTGATGCTAATTCAACTTTCTGGCTTTTGGAGCTTCTTCGCCAAGCCGGACGTCTTTTGGTTTTATTCCAAGAAACGCTTGTCTAAGAAGCGCGCGAGCTCGAGACTGCATAGGAATGCCATGTCTCCACTCCTTTGCAGGTTTAAAATATCCAGTATAACAAACTCTAAGCTAAAAGCCAGAAGACGAAGTTTTACTCCAAACGTAAAAAGTAAGTGCGCACCGAGTTTATATCCAAAAAATCACAAACAAATTGGCCTTATACATTCACCATTTTGTATGTAAACGTTTATGATATCATTCAAGAAACCTACATAGAATTTCGAGCATAGTGTACGTTCCTGTGCGATTGTGTGCGTGTATGTCTCTGTGTGCATCTATTTCTTTCCCTGTGTATTTGATTGCGCGTCTGTTGGTGTCTGTATCAGCGTCAGCGTGTGTCTGCATGCGTGTCTGCGTGCGTTTGTGTTTGTGCCTGTTTGTGCGCCCGTTCATTCGTGTAGGCCTATGTGCGCTTCTCCATCAGTGTTTTTTATTTTTGTCTATGCGTCTGTCTGCGTCTATGTGTGAATGTGCGTGCGTGTCTGCATGTGTATGTGTCCGTGTACTCTTGTATGGGGATATGTGTGCATTTTTGCAAGCGTGTGCCGGTGAGTCTGGGTGTGTCTATGTCTATCTTTGTGTTTCTAGGTGTTTAGGAATATGTGTTTGTATCTGGATGTGTATATGTTATCTCTATGTGTCTTCGCGAGCCTATTTCCGTGTGCATTTGTCCAGTTTTATGTGTCCGAGAGCGTCTTTCTGCGTTTCCGTTCTTGCACGTGTGCCTGTGCATGTCTATGTCTTTGTGTGCGTCCATTTGTTTCTGCGCATCCTCTTACGTGCATGCGCATTTGCGTTTCTCCACATTTCTTTTTGGTTATGTGTGTGCATGTCTGTGTATTCGTCTTTTTTGTGTACCTATCTGATTCTCTGAGTGTGTCCTCCCTGTGTCCGTGCAGGGCTGCGCATGTCTGTGCTAATCCCTGTGTGTCTATCTATGTGTGCATCTGCGTTCTTCTGTTCGTGCCTGTCTGGCTACGCGAGTTTGTTGCTTGAGTGTGCATACCTGTGTGCGTCTCCGCGCATCCGCGTATCTGCGTTTATGCTCCTGTGTCTGTATGACTGTGTGTCTTCTATGTTCCTCTACGGCTGTTTTGTCTGTATGTGTGAGGGCATGTGCATTCGGGTGCCTGCGTATGTATGGGTGTCTGCGTATTTGCATGCCTCTTGTGTGAGTCTGTGCGCATGTCCGCGTTTCTGCATGTATTTATGTACTCATGCGTATATATCTGTGTGTTCTTTATGCGAATGTGCGCGTGTGTAAGCACGTATGTGCGGGTATTTGTGAGTGTGTGAATATGCTTCTATGTGTCTATGGGCGTTTCTGCGTTTTTCTGTGCGTCTCTATGTCGTCTGTCTGTGTGTGATGAATGGGCGTGTTTGTGTATGTATGCGTGTCTTTTTCGAATCCATTGAAATGCCTTACTAAATGCCATCACCAATAAGCAGGATCATTGACAGTAATTGATAACTGCTTTAGATGCTTTCTGTGTAGAAGTTGCATTCTCATTCTTTCGGTATTGGCGGCTCGGAATGTCACATCTTTAATGGCAGCTTTTCCTTTAAGAAACGTTTTTTCACCTTTAGAAGGCAGCAGCGCAGTATTTCGGAAGGAACCGCAGGTAAAACATGTGGCACCGTGAACGGCCAGGAAACCAAAGCGCCTTTTTCACTTTGGGGTACTTTTAGCTGTTTCGCTGTTTTTGGTAAGCTCATGTGGAGATGAATGCTTCTTATGACTGACGCGTCATCTGAAACTGCACTTGGAGAGGTTCCACATGCGGTACTGAGTGGGATCATGAATAGGCCGAAATTTTAGAAATGTGTTTGCCATGGGAAGCTTCAGATAGCGGCGCAACTGTATGAGCTCAGTGGTCTTGAACCCCACGAATTCGGAGCCGCTGGAGCGTAAGTGATATGTGCCTAACTACTCAATTGGCTCCAATCGTGCGAATCCCTAGCAAGAGGTGGTTTCTTATAAGTACGACTGCTTTTGAGTTCTTGGTGACCTGTCGGCTCAGATGTTTTCGAGGAAGGGATGAAGGCAAGTGAGATCTGAGACTCCCAAGGGCTTGCGGCAATGCCGCAGGCGTTTCGCTTTTGCGATGAAATTGCTCGGTGCCGTTGAGATAAGGAGTGCGAGATTATAAGAGCGACGGGGGGCCTCACACCTTACTTCAAAGTTTCGAGAGCACCAATTGCCGGGCTTGCCAGGCCCCTTGGTTTTCTGCTGTGTCCTGAAAATGAAGGCAAACGCTTTTTCATCAACTGATTGATTACATTACTAAGATTAGCGTTACTGAGTTCTTCATGAAATAAAAACTGATGGCTCACGCACAACTTTAAACATTCCGTTTTACGGTGGTTCATGTGAAAAGTACTGTGGAGATGCAAGAAAGCGTTCGATCTATAGCGTCCATTTACGGCTGCCGCCTGGGAAGTTCTTTCGACCATTGATCGTTAACCTTCTTGTCTCTGTGTGTTCGAACTGGATCTTTATTTTGTGACCCGTACTAATACATGAAGGCTTATTGGGCTTACTCCATAAGGAGAAGTGCGCTTTCCGATTGAATTTCTTAAAACACCTGATTGAAAAAAATCTTTTACAGCTCGCTGGTGAGGCTGTTTCAAAACTCCTCTAACCCTATCGCTATTCTATGCTACTTTGACTGCCCTTTGGCTATTGAATGTGGTCGAAATTTCTAACTCAAAATCAGAACAGCCGGTCGATTTTCTAACGTCTATACCATTGTCCCATACATTTTAAGGTGTCTGCACGTGAAGCATATTGTGTGACTTTGCACACATTGTGAGCTCGCAGTTATTTCCAAAATACATTATACTCCAGTATCTCAGAGATTCACTGTCTCCAGGTGTTTTCAACAAATCCGACAACTTTGTGATCAGATTGCGCTACGGTTATTCTCTAAATCTATGCCTCGTTTTATTTGTGTTTTTGTGTTTGTCTTCTAAGCGTATTCAAATATCACATTGAATTTGGAGGCTATTTCCTAATCACTAGCAAAGAGCAGTTCGCAGTATCCAGTGTTGCACCAGTTCCACAGCTTGTACACAATAGCATACGTTACCATGACGACATCGACTGCGAAACGCTGTTAAGCACACCTGCTTTACTGCTACCGTCGATGTTATTTTTTACCTGTCTGTTTGCCTTCATCTGGTTAGCCAAACTCTCTTGCGTGTTTAAGTGGTAGAATGTTCCTAAGCTTTAAAAAAAAAGACAATAAAACTGACTAAGTCATTCATTCCTTTCCGAACGACATTTGTTTCCACTGTTCATAGATTTCGTATTCGTCGGAAACAAGACATCCATTTTTCCAGTAACCAGAACGCACGCTATATCGTCACATTACCCTTAGGCTCAATCATACATTAAGCTTTTGCTCCATCCCTTTCCCAAATGTTGTCTCAATTGTCGTTCCAGCTCGTTGGTAGCGATTTGCTACGGGATCACAACCTTTTGCTTAGGCCAGCATATAAGCTATAGAATAAGCATGCAAAAAAGGTAATGCTTGATTTCCTACGCTGCAGTCTTGGGAGCTCCGGGTGATTGTAATTTGTTAAATCAGCTCGTGTGCAGTTTGCTAAGTTGAAATGGGTAGACGTCTTGCTGTGCTGTAGTCGGCATATCACCGATCTTAGGAATATTTTCCATCCCAACAAGACATTGGAACCAATATGTTGTAATATGTTGTGAGGATGCAAAGTACTCTAAAGTACAATCTGCAGTGAAAGGATCCGACTATCGGAGTATCGTTCACTCCAAATGGGTTCTTTCAAAGAAATCTTTGACCTTCGCTGGAGAATAACATTTCGCTTTTCATTGCAATCAAATAACAATCGCCCATCCATTAATCAGCCCTGCAAATCCCATTTTATAGACTAACTGAACTTACTGAGCTCAGCGACATGCAAGTTTTGAAGCAGAAGGCGGAAGGAGACGGTGGGACATCTAGTGAAGGAGCTTCTGTATTAGGTATTTCGATCAATGGTTGTGATAATGTAGATATACTTTCAATACGATTTTCGCTTGTTATTTCATTATAGGAACATTTAATCTTCTGTTCTTGCGGTCTATACGGTATCTGCACTAATCATTTTGCGTACGAGTGAGGCAGCGACCATTCAGACGTGCGGTGGTCTTGTGCTTTGATATACTAGAGGCGTTTTTCCTTGAAGTCTCATGAGAATAAGTGTCATGTGCATGTGAATAAATTGCTCGAATGAGTTGTCGTTTAACCACTTGGAGTATATTGAATATTCTAATACACTAAATGGAGTTCTGGAGCAGCGCAACAGTTTCACGTGGAATTCGCACCTGAATGTAAAAAGCAGCCTCTCCATTGAAATACGGAACCTAGTTCATCCCACTCATTTCAGAAGCACTTTCGCTTACTTTTATCACTGACATGAAGTCCGAATTCCGCTGAACGAAAAATTATGTGGCTTCAACTTTTATAATAGTTCGAAAGTTAACGGTTTTGCGATGTTCGATGCTTAATGAATGTTTTCACTTATCGAGCACTGTGCAATTTATTTTGAGAAAAAAGAAGCAATTAATAACCATTTGCTTCTCAGGGTGTAATACAAAAACTCAACTCCCTTTAAATACGTGTTTGGCAGCGGCTGTGCACATTTGTGTCAGCAACTGATCGTATAACTTGAATGTTGATCGCGTCGGCAATATTCTACGTCATTGCAGTAGCAAGTGCAAAAAATATTTATTCGCTGCAATTAGTACCTAGTGATTATCAGTGCCGTATATGTTTCCTGCAACAGTTATGCACTAATTCCCAATGAATTCTGATTGTGATAAACGCAAAGTTGTCTCAGTTGTTGATGATGATGATGAATATTGAATTAGCTGCTTACGAAATGAGTGTTCTTTGGTTTTGTAGCTTTTTTGTATAATATTACAAGCGCATTAAGGGGCTGTAATGTATCATATCGCGAAAGTATTGCAGATGATTCAGTAAAATTTAATGACGCGAACAAGAATGTGACTGCACATGTTAAATCGGTTGATCTTTAAGCGATTAGGTGTTCATGAAAAATGGGATATAAACATGACTTTGACATGGACCATTAGATGACGAGGTAAGTGCGGCGAGCAAAAATCAAAAACTGTGGGCGATACTCGTCGGTTTTTGTGTTCGATATTACGCGCAAGTTCATTGTTCTACTTACTTTTCTTGCCATGTTTTGTGGAAAAAGTCTGAGACATATGACGGTCGCAACATAGTTTGCCATCATGGATTTGTTCCTTCTTTAATAATGGTCCCTGCAAAAGAAATAAAAAATAAAAAAATAAAAAGACTAAATGCAATAGTAGGACTTTTCAAGTTGTGGAAATAGAAAATGAGTTAATTCGATTAGTTTTGGTTCTAAAAGCGACCCATTGGCTATCTCACAGCTTCACTCATTCGATTTCCACATTGATGCAGCATAGCAGTTGCTGTCGTAACAAGGTACCGGTAAAGAAAGCGTCAGAAATTTTTTTTTTCTGAAAAGGAAATTTATATACGCTCCACTCTCTAACATCTCATTTGGAGTTCTCAAATTCCATTATGACATTCCTAATAATGCTTTTCAACTTCTCATCAAAGTAGTTCTGCCATCGGTAAGTTATGCTTCTGCGTGCTAAATATTTTCACGACTCAATCTTCATTTGTGAGAAAACCTCTTCTAGTGCTTTTAGATTCGAAGATGTTCAGTCACTGAACTTCACTAGTGAATGATCCATTATGTAGATGTGTTAACGACCCGTTTGGTTATTTATTTATAGCTCTACTTGCTTTGATTTTCGCTTTTTAGTTTCAACATATGCTAGCCATTCTAAAACAGTTATATGTGTGACGTTGGGCGACTCACTTCCCAACTATATTTTGGTGAGCTCACGTGGCCTGCGCTCTCGCTAATTACAGCATGTGTCCCCTTCTTCTAAGCATATTCCGCATCAGATCGAAACAAAAGGTTGTCCGTTCTCCGAATGTGCTAGATGCTAGCTAATTGTACTTTCTAGCAAATGCTTTCGCGGTTCAGATATGTAAGCCCTTCCCTGACTCGTCATTGTTCGTCGCGATGGCCTCAGTATGTCGTCATGAAAGCATCGAAGATCTCCCTGTTCAAGACTAACGTGAAGTTGCCAGCAGCTCGGATCGCTTAAAAATTCTCTATCACTTTTGAACGGTGCTTCAACGGTTGCCAACTTTCAGTGCACTTGTGGTGAAAATTACTGAATATGGAGAAGAAACGATTGCTGCTTTACGGCTCTGACACATGGGAAAGGGTGATCATTTGTCAAGGGCGATAGCTCGGCATCGAATTAAATAGCCATTTCCAGCATTTCGGAGCAGAACCCTTTTTTGACATAGTCGCTCAAGCGTTTCTCCAGCAAATGAGCGTCCAGATCGATTTCTTGTTAGATGTTCACTTTTTCGAAGCTGATTGGTCTCAAAATTCCACAGATCGTCTGTTGTTTATTAGTGCACGGGAAACCAAGGTAAGCTTGCGCGTAATATGATCAAAAACAATTGAAAGCAGTTGGCGACAACTCTGAGTGAATCCAAAAAATCAGAAAATTATGCTATTCAGGGGATAGTGATATTTTGAAATTTGCATAGTGATATTTAGTGATGCCATCGTACCAGATTTTTTGGTAAGATACTGTACTTGTACTTCCCTTCGAAAAATGGTATTATACTGTACAAATACCACCCCCTGAAAAAACGGATAGTACCGTGCCTATACTGTAATTGGCGACCGAAATATGGTACGACACTGTACCAAGTATTTTGACCCAAAAAGTACAATACCAATACTGTACTTTTCGTACCTGTAGTTTTTCTTGCCATGCATGAACAAAAGAGCATAGATCACTTTATTGATAAGTAAAATCAAGCAAAACTGTGCGAGCCAACGGACAGAAGATAATGACCAGTGGTGAAACGGCGAAAAAGAACGCCTGGCAAAACTTACATGAAAAAGGAATCATGTCCTTAATAATGCCCTGCAGCATCCGCAGTTCCAATGGATGCTGCAGGGCTTATTAAGTTCAGCCCGGACCTTGCATGGAGCCGTTCAGCCGCTAGCCGTGTTTTCCTGAACTTCCCAGCCACCCTTATCAGCGCATCGACCTCCGCACGGCATCCGGACTCCTTCAGACCGCCTGCCAGCGCTAGCTGCAGCGTGTGAGCCATGCAACTCAGTCTTTTCAGAGATCGCATATCGAGCCCAATTTTTCTGTCCGCCTCTTCGAAATCGTCAATTTCGTCTTCGCCGGAATCAATAGGTCACAGTCGGAGCAAGTAGAAGCGTTGTCATCTTCGTCGTTTCAGATGCTTACTGCTGTTGCCTCTTCGCAGCCTGCGTTTCCTATTTCATCGTACAGCACCTCGTACTCATTTTTGAAAGCGCACACTATGTTTGCGCCCGATTCAGTTACCACTCTGTATATTGAGGATTCCCTGATGCTCACGCTGTTCAGGATTTTAAGGTAGCCTCGTTTAACTGTCTTCGTATCTTGACGCCCCTTCAGTCTCTTCAAACCCAAAAACGCATTTTTGAGAGATCCGCCTCCTATGTAATGGATCGTTGCAGCAATGAAAGAATCCTTGATACACCTTCCGCTCCAGATGTCAACGGTGACTGATGCTCCAGCAGATCCTCCCACTTCCCGCGCAATATTCTCCTTGATCACTTGCAATGGCCCGTCCAAAAGCGAGCAAAGGCCTCCTCGGAAAGTGGGCAGGGCGAACCGGAGATTCAGCCCGGCTGCATACTCGCGAAACTGTTGGGTGAGAAACACGCTTAGAGAGACATTCGGCAGGGCCATCAGGTTTTGCAGAACCCTCACGCACCGTTTTTTTTGGGCGCTATCCTGCGTTCCCTTGCCCGACATCCTTCACGACTCTTCCGGCGTTGTCGATGGCGCTGCCCGCTTTACCGGCTGTTTGCGATGTTTGAGTTCTTGCACCACCTGCGCATATTCAGCTTCATGTCGCACTTTCAAGTGCTTCACAGCATTCGTTGTGTTCAGGCCTACCAGTTCGCGCCCACCACACCTCGGACACTTATAGCCTCCCTGGAACACCTCGTAAAACTGCCACCAGGGTGAAACAGGGTACGAGATCTGCCTTGCTGCAGTGCAGTTTCGGGCTCACCCATTTCGACTGTATTTAAAGTCAGCGGCAGAACGATAGTGAAAAGAGGAAAGTATGCACACAAGATACTATGTGCACGTGAATTCCATTTCCCGCACTTTCATTTGTTTTTATACATCCGCAATTGTAAGACGTGCGGTGTGCCGGATGGTGCTCAATATATGCCATCTTTTAACAAAGAACACATTTGCTCACATCAAAATGAATGCTATGTAAAATAATCTAGCATAAACTTGTGTCGTCCACAAATCAAAGAGAAGGCAAAACAAACGAACGCCGCGAACATACTATACGGAACTAGATCTCCTTATGAAGAAATTATACAGCAAAAACTTAAGAACGGTAACAAAACTTAGCACTATAACAACACTTCCGAGTGAGGACGTAGATACTCAACAACTTTTCTATGTTAAGTATTCAACAATGTCAATCCTTCGCCCCATTTGACATTGTTGAATATCTAAGGTAGAAAAGTTCGATCCCAGGTTTTCAACTGAGTAATTCCTCGCCATCAGTCAACTGTCGCGACGCGTCGGGAACCAACGATGAAGTTTAAAACTGTAGGTGCGCGATAACGATAATCTGCATCTCCCGCAAGTGAAGTACATTTTGAGTACAAGTACAGTCAAAATTTGATATGATGTACTTGTACTTTTCCCAAAAAATCGGTAGAATACTGTACTTGTATCACCCTTCGAAAAATCGCACTGTACTGTACTTATACTATACTTGCGGTTTTTAATTTGGTACGATACTGTACTATACTCGGTATAAGTGCAAGTACAGTACGAAAAGTATTATATTTTTTGGTACGATCGCATCACTAGTGATATTTTGAAAACGGCGGATGCAGGTCGAAAAGGCAAGACGCACGTCGCATTTACCTGCGCTTCTTGTCCGTTCTGTGCGCGGTCTACACTAAAATAAAGCGCATTCTATATGTTCGCCTGAGAAAAAACTGACACTCGCCACTCCTGTAATTAAGACAAATTAGTGCAGGGGTGAGCGCGTACTACGTGTAGTTCACGTGGTCGAGGAAAAATGCTGTAAGGAATAAGGGAGAGGTTTGTCGGAAAGACTAATTTTGACCAAATGGCCCTAGATCACTTTGCTAACTGGAGTTATTCATTGGCAACCTCCATCCTTTCCCTTTCGGAGCGGAAAGAAAAGTCGACCGCAAATTTGAAGACTCCTGAACAGTGCTCCGCGAGGCCAGGAGATCGATATGCACTACAAAGAATGAAGGTCTTGAAAAATCTGTTTTGATCGTAAAAGTTCTAGTGACCTTGGTACCTAAGACCGAATTAAACCTGGTTTTCGCGAGTTTTCGTTGTAGAAGGCCTTTCATCAAGAAATCCCGACGTGCCTGGCAAAACTACACTGCAGAAATCTGGACCTGCAATGTCCTTTTTCAAAATTGTGATCCACAAAACCACAGATGCTCAAGTATGCCGAGAATGTCATGAGCCATGACAACTCGTGTGGGTGTTCGAAGGCCGCACAAGAGCGACGCTTACCTATGAGCTACGTCACTTGAATTCATTTTCTTGTTTCATTTTTTTCCATTTGATGCTTGGTAAAATACCATGGGAAATTCGTTGTAAATCCTCTCCTCCCTCCCTCCCTCTCCTTCCTGCTTACACCCCCTTGCTGAACTAGTTATCGTATTCTTAGTTGTTTATTGGCTGTTAGGAAAATACAATCTCTAATGCATTACAAATTATCAACTTCGTGTCTTATTATAATGGTTCAATCTACCCTCAAAATGCCTTTGCAAAATCATCATTTTGAAACTCCCTGGACTAAGGCACCTGGCGACTGTAAAGTTTGCGTTTTTTCTAGATTGAAGTGGTTTTTCGAAGGGAGATGGATATTTGAAGGAAGAAAGAGAGGCTATACTTGTAAGCGCATGATAGCATTTCATTCATTTTACACTATTGATAATCTCGATGTTTTTGCCTGCTTGTTTGTATGTGGGGAGATCGTTTTTTGCCCCCCACTGCTGTTCCTTCCAAACAAAAGGCCTTTCAACCTCCACAAGTGTTTGTAACTTTTCATCCTCATTATTCAAAGTTGGCCGTGAATAGGAAGTTAGAAAGGTTTATTAGAAAGGTTATTAGGAAGGTTTATTCACCGTACCTGAAAAAAAAAACGTGACGATTGAGAGGATGGGTTTGCTATCCCGCCCCTGTGATCCAACCTCCTTCCCTCTCCCTTCCTCTATCCTGTAACCCCACTGCCCGCCATGCACCGCTTCATCAGCATGCTCGGGATTGTTGAAAGGGAGAGTATAGGTTGGGATGGCTGATAGGAAAGGTATGGTGAAAAAAATCGAGTATTTCTGAAAAAAAAGAGAAAAATTGCGTTGGTGAATGTGAATTCACCAATATTTACACATTTGAGCATTTTATTATTCAAAAGTATAGCTCCCTTACAGAGCGCTTGAAAAGGTCTCTCGAGTGGAATGAAAAAGTAAAACAGCCCTTTATCTGTTATACGTTCTGCATCGCAATGAATGCGGATATATCCGCCACGACGAGTGGAATTTGGCGACTTGCCTTCTCAATTACGCATGATCAGACCTGCGGCCAATGCGTTCAAAACAT
>JPKZ01003153.1:484577-504400 GCA_000803305.1 Toxocara canis
CCACTCACCCATGAAATATGCAGATTTGCGCCCCATCGCCTCGCAAAACTGGATTTCCGCCTCTTTTTAATTTCATGTTTTCCACCGGGGATCCAAATATTCTGGTATTTGCATAATTTTTACTCAAGTGCTTGCGCACATCTTAAGGCCGCTACTTCGCTCATTCAGCAATAACAAGATTTACGATTCTCAATAACCCAATTTTGCTGGTTTTTCCTTTGGAAGTGTTCGCTTCCGAGAACGTTTGCGTTGTCAGCAATAAATAGCGATTTGCACCCATTCGACCACCACTAAAAGTCACCTTGCACAAGTCTTGCAGGCTTACATCGCCGTCAGGCCAGTCTCTCTTTGTGTTTGTCAACGTTAACTGACTTGTTGCACGTTAGGTACCATGTTGCCATGTTGCACCTTGCTGAATTGTTTATTTATTTGTAAGCGATCTTATGAGCCCTAATTTTTGTATCGCTTCCTTTGTTCGTCAGATTTTAAAGTACTTCAGTAGAATAGTATTTGTTTTTCAGATAAAGAATACCGATAATGAGCATATTTCTGCAAATATTTTGCGTTGTCGTTGTGATTTTATTTTTTGCTATTGTTCAAATTATGAAACGACTCAGTCAAAGGCAAGCGACCAGAAATGAAGAGGTGAGTTAATGTAATCTCTGATATTCTCGGTCTTCAAGTTTTTCATTTTAAAATACTCCATAGTAATTTTATAAAAATAAATGAATTTACTGCTGCAGGCTTCCAGATAAAATTCAAAATTGATACTGTCTATGTACGTGATACGATATGCTACTTCATTTAAATGAGAAACTTCAAAACGAGTGACATTAGTTGATTGGCTAACTAATACGCTAAATTGTCATTAAAAATTCACACTTCTCATTGCATTGCGAATCGAATTTTATGAATTATGTACGGGTCTTCCTGCATATGGTGCTCACCTTATGCATTCAGTGATGTTCAAGTATTTTTAAAAAAACGAAAAAGATTTCTCTTCTCCCATTCTGGCTTTTTTCTGTGTCATTGAAGAATGTGTTCATATTCAGAACGGGCGTGCATTCTCATCGACCGCTGGAGCTAATTTACCTCCCGTAAGGACATTCAATGTGCGCACTCACGACTCAACACTGATACAAAATCTCGACGTTACTAAGGTGGATTTATGAATTCACTGCACTATCCGCTTGCATATCTCATCGCTGCGCTACTGCGCCACAACCAGTCAATGCACTTGCTCTAGCTGGAATTTTATCGAATTTGTGGCATACAGCTTGTTATCTTTTTGATTCGGTTGAAGCCATTCACCACTTCAAATTATTTTCATCTTTGATCGGAACCATTCCCCTCGTCTATAGCGAAATTCAACTCTTATTTAAGAATGGCTAGCAATGCACCAAATACGAGTTGTAGAGGACACCCTTTGAATATCATGTTCATAATCATTTGGCTATTGTTATGAGGATGGGATATCCATTTTTTTTGTGCTGACCTTGGGTGTTATTATCGATAGACCACTTCATACATAACTTCGAGAATTAATTTTTTCAGGTGACATACACGGAGCCGCCTCCGCCATATCCAGGCCTACCAAGTGTTCAGTTGCCTGATCCACCATCTTACGACGACTTGCCTGGTTCAACTAATGGGAGGCTACCAGAATTTGCCAGGCCGCCTTCCGAGAACGTGTTGCCTTTGAAGCGCTAAATCTGTTCTATATTACTCTTTCATATTCGTTCATTGGTGGTCGATATGTTGCACTGATAGAGGCAGAATGAGCACACGTGTTCAAGAGATGGCAAAACGAAAAGCAATTCGGCAAATTAATGAAATTTTCCCATCAAATTTAAATGCTATTAATCATCGGGCATGGTTGGCATACTACATCTCATGAAAGCAAACGAGACAATAAATATAAGAAGCTCGCCTTGTCGAATTTCGAATTCGATCGAAGAATGATTTCATCCAAAAATTTACAAATAGGACTCAGGATGATGCCAACAAGAGGTTCATTTATTAATTTATTGGTCAAAACAAAAACATTAAATCATTTGTTTTTGCTCATGAACTATCGATCCATTGATCGTCGATAGGTGTCGACGGTGAGTGCTTGCGATCTGCTAGTGTAAGCGTTCCGGCTCGAAGAAATTATGAGATAAATGAACTGATCACGTTGATTTAGAATGAATATGGTTCGTGTTTATCAGCGATTTCCTCACCATCAATTCTTCGGGATGGTGTGTAATTATTGTTTTCGTATGCGCCTAAGTAATCGCTACTTTATTTCTGTAGACTAACCGAAAAGTACACAACTACTGTTCGCAAACCAATGGCGTCTTTCGGCACGGCTTTATACAACAATTTTTCGAAAAAAATGTTTTGTTGCATTCTTTTAGTCTTTATGATGATCTATATAGTATTAGGTCAGAACAATGCACTATAATGTGCCTTCAAGGCTGTACGGTAATAATAGGGTGCCGTATGAATAGAGCACGTTGGGAACGAGATGCAAGTTCGGTGGTGCAGTTCCGTTTTCTTTTTTTTTGCTATCTTCGTGATGTTATATAGTACTTTCGAAGTTTGTTTTCTTGGTTTGCTGAGATGGTTGTGTCTTTTCATGTGACAACTTTTATCGCAAGCTCGTACGCATTTTGTAGGCTTCAGTTTAAGTCCGTCTAAAATTTAACGTTTCTTTGGCCACCATAAGACGATATAAATTTGCATGCTCGACCTTTTCAATAGAGCACATAATGCAGCAGCCTTCTGTTAGAGTGCAACAAATGTCATCCTAATTGCACCTCTGTGGTACGTAGACAAGCACCTTTCCATGAATGTTTCGAAATGTGCAGCAGCTCATTGTAATGAATAAGTCATCAATAATGCCGCCTTGCACTGGAAGGGAGCAGAAACCGAATTATGCATATAAAGTCTTCGTATAAACGATAGTTCAGGGGAAGCTGCAGCAACGAAAATACGAAAGCGGGAAGGAAGAGTATTGTAGTTGAGCAAGTATCATCGATTTTTAGGATGGAAAAACAATGAAAAATTTTCGATGAATGGCATTTAGGCATTCGATTTATGATACTCCACCGTGCAAGTGATTGTTTATGGACAGAAATATGCCATGGAAAATTAAAACGTGTGAGATAAAACTAGGCCGCACAATTCCATGGCACATTTGGGTTGAGCAGTAGACAAATTCCTCGCTCGTTTGGGTTGAATAGATCAGTGTCTCATGAGAACGGCATTTTCATCGTTTTTTTTTTGATGAGCATGTTTTAACCCTATTTCACATGAGCACATTACGGAGTAAATTGAAAGTAACTTTTGATTTGCCGATATTGAACTTAATTAAATGGGCCGTTTCTTTTTTTTTAAGGTAGGTCCTGATATGTCTTTAACGTGCTTAGTCGATTGAGGATAGTATTATGTGCTGAGGTATTACGAGTGAAATTACTTTCGTACATTTTTTTGGCTCACAAGACGGAACAACGAATGAATACCAGCGCGAAAACAGTCCTGAATTATACAAAATTCGTGAGTATTAGCATTCGAATATAGATTAGAAAATATAATAGCAGTGATGTTTGGTTTGCTTCGTTTGGTATAAACCAATATTTGTTAGATATAAACCATTTATTGGGCAAAATTGTGTGTAAAATTTATTGCCAGCTGCATCGCTTAGATAGTAATTCCGAGGATCACATTTTCAACCATTACGCTTTTCAGCTAATATTATTCGCGAGTTTATTACTGCGCATCGGTTGAACGTTGTTCATGCAACCAGTATTTTTCTATTGGATGCGTTGTGCTGGGAAGGCTCGTTACGAGTACACAAATTTCCTATATTCGTTTATGTTATATTGTAACATGAATAAAATGTGTTGTCGGAAAAAAAAATGAATTAAATTTATGCGGTACTGGGGACCGTCTTTTCATCGATAATAAAGGATAGATTAAAATAATCATCGACAGTTTGTTTTGCATACCTCAAGAGGCCATGTTGATAAGCGCTTTTGCTTCAGCTCATGAATCAGTACGATTCGTATGGCTGGTTTCTCGCATCTTGGAAACATTACCTTCATGAAAATCTCCGCAATGCTCAAGTTTTTACCTTACATTTCGCACCCTTAACATCCCATAGCTCCTACCCTAGGCTGCATAATGTCTTGGCACTAGGAGACATACTGGTTTAGTTCGCTGTCGAGCAAAACGACAAACAGATTCTGTGTCCTCAGATTTTGTTCATTCAGAGGCTATTAGTAACAAAGCACAAGGAAAATGACAGCGATATTTATGAGAATTAGCTCCTCGAAGACTGTGATCAGCAGGTATTGCTCGCTCTATCAAATAGCTAAGGTCGATCTAGACCTGAGGCTGTCACTTAATAACAAACACATAGGGGCCGTTTTTTTGATCGACACCTGGACCGTCGAAGGCACTTCATTTCGATCGATATCAACGCATTGTCTCAGTACCGTTTACTACGAAAGCGCTATTCCATCTGTTCTTTCTGAAGCGAAAACTCCAAGGGTATTTGGCAGAATGGACAATCAGGAACTGCACTGCTTATCTCGATCACAATTACTGCTCTGAGAAAAGAACTATCCGTCCTTCGACGACTGCCATATCGAGTCATTCACCAGAGAAAAGAGTAGGACAAAACCGAAAATGTTAAAATGGATGTGAAGGCCAAACGATGTTTGGGTTGTGTTTGTCATCTAGCCGAAGTGAGTTCCGAAAATTCGTAAAACAGATGCGAGACGGAAAGTCGAGCTTGTTCCTTGAAAGTACGAGTTATTTTAGTGACCCACGACCGCATTAGAAGGACCAACTATACATGTAAAAGCTGTAAAACTAATAACTTGGTACAAAGATCGCTATGGAACTATTCGTCGTAACGGTCAACTTGAGAACTTCAGCGGTCGGTAGTTCGATTATTGAAATTTGTAATGCGACATAGGGGACAGCCGCTGCTCACTGTCAGATGCTGACGAAATAAACATTCTCGTCATCAGTAAAATGATTACCATCGAAAAGAGGTGTTCTGATCCCTCTGCCGGCTGCCAAAACAACAATCTATATTCACAGCGCTTGAGCGACCATCAAATTGCTCGGAATGTGGTGTGCTCATGACTTGATGAATAAAAAATGTGGCTTTGCTTCATATTTTCGTCTGTCATCGACGCGAAAAACGGTAATAGCAGTTCAGTTGTGATGAACTGCTTGAAATGGCAAGTAAACGAAAGCGCCAAGACCGATTATGTGTCAAGCGAAAAAGGTTTTTGTATCGAGTACGTTCGAACGACAAATCCACAGTTTTTCCAAATTCCTACTTAGTAATTCCAGCTGAAATAAAAACGGAAGCTAGGAAACCGATTTAAACGAAAACTATGTGGTGGGTATAAACCTGCTACCTGGTGAAAGAATAAAAACTGGACAGAGAATACGTTTCACTAAAAGTAACACCATTTAGTTTTCTTCTATTTCTATGCAACGACATTATGCTAAGCTTTCGAAACTGCTGAGTATGGTAAAAACATGGCTGTGTTGTTCTTTACTAGGAAACCATTTATTCGCAGTTAATCGTTGCAGTTACTTTTGCACTTATTCAAAGGACGCCTTTCGGAAGGCGGTAAACCCATACACAGATGCATCCCGAGTTAGGACGGTTCCAGTTAGGATATTTCGAACTTACGGTGACCGTACTGATATGGCAAAATTGTAAGAATGTTTTAAGGATCCCGCGGAAGGAAAAATGTAGCACTATATGCGGTACGATGTCGCATTCAAAAAAGAGCTTAGAGAACATTTTTGGATGCTAGCATGGCGCGAGAAAATGTAGACGCCATATTGAGCCACATCTTCTCAAAGATATACGTTAGGAACGATGTCGGCATGTACGAATCTCTGGCCTTGTGTAATGTCAGAATACCGTACTACACGCTACTGATCAACATTCTATAAGACTCATGGGTAGGGTAGGCCAGTTTCCGACTTAAGATATTTTCAAGTAATGATGGGGTCGTCGTAATGCCATCTCTATCATAACTCGATGGCTACCTATAGTAGATTGTCACATTTAAAAAAACGCTTAGAGAGCATTTGTGGATGGTAGCATGGAGAGAGAAATAGTAGACGCCATATTTTCTCAAAGAAGCATATTTTTTGTAGCCGACATCCACTCACGCTTGCACTTTTTACATTTGTACCCCAAAGTATACGTTTTTTTACTATTTCGATTTCAGTCCATTAAAATCGCCATTTTAATTAACGAAATTGAGCTATTGAAGTTGAATATTTGAGCAACGTCGCCAATAAATTTAATAATCATTCAAGTGAACAACTGTTTTACACTCCTTAAGCGCAGCGATTAAATTCGAAATATTATTGCTGATGAAAATAAAGTCGCACTAACAGCTCTGACAGTTGCTGCATTCTGTGAAGATGGAGCAGCTAGCCAGCTTCCTGAGGTGCTGATCCACCAAACAAACGAATTCTGAGGCCGCGATCCATTTGTGCTTCGGTTAGGTGCCGTTTCTTCTAATGGCGAACAACCATGAGCGTCATTCGTGGCGCATCATTTGAATCTCAGTGTCTCCACTTCCACCCCGTTTCTTATGCCAGGATTTTAAATGGTAAGTTAACATAGTTGCTACGTGATGTGGAAGGTCCAATAACATGGCAGTCTCATGAAAATTTTCATGCGCAGCATTTTGCAATTCGAGAGGTGTTCAAAAGTGTCATTTTGCAAGGACGAAAGGATTCACAGCTCTAATTTTTATTTTGTGGTACCATTCGCTGCGATTTCCTATAAACCGTTATTTATTGTATACTTTGTATTATTATTTGCTATGATCTAATTGTAGCGAAGAAGTTCTTTCCAGTTCTAATTAAAACTTTCAATAATATTTTGTAAAAATTCGTATAAAATTCAGGTCAACCATCGGCTATGTTTCAAAATGAAAACATGCTATCCATTTCTAAGTTAATTTTTTTTTCTTAATCTTATATGGCTGCTGCTAATTAGTGCTTCTTTCTTAACATTTTCGCATTCTTTGCGCACGTGTCAAGTGGCTGAGAGTGAGGAAATGCACGATAATCATATCACTTTGATATTTGCCGCGAGCACAGATTTTCAAGCTAAAACCTCGTCCTGATTCTGTCTGGGGATGGGTGGATCAGTTCTTGTGTGCCTCGAGCAAATGATGGCTCCTGGGTGAACGGTATCGACTTCTGTTGTGCAGCCAATGGATCCCATATGGACGTATCCTGTGTCTCAACAAACCTCTCTACCCTCTACAGTGCAGTCGGAAAGACCCCTCACGAATACTGCCCCTATTTTGCAAGCTGGTGAGTTGCAATTTGCAATATGATTTGAAATATGAAATGACTCATGATTTGCAATATGAAATGACTCGTGACTTTGCAACACGAAAAACAACGGCTTCACCACACGATTATCCATATGTCGTAACTGACGCCCAGTGGTTGATGCCCGCATTTCGTATTGTTAATAACGCGATTTGCAAGTGGAACTAATGGGCTGCTTGCTAACAAGTTGAACGCAACAGAAGTGGAATTCGGGAATGAGTGACGTTCGCTAACGGAAATGGGAATCAGACCTCACGTCGAGCTTACGCTAACTAATTCCTCCTCGGCAACTATAGCTCATGTGGATAGAGGTTGTAACAACCCGAGCATATAAAATGGCGCCGCATGCGTGTTCGTAGAGCAAACGCCCTCGGCTTGTTGGGCGATTGAATGAACATCTACATAAGCCTGCGCCGTATGTAGAAAAATTTAGGCGCCCGTCTCATTCTTTCAATCTAACATGACGCCAGGACAGGTAAGGGCACAATCACATGAGTGTTAGTTGTTGGTCGATTGGGTATTGATAAGATACTGATTGAGTTCAGGGCTATTCACCTTCCCCGGGATAATGAAGATCACCGAATGGGGAAAGAATGCACTGAACGCTGCAACATGAAAAGAATTTAAATATCACGAATATGACATAACAACGGACAGCTGTTCGTTCATATTTAAGAATGAATGGTAGAACAAAAAAAGCACACCTCGCGGCGAATGTAGTAATCGTTCAAGAAAAATTGGTAAACCGTCTACGTGCACCATCGAACTACAGACTTGAGCCGAAATCCGGATATGGGTGGCATATCGCGGATGGGGCTCCCTACTTTCATGCCATTTCATCGATCACGACAAGAAGAGCATCTTGGATTGCCAAGCTTCCCTCTTGCCTCCTTGCCGTTGTGCGCCATTCTATCCCACCTGATTTCCTTTTTTGTCCCACTAGTGCAACAGCTAAGCGCTTGTACGAATCTTATTTTGAAATACAATACAGTTTTAGTACCTAATTGTGGCGTCATAGTCATCGCAACCTTTTTGAATTTTCTTTTGATATTTAAGTATTTTTCTGCCCAGCTATTGCTTTCAAAGCCAACCATTCCCAACCGGTATTGTGTTCGTTTGCATTTCTCGTCAATATAACGGTGATCTTCATACTCTACTTGCTTGTATCTGCCGTGCACGCATATCATGGAAGACGACAATTTTCTGTATTTATATAACTGTTTTCTTTGCAGGCGTAAGCACTTGTTATGACGTAATAATGAAACTCAAATTGGGATATGGTATTCACTGCCAACAGCGCAAACATTTTCGCACCTCACAGCCACTGGAGTCGGTAACAAATAATGAAGGTGAAGAACGAAACGGAGAAACAATTAAACCTCAGAAGGGCATACAAAAGAAGAAGGCTTATTTATGAGCCAAACGGAACCGAAATCGGTATGTTAGGTCTAATCTTGGATCAAATATTTTTCTTCCACTTCTCTCGCTGCCACTGACCGTGGATGGACGGCCGCAAACGGAGAATGAACGTTAATTTTTCATAAAATTTGGTATGCTAACGAACCAAGCAAAGGGGGGGGGGGCCGTGGAGGGGACGGAGGGCGGGAGAGGGGAAGAAGGTAAAAATTTCATCCTCGATTATTCAGTCGGCCGTGATGTGCAATCCACGCACGCAATCTGCCGCTAGCACTAGTCCAGCAAGCTATTCCGTCGCCCGACTACAAATTGGAAAATTGGAGAATGCAGTTAGGTTATGCTACTAGATATATATATATGCTACTGGATATATATATATATGTATATATATATATATATATATATATATATTTTTATTAAAATGCGGGGTCGCAATAGCTCAGTGGTAGAGCCCCCCGCTTCGCCTGCGGGGAGACCTGGGTTCGATCCCCGGCTGCTTCCCAGCATACCACTGACAGCCCAGCCAGCGGGTGGTTAACAACTGGCTAAAATAGCGAAAGGGATGGCTGTGCTCGGCGTGCGATTGCCTCGGTAACATCGAGACATCGCACTGAAGTCCGGAGCGGTAACGTGCTAAAAATATACACAATGATGCATTTTAGAAGCTTGAGTTACCCGATTACGAATGAGGAGTTCGATTCTCTGCTTTCATGCGCGTTTCGCAGCAGAGAAGCCCGTCATAATAGTGCGTTCACACGACCGTACGCATATATACACCTATCTATTCCTCCAGTCGTTTAAAGTCATGAACCAGGAAAGCCTTAGCAATGATCAGAATTATATCTGCCGTCGCGTTAAACTTGTAAGACTGGAACGGAGGCTCATGTGATGCAAAATATTGCAAACTACACCGTACATCGAAGACAGGTCGGGAACTGCTTCTCGAGTGCGAAAACGAGAATTTTAGGAAAAATCGTGAAATTTCTGAGAGAATGACCGTTATGCGTTCAAGCCTCGTGAACAAATTTCTCCACCGCAGCTATTTTCCAGTGCGCTTCAAAAACAGTGGTCTGATCGTGAGTTGAGAAGAACTGTTAACCAAACATTCCTCATTTCGGTTTTCAGTCATTTATCGTTGCGTCTTTCAGCGGAATTATGGAAGGCGTTTAATGTGAGAGTTCAGAGTCCTCTGGTGGAATAAGCAGTAAAACCTGTTTTCTTTGTGCTGCGTGGTAACTGGTCACAAATCAGGATGTGAACATACCTCCACATAATGTGTACCAACTGAAGACGTCAGCCTATACCATGTTCACGATAACAAACAAATGGCTGCATTTGTCCGCAGCAAACTCAAACGCTTAATCGCGAACAGCCAGCATTTATTGTACGTTTTCATCGTCTTTACACATAATGAGCTAGTGTGAAAAAAAATTAAAAAACAAATATTAGACGCTAAAGAAGCTATAAAATAGTTGAAAAGCAAAAAATAAGTTATTATAATGAAGCTCAGAAGAGAAGGTTTTGACTGAAACGCAAAGATAACATTGAAGAGGAACGAGAGATATACAATCTACACAATGATACGAGATGCTTTCTGCAAAGTCACTTAAACCTGTGCTCCAGTTGTCGTTCAAAAACGTTCGAAAGTCGTTGAGATGCAAAATTGTCGCATAATAATTTGATGCTTTTGGCTTACATGCCCTACTAGAATGAACAGTCGACCTTGTCGTCAACCTTTCGACCCCTTCAATATATTGTGCTCCACATATGCATTATATGTGCAGCATAGTCATTGTGCATCATTTTAGCTTAACAAGCTATGCATACCCGCCCTCCCCCCTCCCCCTTTGTCCACTTTTTTTGCACATGTGGAAAGAGAGAAAAGAACCAGAACAACGTTTAGGAAGTTCGCTGAGCACCTAAGACGACCAATCTAACAATTATCTTTTGAGGTGAATCGACTGTAGAATGGAACCGATCCAGTGCAACGTCGTCTGGAAAACGTCGACTCACTTACGCCAGGTGAGCATTCATTCGAAAACGGTGAACTAAACGCAAAACTATACACTGGCCGACGAAAAACGCTTTGCACTTTCCGCCTTGAACTCTGCAAAAAAAAAAATTCCATTAGTGACAGTTCAGTTTATATAATAATGGTTTAACTTTACAATAGTAGCAATAAACACCGTTTATATTGAAAACACCGTTTCTATTCGATACGTTCCTATTGAAAATGCTGGTTTTAATCTTATTTTCATCACGTGCGTGAACACATCTGAAGTCGATAACGGAATATCATTTTTGCGTTTGAAAAGCATCACGTAAATTTTTGTTGAATTTCCACTTTCAGAAACTGCTTTTATAAACGTAAACTATTATTTTTAATCCGAACGGCACCGCAACACGGTATTGAGTGGATGATATACATCACCCTACCTAGTATGTCATACCACCTCTCAGGTCAACCCCGCGTAGACTTATACAGGACGTATTTCGACGTTAAAAAAAAGGACGGCGACTGTATTCGATGGGTTCTGTTCGACAGGTACGTTCTTTGAAGAGCCTGGCGCAAATCAAGATGGGAGCACACTATCCTTTTTAGGTGGCATCAAGGAGGAAAGCTCTGTTCGAAGTCTTCACGGTAGCAAAGTAAATATTATTAAATTCTATCTTCTAAGCTCAGATCCTCCAAGCTAGCTTCACTTTTGTACCGGTGCTGTGGTTCTTAAAGAAACGTGAAAATGTGACCTCCGCAGCCTTATCCTTTTAGCTGTGAAGCTTAGTTTGATTCGGACCAGTGAGTTTTAGAGTTTCCTTTAATTTACAAAGAAAAAAAGCAAAGGCAAAATCTGAAATAACTCTGCTCCCTGTCATTCTCTGTCCCACATTCTCTGCCTGTCCCTTCCTCTCCATGAAGATTACATGTTGCAGCTGTAGAGAATAACGAGGTCTCTACGTGCCATCGAATATAACGTTTCGTCCTATTGCAACAATAAGCCGAACAAGTTTAGAGGCTTGGAAGTGAAAAATCGGCAGTGAATGTGATCCAGTGTTCAAGACTGGTTCCTTTCACGAGCATCGGTAAATCAAAACGCATGATAGGCCACGCCCCTAACCATCGATCCATCGGGGATTACTAAAACTTCACGTTGAAACGGGATTTCCGTTTACTTTGCAACCAGTAGTGTCGCACAACCAATCGGTCAAGTAGCTGGGCATTTTAAATATGCAGTAACTGTGATATTCTCCTTGTTGCTGACTTGAGCTTGACGAGTGCTGGCAGCAACTTTGCACGACTGATCTTAATCCAGTCTTTGACGCTTAGCAGGGTGAAATCTGTTCCAGTGTCGATGCGCATCTGGATTGCGGCCTGATGTGACTTTCCAGTAAATGCGACTGACCGGCGCGACGTCTGTCCCATTGGATGCAGTAACGACGACGCTATTCGTGGTCCTGCGCTTCTCATTCGGATATCGCTTCTTCTTCTCAGCGAAGTTCTTGCAGTATCCCTTCTTATGGCGAACGAGTTTGCAGTCGTGGCACCTCTTCTTAACGAAGTAGCATTCTTTCGCCGGGTGCCATCCTCCGCAGCGAAAGCAGGGTGCAGGAGAGTCCCGTGTACGGTTCTCCTTGATGGCAACCGCATTCACTTCTGGCCGGAGCAGCGATGGTGCACTCTTGAGCATTTTCGCATCTTCTTTGATATTCAAGAACTGCTGGATCTCGAGATCCAGCCCCTTGATCGTTGTTTGCGGATTGTCCTCCAATTTCCGTAGAGCACGGGCGCCAATATCAGCGTCGCCAGGGGTGTGGAGGCCGCAGATCCATACCAGGCACTTCACCTGTTCTGAAGTGATAGCGTTGAACCCTGCCATTTTATGTCGCTGATTGACAACCCCAGTATAGCCGCTGAGAGGTTCGTCGTTGCGCTGGGGTCCCGAGACAGGCGTAGTGACAGGTCAATACTGACGTCTTGCGTCCTAACAGCTGTTTCAGCGTCTTGACGATGTCGTCAAAGCGTAGTTCGGAAGGTCTTTCCAGTAGGATGTGGTTCGTGAAACAGGCAAGATGCTGCGCCCAGCTTCGAGACGATGAGGCGGGCCCTCGCGGAGTCATCAAGTGCAAAGCCGTCTTTGGCGATGACGTCTTCGTATCTGTTAACCCATGTCGAAAGTGCAACAGCTGTCTGGACCGTACGTAAACTCCGGTAGTCTCGTTTACCGGAGAGATTGGAGCGGATCTCTACCGCTATCGGGCCCACTGCTTCCCCCACATCGGCTGCTAAGTTCGGAGCTTCGCTATCTGACGGCCAGTCCTCCGCTATCGACGCTAGAGACTCGCTTTCCCTCCTGCTCAACCTGCTCTGTTGCCCTTCTTCCCCCCGCTGACCACCGGTTGTTATGCGCCGCCCCTCTTACGATCGATTGTCGGAGGTGTTCTCGAAGACCACTTTATTAACCGTACATCGTTATTAACCTCACATCGTCGCCGCCCGATCATGTTATCCGCAATAGCAAACAAAACTTTAAAGGGTTTTATGGGCATTAAAAGATTAACGACAGAAACAGGGAAACGTCGCAACACAGTGAGACAGCCATTTATCCCCACGGGAGTTGCGAAATGATTTAGCGTGGGGTATCCTGCACAACAATTGTGGGTCGCTGTTTCAGAATGTACTATTTGAAAGATTTCAGTTGTTCAGCATGACGGAGTTGTTACTAGAAAGTGAAAGTTACAGTGACGAAAAAAAAGTGACCCATATAATACCGAAAGTGGTTTAGAAACATCGGTAACTGATGTACGAAACTTAGCCCCCTCTTTCCACTTTTACGAGTTTCCAAAGTCTCAATATTGCATTTTAGGTTTACAATTCGATATGGATCAAGGTACCCAAAATGAAGATGAAGCCTTCCGAGTGATCAACATATACTCAAAACATATTTCCTGCACCGGATTCATCCATTGTTTCGTTGCTACAGTGCGTTGCAGTGAATTTGAAAACAACTTTAGACATTGGCACCGGTGTTCCTTAATGAAGATTAAGAAAATGGCGTTTGCCAAAATGAATTCTGCTAGAAGAATTTGTTAATGGCTAATAAAACTGTCTACTACTCGACATTAAAGAGCGCACTTCCGGCAGCATTGCTTACCCTCAACTACTTTTGCAGATATGCGTCCTGCCTACCGATGTTGTTTGTAGTAAACAAAACCCACATCTCATTTTCATTGATTACCACGATCCGTTTGAAAGTTGTGAGTAGTGTTGTACAGCCTCGTCAAAATCACTTGGCTGTGCTCAAAGCTGCGGGAAGGGAGAACGGGTGGGGGGCGGGGGTGAAGAAAAGGGGATGAAAATGCGGACTTCTGTTTCGGCTCGCGAGGTAAGCCTGTTTCAATAGCAGGAGGAAGTGGCTTTGATTCGGGATTTGGCTTAAGCCTTTCGAATGACCTGACTCCAGTTCCGATTCTATCTCCGCTGTCCTGGAGAACCTAGCTCCCGCATTCTTTCCAGCTCCGGCCTCCCAGAAATTTGGCTCTAACTGGGCCATCATTTCCGGTCCCCGGAAAGAACTGGTAACAGCTTCGGCCCGGGTTTACTGCCCAGATAATCGAGCGCCTAGCACTGAACCGGTTCAGGGCCTCAAAAATTTCGCTCCAGTTCCGTTTCTACCTCCAGGAATATCTACTTGGTTTTGCTCCAAGGACACAAGATGACCCGCTCCCCTGCGATTTCGAAGTCGCTCACAGCCGGGAAAAATGCCGGCCCCAAAACGCGGAGGGAGAGGTACCTTCAGTGATATGAATTCAGCATTTTTTAAGGGAGTCCAAAAACAATAATTTTGGCCTCGGAGTGTTTATGTCAGTGGCCATGAGTCGAAGTCGTGGTGCAAAAACACCCATTCTTCAGAATGCAGAGATCGTCTACAGCCTTTGTAAAACTAATAAATGCGGGGAGACCTTAAACACCGAAATTATGATATAGACACTTGTTAGCTGATATGGGCACATGCAAACAAACAGACATATATACCTATAGACATCTCATCTCATGCAAAAATAGCCTTGGCTTTCTAATCGTAAATACATCGAATCTCTCCCGTGAACGCTTACCTTGCCACCGAGAAGTCCCTTGCTGATGAGGAGTTGCTTATAAAACGGTACTTTCATTTGCATCTGAGCAGCCATTTTTCTTGTCAGTAGAATGACGGGATCGCTGAAAACGCCCACTTCACATGTATTAGGCTATTCGAGCTCGCGGGGGAAAAAGGAGAGACGGGTAGGTGGAACTGAAGCTAAATAACCTCATTTGTTATAAATCGGACTCTATGACCGATCGACCTTCTTAAGGTGCTGTCTGTTTTCAAAGTACGAAATATCTAAGCTTACATGTTCTAAAACAGATATCAAATTTGGACGAAACTGTTGTCAATGATATTTCGCTTCTTTTTTGCATAAATTTTCACGAATTTCCCACCTAATCTCCAAAGGCGATCTCAATGGCCAGTTCTGTTTCGCCTCTGAAATCGCCTTATGTTGGCTAGAGTTTGTGCCCTGATAAGAGAAGTTTCGTCGATTTTATTATTTTGCAGGGCTACAGCTCTTGGTTGCTTTAAATGCACGCTTCCAGCTCTTGCCTCTTGTTGTAACGCCTCTCCAGTGAAGTCCGAAAGTTGCTAATTATGTTTTCAGCTGTATTCTTTAAGAAGGAGCCGTAAGTGTCAGAGCTTTTGTCGCATCTCACAAACAGCGCACGATTGCATCAGTTTCCTCGTTTATACTCCTTTGCAAAGATGCGATAAGCAGTTGTCGGACAGGATCTCCGCTATAAATTTGTAACTGATGCAATCACGCTGATCTACCATAAAATGAGCATTCTGTACGCTGCACATCACAACGCGTCGCCATTTATGTCTTTCCAGAACTATGCAGATCGCATCTCATAACGTTGTGAACGTATGGAAGCTGCCAGGTCCCTATAGAAGTAGAGGACAGCTTCGTCACTTGATAATGAGCAATGTAGCTCTACACGAGACTGGTGATTTCTATTTCAAAAACGTGGAAAATCATTGGGATCGAGGAAAGCGTTGCCATCCTTGGCACATTCAGAAGTTGTGAGGGGGAAACGTATGATGTGAAAATTTTGGCGACGTTTCAAGGAATGTTACTGTAGTACTCTCTATACTTATTGATATAAAGTTGATGTTACGCAAACTGGTGTGCAGCGCTGTTTCTTCGACTACGCCCTACCCCCTACGTAGGACATATCACAAGAACGAAATCCCATGCCTAATTTCCGCGACCTGTTCGTTTCCATGAAATTCCATGATAGAGGCACCCTTCTATCACTCTTCTCTCCCTTCCCTCCCCCTTACCCCTATCTTCCGCCGTGTATGTCAGTGCATGTCCTAAGAGATTTTGGAAGTTTATACGCATACACTGTGACTAATATGTTGGTGCCTTCGAGCAGCTGCCGAACTGATCTTAAGCCCTGTGCATAGGAACCCTCGACATGTCCAGTGAACGCGAGAGGCATACTAAAAGTATGTCTAGCGCCTTTATAACTGCACATGAAAGTCAACCTCATATACTTGACCAGCTCCATCCTGGCCGAGGCAACACCAATGTTTGCTATTAGCAGCAAACATTGTACAAACTCCTTGGAATACAGCATATTCATTGTTGTGTTTACCTGAAAATTATGATTTCACAGTAGTCATAATTCTTAGAAGATGGCGTCAAACCGTTGAGCACAACGACCACGACACATCAACAGACGAAGCAATAACAAATGAACACAGACCTATCCCCAACAACTCGAACCACGTATGAGTACCTTCTTTCCCTCGCACTCCTCCCTTCCCCATCTGCAACCGTCGAGATTCGGTGGGGCCAGCCAAATTTTATGGGTCTTGAAATTTCAGATCGTTTTTATAGGTTGGACCTAAACTTTGCGGGATACGATTTCTGGACCAAAAGACTCTTAATCTACTTTACAGCCGTGGCTGAAAACATCGAAAGTGACCAACTTAGTGAGAAGTTGAATAACATGGTGACAAAAGCAATTCGTAACCGAACTTTGCACCAAATGGACGCCTATGAAACATACCAGACGAATTACGCACAAAAAACGATGATGCGCTACAGAGCGACTGCTTTACTCAACACGCTGTTACTTCAACATAGCGCACATTGCAAATTGTAAATTTGTCAAAGCACATAAAAGCAAAAAATGAACTCAGAAATTGTATCTCTCTTCGAATGCAAAACTTCCTTTTCTCTTATTTAGGCTAGACCATCCGATTACACAGAAGCGACAGGCTCATGGGACGCGACAACAACCCGCGAAACTCCAAGTCGGGAAACCAACTCAGCTTTAATTAAGTAACTCGGTAGATGGCACATCCTTTGTGTATCACCGGAATTCCGACGTAGGAGATACGGATGGAGCACCTCCAATGCACATTATACTGAGATGTGAACAAACAACTAATTTTATTAAATTCAACTAAGGCAAACGCATGTATATTTTAAATGTAACTTTTAAAATGGCGATGGCAGCAGTTGATATTCGTAAGTAAAACGAATAAGGTATGACTGATTCGCGCACAAAGTTACGATAGGCTGCCGAGATCCCACTCGCTAGTTTTAACAGCTGTGAATGCAATTAAACGATGTCGTTGGGCGGTATTAGAATCAAAGCGTTACACGGGAATGATAAAAATGGTGTGCTAAAACGCGGCGCTGGTACCATTGTGGCCAGTCAGCGAACATGGGTACTCGGCTTCTGTAGCCATTTCGGTCGACCAAATTCGTGGACGATTCCTTTCATATTATTACACAGCGAAGAACCCTTTATGCATATACGCCCAAAAACTATGATATGCTCTGATGGAAACTAATTTATTGTGAAAATGAAAATTTGCTTGCACTGAGCATTCGTCACTATTTCACTAGCAGCCGTAGTCAAGCAGCGTAATCTATTTTCACGAAGCCATTCCAATTATCGCTCCAAATTATATACCATTTTCAGCTGATAAATGAACTATTCGCACGAAACGACTTTTCTCTCAGCATAAAATACAACATTCTAAGAAACGCTAAAGTTTTGAGAAACGAGAAGTACGATTCGTTTTTGTTGCAAAACTACCATCATGTATATACATATATATATATATATATAGACATTAAACTACCATAAAATATATATTTCTTGACAAGCTAAATACACGGAAAAATGTAGCATGGAGAATGAAGACCGAAAGGAAACTAATCAGTCGTTGAAATTGTTTTGAACATAAAAGCGTTTTCGCCTATGGACAGGTAAGTAAACAAATATTGATACGCACAAAGAAACATATCTTATTTTAAGCAGCACAGTTGAGAAGGGAAATGCAGAGCATGCGAGTTCCTTCAAATGCTGGACAACGGTGACTTTCAAACTGTCGAGAATCACTCCACAGTTTGATTGCGCACGAAGCGGTCAAATGTTTGTTTAATTTTTGTTATCGGTGAGGCTTTAAGCTTGCCCTTCCACATGGTCAACCAGTCGGCCAAAATCTCCTATGGAAACAACCGATGACACTGATTAGAAAGTTCTTATCCAGAACGCGGCTAATAACTCGGACCTCTCATCTCTGTATTAGTTGTAGACGTCACGAAAGTAGCCGGTAGTTTGGATAGGCTGATTGGGTGGGAATCCTCCGCACCTCTGTCAATAGAGCGTGAAATTTATTTCGTGATTAGCGCGTGCGCTGCACGTGGATGAGATACTTGGGAAGAGTGGAACAGCCGTTCTCAGGCATCCTTTATGGCAAGAACAAAGAATACGCGGGAAGCGATGATTCCGAAGTGGCCCGCGACATAATCGTGACTAACAAGGAGCTCCAGAGCTCTTTGAAAATCGAGAAGATAATCGTCGTGCGATTCGATACAGAGCGCGAAACGAAAGCAGCCGGCCGTTAAAAATAGTTCTTGAAACGTAACGCAATCGAGACACGACGCAGTGCTACAGAATTATGCAAGTAAGGTAAAGGCTCCGGCCTATGTATAGGCGCGCAGAAGTCGCACTGCGAATGAGTTCAATTACGATAAGCTTTTTCATCAGAAAAGAAAACCAGGAAGCAGAACAAAGAAGCTAGCGAGGTCAGCTGTGTGTTCCGAACCTGCGAATAGTCCACCCGCAAAAAGTTCGCCTACCTTTGCATTAGCCCGCAGTAATTCCAACGCATGCCTAGAAAGCATTAACGCCGGCTTTAATAACGCCGATCTACTGGCTTCCCGCTCTCACAGTTTTCATTTGGTTTTCATTTGAACAGCAGCGGATGCGTAGCCCCAAACACAAGGGTGCACAAAACGATAGATAAGCTACCGTCTGACGTGATAAGCAGGAAGGGTAAGGAGGAGGAGGGGAAGGGGGAGAAGGGGGTGGAGGAAGAAACCTGCATATTCGCAACAATATTCCCGGCGATGTTTACGCCGACAACATCCCTCACTAGAAATCCGACAGCGATGCAGTTGCTCAGATAGTTGGATCTCTCATAAATGCCCATTCATCAAACATAGAAAATTTTGAGAAATAAAACTGACAATAACGGTAGAGGACCTTCGAATCGGATCAAATCTTTCATTTAGTCGATAGGCAACAACTACCTTTACGACCTTCACTTCTTCGCATGTGAAGTTTATTTTTTACAACATCAAGCCTTCCCATTTCTTGCATGTAGGATCACTTCGTTAATTGTAGGATAAGAAATATGGTAAGAGGAATACTGGTTCAGGTAGGAAAGAAATATAAAGTGAAACAAGTCGACTTCTCGACAATAGTCAATGAATGACTGCTTGCGAAGAAATTCTTATGTGAACCCTTCGACTATTTTACACACGTTTAGGTGTGAAATAATGGATTAAATGGCTGCGCTAAACGAGGTCTACAACCCTTATTTCAGTACGCGGCACAGCACAGGCCTCCTCTAATGTTTGCCCCCTCCCCCCCCCCCCCCCCCCCACCCCCCCCCCCCCCCCCCCATCCT
>JPKZ01003153.1:514418-533062 GCA_000803305.1 Toxocara canis
ATCCAAGACCGCAAACTGTAACGAAACACTTTCCCTGCAAAGCTCGATTATCTAGGAGAACTAGCCAAATAAGCGAACGGAATCATCACATACTATTTCGCACGAAATGCATAACAAAAATATTTAAACCATATAAAGCCTGTGAAAATTTGACCACTTTCATTTCCTCAGCCTTAAACTTTCCAGCAAAGGAACCACAGTATGTCATCAACGGTCACCTAATACAGAAAAAGAATTAGGCAATTTGTTGAAAGATTGCACTTATCAACTGATTACTTGAGAACGCTTACGATGAGCAGAGAATTTCCTCGTTATGCGTCCCTGCACAGTTTTGACATTCTGTCCACAAGCGCCCAAAACGATTTTCAGTTGCATTCATCAATGCCGTCTGAAACAGAAAACGTAACTCGAAATGTATTTCACACCTATTATCCTTAAAACCAAACCACAACAACTGTGGTATTTCAGTTCGTCAGAAAAATATAGACGCCCCATTGCACAGTGAGAGTGAATTTAAAAAGGCGGGGCAGGGAAGGGGGAACAAATTGCAAAAGTGATATCACTGAAGAATGAGAGTAAATTCCATGGTAGGAACTGAATGCAGTGAAAATTTCTATGAAAAGGCATATGCGAGTAGAAGAGGAACATGCATCCGAATGGCATTAGCTTTTGCATGCTGTTGTCTCATGAATGTTGTGCTAATTATGACTAAGTTATATATGAGTTGATCCGCCCCTCCCTTCTCCTCTCCACCCTAAAAAAGGAAAAAGATTTAATCGTCAGTTCCAGCCTTGCTTTCGAGCAGAAATCACAACTTACTTGAACGTATCACAGAACAGTAAGGAACGTGAGAAAGAAAACTAAACCGTGATCATTTCAAAAAGTACTTCATTTCTAATCAATCACTGCCAAATTTTGAGATATCATGCGATCAGTTTCGCGCTTTAAAAAAACGAATCGAAACGCAACTCACATGAGTGATGTAAGCCTTGCCTTCGTTCGGTTTGCAGTGTGCGCAAGTGGCATCCATGACCCCTTTCTTGAGACTGCTCTTGCACAGTAGGCATCTTTCCGTCTTTTGAAAAAACTGCGATAGTGCCGACACTTTTGACTGCGTCACTGATCGCACCAATGTATGCGCCCCATCTGTTTCAAAAACACTATGGGATACCATGGAATATAAACGCCACTCAGCAAAGATCAGAAAAAAAAACCCCTAAAGCCGTCCCTTAAGAAACACCCTCCATCTTGAATCAACTCCTTCAAAAAGGCCTGAACCTCACAGGCTCCATCGCATTTCATTCAAGACATTGGATCCTGGCAACTACACACATGAATCATCGCGGCCAATTTTCGAGGCGCCTGCCCTTTTTTCTCTGCAAAAAAATTAGTGGGCTGCTGGCTGATCTGAGGCAACAGTGGATGTTTCTCTTCTCCACATCTCTTTCATCTTTCTTGGTTTTCTTTTTAAGCAGTTTGCGAGTTCCTTCTGAAATTGACTTGCATGCTGCATTTACCTTACCCGAACAGGCTAGCATTAAGCTGAGATATTTGCAAAAAAGTTGACGCACATTTCGTCAGCACAATATGATAACAATGAATCATACCATTAGTCCATAACAAATTTAGCTGACACATGAATGAAGCCTTGCTGGCTCAGCATTAAAACCAATTTTCGAAATTCAAAGCTTGTTTTTCTGAATTTCTATTCAAAATTTTCGAAGACCCTTTTTCGTGCGCCTCCAAACCATATGGTAAGTATTGTAATCGTTTGGCTAAAAAAGCCATGAAACTCCTCACTGCTGATACTCGGCATTCCTATGAAAAAGCCAACGGCTGACTTAGCAACTTCTAAATACGAAAAGACAACAAAGACGACTAAATGTTGTATAAAATTACACAGGTATCACTTGAAAAAAGGCGTTGAAGACACTGCGATTGAAAAACCATTGGATTCAAAAACAGATGTCCCACCATCACAATCAATATAACAGATTTTCACTTCCATTATTTGAGACAGAATTTAAAGTAGTAAAATGAGTTAACAAAAGCACATCAACGAATTTCACACATTATTTATTCTGACGTAACAATTGTTATCTCAACTTGACGTGATCTGTTAACATACCTTTAGTTAAATGACGCGTAAAAGTGAATAAATGCGGACATCGCTTACCATTATATTCTGTGCCTTATCATGACAGCGTCAAACAAACGAATCATAAAAAGAAAGTTAAAATACTAGTAATACCTACTTATGAGAAGAGACTCGGCTTTGTCACCCAGGATGGGTTCAAAGATCCGCGCGAGTGGTTTGGCAAGTTGATTTTCCAGGTAGTAGGACGTATCGATGGGTATACTATTCTGCAGCACATATATTGGATCTTCTGCCTTCTCGTAGGCTGGAACCTGCGAAATGTGAACACTTTGAAAGCAACCACATGCAACTGCAGTAACATTTCAGTCGCATTAATCATTTTACCTCGACGACTTCGCATTCCGCTATATATACAGTCCAATTTCATTTCATTTTCCCTGCCAGGACAGCTTCGCTTAGCGAATTCCATTCAAAGACAATTTGTTTTTTCAAATGAAACTTCTGATCAAAAGGCATCCTTTATTTTTCACATCTCAACAGGGAGTTACATTCGAAATGCTTTCCAAACTCAGGTGATGACAAGGAGCAGGAGGGAGGCGAATGGGGCGAAAAGGAGAGGGGAGAAAGAAGAGTATATTTTAACGGAAATAAGACACCTGAATTAAAAACAAACATAAACGAACTCATTATACGAAGGCAGAAAGACAGCATTTGATAAAACAAAACTTGCCTTCTGGCATTTAAAAAATAAAAGCGGACAGCATTTAACAAAATAAAACTTGCCTTCTGGCCTTTGGCAACAATTACGTAAGGAACGCGATCACCGAGCCGTGGTGCAGATCCAGCGTCACGAGCACGCATCCGCTCTGCCAGAACAACGTGTGCTTGCTTCGCCTGATACGCCTAAATTCTACACAACCATTATCCAACGTAATCGTTCAACAACAACAACTACGACGATAACGATGAACAAAACAGTTCAGCTCACTACAGCACTTCTTCATCACAAACGCTGCGACAGACAAATGGAAAGCCTTCTTCCCTTTCCTTTTTTCCCCTTAAACAAAAGTATCGAAGAGAACTCTAATTTGAGCAGAAAATGTACACCGTACAGAGCGCAGCAGCAAAAGTTGCATATTGTGTAGGTAAAGACTGCACACTGAAAACATGACGGCTCGCAGACGTCAAAAGATGATGAAATGTCGAACTGAGAGTTGACATTATTTCCTTATCTTCCACTTCTCCAATTTGTCCAAATCACCATACTGATATGTTTACCTGGATTACCGGCTTATCTGGATACGGTTCCTATTGCATGCTTCTTGTTATGACTGCAAACATTTTCCGTTGCAGGCAGATTTAATAGCCCCTAATTACTCAGATCAGTTTATTTTGTCATACCAATAACCGTCATAACCAATCAACGGTCAAATTTATCTCTAAATGCGCTCCCGCCTAGATGCGCACTTAACTGCCTAACCTTTCTTAAAAGACTACGTCCAAATTCAAAAACATAATTATAAGAATGAAAGGCTATGATGCGATGTTCAATTAAACAGCCGCAGGTAATTTCGTTACTAAACAGCAAGCTCATAAAATGGAAAGATGTAAACGAACAAAGGTTTGAAACGAACAGTGCTCGGTCGAGTCAGCTCCTTGGAAATGATAAGTTCGGAAATATCGATACGATTGCATAGCAGATCCGATATCACCTTAAATTACTTACTTCCTGTATTTCGTGTTCATCAGCACAACTTTTGCTGAAAGCTGCAGTTTTTGACGCCGCAACACCACGATTGTGACTGATAAATGGATGGATGCGCATGAATTTAAAAAGAAGTTTATTTGCCGAAGTTTCAACTTTGTAAACTTCGTACTCAAAGCGACATCACAGTCCTGTAAAACGAAAGAAAATGTCGAAGCAAACTCAATAGGGGAGAGAACAATCGGTTTGTTTGTTGTTATTGCCAATTTACAATTTAAGCCTACCGCCAGATTATCAGTTGTTTGCAAGGGCACAATGTTACTATGAGTATAACTTTATAAACTAGAAGTGTTTACCATAAAAACTCTTCAGTTCAAAATCAACACTCATCTGGCTACACCTCATAGCCAAATCATCATCAGTGCATCACTTTAAACACCACATCAGCCATGACGGTATACAAGGATGTTATAACGCCTGTAAACAAAAGTGACTGCGCTATCTGATTCAGTTCTATGCATTTTTCGCCAAGAGCGCTCGCAAAAATGAAAAATGCCATCTCCGACAGAAACAGTTTGCATAGGCTGAGGCTTAAAAATTCCGGAACCTCAGAAAAAAACGGCCCCATCTAATGTAGAGGAAAGAAGCTTACTTCCGAGATTTTTGAATGAAAGTATATCGTATTTAGTAGGGCAAGATGAAAAAAGTACAACAGAGAGAAAAAAGATACCTTCTTTGCATGTTCGAGTGCACCGGTTGCGTCACCTTCGAGCAACATTTTCTCCAAGCATGCAGAAAGCACCTTCGAGACGAGGGGACAGTTATCTCGTCTAACTGTTTCCAGTCCTTTGCAGTCCATCTTATCGTGCTTCTCAGGACGAGTGAAATAAAGACCTGCATATCGCTTCTTGTTAATCAACAGGAACGGACAATACACCTGCAATACCTTCAACGTGAGAGCACAATGCACAATAGGCAACCCCACTTCACTTTAGGCTTTTCACACACCCTCTCTTTCCCTCCCACTCTCCCAAGGGCACTAAAAAGTTCTCACAAGAAAAGGTTTTTAAGCACACAGGGATTGCTTTAGTCGGATATCTTCAGCGCTCCACGTTCAAACGTGAAATGCCGGGGTATGGGCACTGAAGAATAAAACAATCCAATTTCATGCGGTTTCATCGAAAACTTAACGGCTTAGGCAATGCCAAAAGGTTTCTTCGACTTATGCTAGAATACAGCTGGACAAAACCACAACAGCAACCATGGGCTTGCAGCAATATGGAATAACCTACAAGAACGCGCATAGGACTTAATTAGCCCCCTCCCCCCACCCTCTCCGGTCCGCACAGCACGCGAAACTATACAGCTGTTGGGTCATATAGCGCGCAAACAATATGAACGGATGGCAAATCTATTCCTCGTATCACCATCTCCCTCTTACCGAATAGAAGAACATGGTAATGGAGGCAGCGAAGACACTGGAAGGAAACCGTGTGTGATGGTAAGGAATAGGGGTCTTGATAAGACGCTCAGAAATGCAAGAGAACTCTATGGATGGAAGTGAACAACATTATGAGAATCGGATGAGATGATAGGGTCTCTTTGTAAAGTAACCGCTCCTCCAAGCAAGCGTAACCAGGCAACAGTAGCAGCGATTTCCATCACATATTTGAATAAAATGATGAGTCATATGAATGATTCACTAATCTAAAAAGATTCTAATCGATGAGAAAACGAAGGAACGCTATAAACAGAACAATAATAACAACAAGTTCGTTCAGTGTGCGCATTATGACAATAGCTCGTCAACTTAAAAATATCGTCATTTGAGTTCTACAGCTCGACTAGTTGGGCTTTCCTGGTTGAATTTGAAGTTTTAGTTCGATTATTTTCCTCGACTAATTACAAAAACCCTAATCAATCTCTTGCAGCATTTCTGCGAAGAGAGGATTTCTTCTCAAAAAGAATGCAATTACAATACCTTTTCGAACTCGAGCTTAATCGGAGCTCTGAATTTCTTGCTAACTTCAACGGCAGCGTGCTGTCCCAATTCCATAGCCGATGCAACGTCCTTTACACCAAATTTCACCATTACTGAGTCCGTATCGCCATAAACTACCTGAAGCAGTTTTGATTACTTGAATGAATCGCATTCAAACGTGAGAGAGCTGCAAAACAGGATGGGAACACTCAAATGAATGCGTTTATTCCTTTAAAAAATGTTCTAAAACAACTTTGTTTGACTAATGTAAGCATGAACGAGCATTAAAAAATTGTTTTTTCTTGCTGTTCTATCGATTTAAAAACCGGGGGTGAAAAGCACATCACTGAGACAACGAAACCGACAAATCCTTCTACATTAGCCTTTACTCCATCAAAACACCCAAAAAAAAGGCTTCTCGAACAAGGTTCATGAAAAAAACCGAATCCGCACACACGCAAATATATCGGTTAACTTAAAAAGAAAATAAACAGAAAAACAGTCAAGTACCACTACGAAAGTGGGAAAAGTGGTCAACACCGAAAGTATGCCGCACAAAAAAAGAACTATTACGCTATTAAATGCAATAGCATGCATCCGGTCACTAAGAAATCAAATTCTTCCATGGAGAAAGGTGAAGCAGCTCGACCTGTGCATCCGAGGGGCATTTTCCCTCCAAATATCCCGCCTTATAGATCTCCTCGACGGTGTTCTTTGTGAAGTCAATCATTTGTCGACCGTAGGCAGTTACTGACTGTGATATCTCTAAGCATGGCAATTTGCCAACAGTGGCACCCGTAAAACCATACACCGAGTTTGCTGATATTTTCAAAGCCAACTGGCGACCATTCAGTACCATGCATCTGCAATGAAAACAACCATCAACTTCGCTTGTTATCTTGCACGTATTGTTCAAATAGCACTTATTACTACTCTGCATCAACGAATGACATTTGGAAAAAGTACCACATTACATCCAACAAGCCCCGGGAGGGCAGATTTCCCACAGCATTTCTGCAGTAGGCGAAGCATTTCAAGTGGGGCGGCTACCTCTTTTTTTCAGCTTCTGTTGAACAGTTTCTTATAGTAAGAAAGCATAACCGCCACTTGGGGATTAATGGTCGCAAACAATTTTCGGCCAAGTCACAATTCGCTTCCCTACCACCCACCCCCCACCCGAAAAAAAAATCAAAACGAAAACAGCGTAAAGACAAAGGAAGAAGAAAAGAATAAAAATCGAAAAAATGAGGCCGTAAACAGAATAACTGGAAGCTAGGTCCGTAAACCATAGTTCTAAGTGAAGCAGATTCTACCCGTGTGGAAACGGGCTTTATTCGAAGTGATACGAAGGGAGCTGTATCGAGAGTAAAGGAACCTCCCTGAATGCAACAAAGGCGAATTGCATTTAGCTCACAATAATAACGTTCATTTGCATGATTTTATAAATTCATTTATGTTGCTCGATCGACTCCGATTACGAAAGTGTTAGTGCTTTCGACAAAGCACATTGTTTTTTTCTTCATAAGCAGACTTTCCATGCTTCTGGAAGAAACCAGAGAAACAGATCATCATTCATAGTTGCTTCTTTCTCCAACCACCTAGAGGTACAATTATCCAACAGCTGTCAGCCAATTTCTCAAATCTCAACGAATTCATTATATATTCCACATTCGAGAAGAGATTTTGTTCATAAACTGGATTGCCGGAAAGATCTTCCCACCAAATCCTATTTAAGAAACAAGCGCTTATACACAAAGAATCCTAACCGGAAAGGATCCTTTTCCATCTTGAGGTCAGCTTTTGCTCTTTTCCTGGCCAACAATAGGTCCTCAAGGATTTCAGGCAATAACCCACGACGTACGCTCGCCTTCACAAAACGATTATTCGACGGTGACGTCTCGAAGTCTTCTTCTTTTAGACTGCAAACTTAGGTTTACCTGTGCTTTGAAAATAGCATATGGAAAATGGACTATTTTGATGGCTACTAGTGAGCTAAGCTGCTTGGATTCAGCTCAATATGCGTTTGGAAAATATCACTGAAATCGACTACAAGATCCTGTGAGATGAACGATCGAAGTTACCTCCTGTTAACAAATGAGTGTGAAGATGAGGTAATCTTGATCATTGATCTACACTGCCGCGCATACAATCATTTTCTCAGTTTCTGTCCAACTCCACAAAACTATTCAATTCAATAAACATGAAGGAACAAAAACTGGATTGGAAATGAAGAAAAGAAAAAACCGCAGAGCACAAGTCTACCCGTGAGACGATGGAAGCCCATGAATGATGGTTGTATAGCAGATGTTATGTGCAATCATGATCGACGGGTACAACGATGCAAAATCGAGTGTTGCGATTGGTACTGCATAGAAACCACGAAGAGGCTCGATCACTGTAGCACCCTCGAATGTATCGTCCGTTTGCGTTACATCCATCACCGGCAGGAAGAAATTCACTGATTTGGCCTAAATATTACTGCAACTTGTTGCACTGACTGGAACAAACTGATCAAAAATTACAGAAAAAATTGCACTTTGTTCAGTTCGCATACACCAAAATACTTGCGCTATCCAGTGGTTGCTTGAATTATCTCCTCTCGCGTTTTTAATCTAACATAAAAAATGAACGTGAATCGATACTTGAACTGCCCGGGAAGAAATGCAGTGACAGCTTCATTGATTACCGTTGAGAATACTGTATAAAAACTCTTTGACTGCCAATTTGTTCTAAAAAAGACAGACGTAAAACTAACAAAGAAAAAAAATTTCTCCTAATTTTCTTGTCGCTGGAATGCAACACCCTCCATTAAAATTTCCGATTTTGAACGAGGAGCAACTTTTACAAACATTCTCCTACCATGTTCACTTTAAAAACAAAACATTTCCCTCTAAACAGCATAAGAAGAAATAAAAATGAGATGAACCTTTCGCATGAGCTGCGACATGACCTTGACCTGTTGGCCCCTTGAAAGAAGGTAGTCGAGAGGTACTCCAGTGACACGTGCCATCTCTACGTAATTAATTACTGACATCAACTTTTGCAGCAGACGCAACGGCAGATACGCATCTTTCATACAATATACAGCCAGACGACGACGCGTTAGCGAATTTCCATTCTTAAACCCAACAAAACTTCACCTAACTGAACAAAACACTGTATAACCTCCGAGCGAAATATAACCTCAGTAGAAGCTAGCTCTCACTAGGTGTCCTCCTCTTTGGGGTTCTAGTTTCACGAATCGGACAACAGTGTGCTTCATATAATTATCTGCTTCAGATGGAGCAATATATGAATCTCGATGAGCCCAAAACTCCTCGTTACTTCAGTAATGCGAATCTGGCGAAACGGCAACTTGAACTAAACTATCTTTGGAGGAAGGCCGCCATGCGACGGCAAAATCGCGCCTGCTGTGGATAGGGTCCGGAGCCCACAGATGATAAATAGCGTCTTCAGTGCACAAAAAGGTGTGAAAAGCTATCTGATAAACTGTATCTAAGACAGCATTAACAGTATATTCAGCCATAATAAAGCAATGCGCGCTGTACATTCCTTCCTATCTTTGTGTTGAAGCATCAAGTTGTAAAGCTCTGTTTTGTAGAGTATAATAATGCGACCTATAACTTGGCCGTCGTTTCAGCCAATTCTGCTTACTGAAACCGCAATCCCCAATCAGCATATATTGGCAGCACTGCTGCAAACCCTTGGGTCTCGACTGAAAACTATAGGACAGCCGCTAGGGTGTTCCATAAGTTAATGGGGCGCTGTTCATCTGGTGCAAAATTATTTTTCACATCAAAAAATGTGCATGCAATGTGTGCAGCGTTGGCTGCGTATAACACGTTAAGCATCTGAACGTCGAACTGAAGTGATGGTGCGTCGCATGCCATGTTTTACATGAATATTATCAAGCACATGGACGGCGCAAACGGTGAGTCAGCCAAACTGCTTCGCAATTAAACAAACTGCATCTATTGCCGCCCAATGCAAAAAAAGGAAAAATAAAAACTTAGTATGCCTCTTCCAAAATTACTCATGAGAAACTGAGACAGCAAACGATAGACGGACGAAACGACTAGCATCTAACAAAATATTTTTGACCGTAAGAAATCAGCAGAAACAATTGGTCTCTCGCAAACACCACTCGCCTGACAATAACCCTGTTGTAGAGTGCGCAACCATATACCGCGTATTCAAGCATAGGTTGTAACTGTAAGCTAGTCATTCAACGATAAGTTGTGACCGTAAACCGGACACTTATTGATAAACTACAACCGTAAACTTGACATTTAATGATAAGTTATAATCATAAGTCGGAAATTCAATGATAAGTTGCAACCGTGAACCGAAAATTCAGGGATAACTGTCTATCAAACCATTTTCTCTTTATAAAGGGCGCTAGATATTTGTTACGAATAGCAATCGAAACCTGAAGATCAGCAATTAGCGTATAGTCGACATCCTCTTTCTGTTCACCAAGAAAATAATAGCTAACACTATTCAACGAATAGCTTCGCAATTTATAATCCCGCAAAATAACCTGAAACAAATGACAGAATTGGTTTTATTTGAATAAACTGATCGTTAGTTCACATTATCTTACAACCCCAACTCAAGCCTTCCTAGAAAGTTGGCGTTGTCTTCAACTAACATACTCGGGCACTCGATATCTAACTTCCAATCCTCGCATGGGTCTAACGGATCCCATATACGATTTGCTGCAGACCACTGCATCAAATGAAGTGGAGACAGTGTTTTCGGAATGAAAAACGGTTGTAAACGATAAAATCACATCTTCGCTAACTAAGGTCTTCCAGGAAAGCGAAGATTCAAAATACAGAAAAAGTCGACTTTAATGTCCTAAACATGAATAAATGGGTTTTCTGGAGGCGCATAAGTGACATGAAAAAAAGAAGGAAAGGATATAGGAGGTTATCCTTTGCTGGAACTATGTGTATCACATCTCATAGCTGTGGTTTTCGAATTCTCTCAGGTAACAGATGGCGTGGCACACACACACGCACATTCGCACAGGCACACTACGCCGCTATGAGGCAACCTGTTAATCGGTCAAAGCATATGAAATACTGCATACAGTGACACGTAAAAATCAGCTGCGATAGTTGTCCCAAATATAAATTTTAATAAAGTTGCTATTTCAGCCCATTTCGCTTCATTTGCGGAACCTTACAAACCACGTCCCATCATAAACACCACGCTCAAATACAGCTTAACACGACAGCTAAACAATGGGATTTCAACGGAAGAAAACATACGTGTTAGAAAAACTCTCACGAAAACACGAAAAAAGTGAAAAAAAAACAAGTGTCATAAAAAATCGAAGATCATCGTTCTTTGAAACTGCCGTCTGGATTGGTCCTCCGAACCGCCTTCTCTCACATTTCACTTAATCTCTGTATATGCATTTATTTGTTGTCTAATGGCATATATAATCCGGCTTTGATTCCAATATTTCATGCGGCTCCATTTTTGTTTTCAAGTAACGGTGTCTCCACACGTCAAAATGTCTTAGCTTCAAGCACACATAATATCTTCGGAACCGCTAACCATGCTTCAACAACCCTCCTACTAGAATTTCGAATGGCGAATGGCAGGAATGGATGTTGGTGAGAGGGCTCATACTATGCATATTTATTCATGTAAACTGCCAACTTATGTTCATACAGGAAAATATTTTTTCATTTTGTTTACTCAGCCCACTTCTGTAAGATAAATAGTTTGCTTTCAGTTAAGATATGGTGATCATTAAAAACTCAAAAGAGATGAAAACTCCTTGACTGTCGTTATATTGAAAAACAGCTATGAAAAAGCATTGAGGAAACAAAATGTCAAACCGTGTCGACCGGACGGATAACTGATAAATACTTCGGCAAACACCCACGACCCATCCCTCTACAAAAGAAATGTGAACGATCTGTGCGCATATTTTAAAGCTTCTAGGTTTTGAGTATTTCTATTTCCGGCAAAACGTCACCTAGTGCAAACACATCTGCACTCAACTGCGTCTCCACGACATTAAATATCGAAAGTATTAGATGAACTGAAACAGAGTGGTATGTTCTTTCAAATGTTGTATTTGTTCTTATCCTCAAATCTTTGGAAGATTCGAGAGGAAGTTTTTCCAATTTGATGCTTCAAGACAGACAGCGCCCATGAATGGTCTGAAATCTCGCATAGAGTGAACGATTACAAATTAAGATAATCGGACATAACCTGCATGACATCAAAGCAGACACGTCCTTCCATATTGGTGTATTTGTTGGTGCGATTACCCATTTGTTTACTTGAAATAGGCGTTTCACGAACTTTTGACAAAGAACTCGGGATACGACCTAACATCGCCACCCGATTTTCTATCTGAAACAAATAAAGTGAAAACCGCAGGCGAACTTAACTCGAAGAAATGAAGGGATACTTATAATTTTTGTTAGGAAAAAAAGAGGGAAGAAAATAAAAGAAAAAGGTGCAGTACGATGCGCCATGGATCACTTGTGCAATAAATTGGCATTGGAACGACACACGCATGGGTAGGTACCTCCCGCACCCTTCCTTCGCTCTGCGGGTGATTCAGGGGTTCCGTCAGACAACGAAGCACTCTAGGGAACTCGTCAGCAGGGACGTTTTCAATACACAAGCGAGTGCATTAGCCGGAAACAATACGGATCCCCTTCCTCGATAAGACTCCGTCCGACATCCCAATCATGAGCGGGGGCAACGGCAAGGGAGGAGGAGATTTATAGGAGACCATCTTTTAGATGTTTTCTTTTGTTCGCTTTTGAGTAGATGAGCACAATTTTTAGCTTAGGTATCAATCGCTTCGAAATATTTGCGTAAAAGGAAGAGAGAAAAAAGGAAAAACTTGGAGAAGAAAAAGAGGACAAGATCGGATGCCAAGGTAATTGAAAGGTTGGAACCTAATGGAGAACAAAAACTGGGAGAAGGCAACCTCACATGATGAAGAACGAAAACTGGGAGAAGGCAACCTCACATGTGCGCATATATGGGAATGTTGGGGTTGCCCACGAGGAACTGCGATGAAAAAGACATGTCAGCACAATCAGCCAACGTGATCCTTGCAGCTTAATATAACCTGCTAGAACTTTTCCACTAACCTGATTTCCATATGTGCGCACATGTGAGGTCACCTTATCCCAGTTTTCGTCCTCCACTGGATTCCGACCTTTCAATTACCTTGGCATGCGATCTCGTCCTCTTTATCCTCTTCAAGTTTTTTCTTGTTTTCTCTCTTTCTTCCGTGCAAATTTTTCGAAGCGATTGATACCTCAGCCAAAAATTGGCCCATTACTTGCAAAAAGGAGTGCTATGCTCATCTATTCAAAAGCGAACAAAAGAAAACAGCTAAAAGATGGTTTCCTAAAAGTCTCCATTAAGTTACCTTCAACGCCTTCGCTCTATCGATAATATAGGGTATATCGAAGTTCTGAATGTTGTAACCGGTGACGAGATCTGGATCCAAAATTCGTATGAATTCGGCCCATTTCTGCAATGCAAACCATAAATGCCCCTACACACATAACAGCTCATCTAAGTGAACGCATATTAAATACGAATACTTCGTGGAACACTTGGAAAGGTTATTAATGAGTAGCTACTTATAGTATCTCGCATCCATTTAAAGTATATACCCGCATAAAATCGTCTGCTTCAATTTCTCATCAGTCAAAGCATTATGCACACTTCACAAATGCAACCCTTTCTATATGTTTCATCGACCAAATCGGTCGCCCTCACTCATGATAAACTAATGACAATTAAATTAAATTCAGATGTGGCACACTGTGTAGTTTGCAACTTTCTGAAGCGAACGAGCACTAAGGGAAAAAATCATGTCTAAGCGTCGAAAGGATAATCATTTTCTCAACCTCTGTTGAACTGCGCTTTTCATAGAACTGCAAGGCACTTAAAGGGAAGGGAGCTATGCTGAAGAGGAGATTACTTTTTTCGGTATGCTTGAAAACGGAGTCTTCGAGAAACGAACTATTTGGACACGAGACTTCATCAGAGCTAGCAAGATGTACGAGTTGCGCATTTTCACAATACATCAACTAACCAATGGACCTCTCTTCATAAATAAACCTATGATTAAAAATTGAGCGGTCGGCAAGATATGATTTATGGCGCTGCTCTGTTCAACGCCCTAAGCGCGCCTCCTGTTGCACTGTAATTAACAACTATTGTCTTACTTCTAAAAGCTCGTGCTCATTCTTGCAAACGATGATATGGCTGCCAATGACAGGCGCCGTATCACCAATGACGAAGCAGTTTCGAATAAACGGCTCCGTACTACCTTCAACCTTCACCATGTTCGCAATCTGAATTACCGCGTCCGTATGCGCCTCCGGGAATATGCCTAAAATATTTCTGATCCGATTCGAAAGAGAACCCGTCAATCACGTGCACGCATGGAAACGAAACAGCGCTCTCTGGTTGCTGCAGAGAACAGCTGTACATCATAATTAACCATCTTTCGCAGACAGCTTGCTCTGGTAAAGCCCTGATAAGCTACAATGTTCGTAACAAAAAAGTATGAAGTTAAATCATGACCAAGCTTAACTAGAAATAGCTAAATTATTCACTCGAACGCAAACGCGTAACAGGCAGATGGAGCGCAACGTGCGCTATTATCGCTCGAATGGTTTTATTTCCGTTCATTTTTGAAACTGTCTAGTAGTTTCCTTCGTTTTCTTTCGAACTCCAATTAAACTGATTGGACTTTAGCCAAAGGCTAAGGTGATCAGTTTAATTGGAGCTCGTTAAGCTAACGGCTGAGGTCCGATCAGTTTAACTGAAGCTCGACCCAAGACCTGACCACCTTAGCCTTTAGTTAAGGTTTAATCAGTTAGGAAGTTCGTTAAGCCAAAGGCTCAAATATATTCTCCACGCACTATACAACTTTAAAATAGATGCAGCCCACATTCCCGTGCCATATATATTTAAAGCATCGCTTATCCATAAAGCTTGGCCATGCCTATGTCTACACCTCTGACACTAGCTTGATCTGCCTCTCTCCAAAAAAGCGGTCCCTCAGTTGCATAGTCAAGAAACCTAATATCGATCTCCATATCCACCTACTTTGATCATCGTAATCAGCTCTCGTGGACGGCTTAAAACGCCATACTCATTTTCTCTTACGGATCGACGAGCAACCCTCCTCCAAGAAGTTCATTCTTCCCAACCACCTCTGAAGGTGCTTTTAATACCATATTAAATCCTGCCCATTGCGAAATTAGAATCCATTCATGAAAGAAAAAAAATGTGATAAGACACAAAACTGATATTTACCTCTTCTATTAGTGCATTCGATATCGAAAGAGAGTATCCGCAGCGGAGCAATAGCTGACCATTGAGGAGCCGATTCGGGTGCATGTACTATTAGATCATCGAATTTTATTGTACACTGCAAACATTACTGCACAGACGTCCAGGAATTACTCGCTCTCCGTTTCGTTTGCTAATATAATCGAGAGTGCCAGTTCTTTATTTATTACCTTTCAGCGAACATCCCGATACCATGTCGCCGTCTTCTTTACCAGCCGCCACTTATTCAACGATAATTTAGGAATGAACGGTGCACGAGAGAAGAAATGCGCACAAGCACCTAATATGAACATAACAAAAAATAAAAGAAAAACAACCCCAAAATTATTATCCAATGGACTAAGGAAGACATCCAAAAGGTAATGAAAAGTACACAGAGTAATCCGCTTGGCCGATTTTACAGTTTTGCTCCTTGTCACCTATATCAAAAGCACTCCTCTAGGTATCAAAAAAAAAACCCTTAGCTTTGTTATTATATGCTCATCGCATTGCACATTTCACCACAGTTACCGAAATGTGATCGACATCCAACCATGGACAGCGCATTTGAATTTTTCTGCTGGCAGTTTAGTAGAACAAATTTATAGTGGCGAAAGGTTCTCTGCCTATCGACTGTCCAGCATTTTCAGCGCCCTGGTGGGATGTAGCCCACACGATCAAAACCCCTTCCGAAAGCGTCATGATCGTGACCTCCGTAATCAAAATCGTCACGTCTACGAGTGCTATGATCAAGCCCGGAAATGAAAACAAAATTTCCCGTAAAAGAGCGAGGCGTTTATGGCATGATGCCTTGGGGCTGTGCCATTCTCCAGTTTTAGAAACAAACAAATGACAGTCTATTAATAACTACCTATAGCACATTTACGATATTTGAGTAACACAGCTGGTTAAGGTCCAAGTAGCGGGTCTCTTATCAAAACAGCATCAACCATGGATGTTTTAAGAACTACTAAAAAAACGGGGTAAGATCGTTAACAAATTCAGGATATCCAATGACGGCTCACTGCGAATCAAGAGAGCACCATCCTGCTTGAAGAAGACATGCTGAGCTGCGTACCTGGTGGCCGCTTATGAAATGATTGCCTCTTGCGACCCTGATGAATTGAATTTTAAAATTCTCACTTCATTCGTTGGGTAAGCACTGCTTCTAACAAGACACGATTTAGAAAAAAAACGTTCACAATCGAGAAAAACAAATGCGTTTCTAAGGTAATAAAATAAACCATCACGGATCACGACCACGAAACACTGCAAAATAATCATTCGATAACCGTGAAATACTTGACCGCATGGAAATACCTTTTTCCAGTACCGCGTTGTTTTCTGCCTATATATTATAAGACAACTTTCGCACATGTTAAACTGTCAAATTGGTACCGCATTAGTCGATAGGCAGTCTTATCAATCGAATACTTTAAGTACGCGCGCACTCATTTGCCATATGAATAATTGTTGATCTAGAATTAGGAATGGGCTGCCCGTCAACCAAATGCTACCGTTACTTTTCAACGACGATCAATTCGGTTCTTCATACTCCTCTCTCGAGGATGAATCTGTTTCTCGGAAATTTTTCAACATTTATAAAATACCTATTTGTTGCAGTAAATGAAACATAGAAAGTGCAACTTCGACATGAATCACGACAAAGCACAAAATAAATTTAGCGCCGCTGGCCACAAATGAATTCAGCTGGTGCGAAAAAAGACGAACTCCCCTGAAAACATTATTAGTGCTTGCTCGAACGAAAAAAATTCTTTTCCAACTTGTTTGGCTGTTAGGCGCACTCGAATGACCACACATAAAACAAACAAATCACATAAAAATGCTCCTCTTAGCCATTCAACTACTGACATAAACGAATGCAGAAGCTGACCTCTAGCTGGCATCGGCTGACCATGCGCTCTTCGGAAACGATGTCATACTTGCGGCTTGGCAGTACCACCCAACCGCAACCAGCCAGTCCCACATCGGCCATAAAACGGATTTCGAAATCAACATTTGCTTCGAAACAACTCAGAGATTTCCGCTCTCCCTTTCCACATAAATCCACGCCCCCTTGAAAAACCCGTCGACCTGAAAGCATCGATTTCTCAGCTTTGAAGTACGAACTGAGTTTAAGTCTAAACTGAGCGGTGGACAGGACGAGTCGAAGACATGGGAAGACACGCTATACATGCACATGAGTTCTGAAGCAAAAAAAAAAATAGGTACAGCAAAAAGACAGCTGAAGTCAGCCAACTTTAGAGCAGACAAACGTGCGCTGTGGTAGCACAAAGATTTGCGCCCGCCATCGAATGTTTCGGACTCCGGCTGCAAGTGGTCGATGCATGCAATTGATCTGCCAGTACCACAAACTTCGTTTCGACGGAAGCGAAACGGACGGGGTGGTTGGTAAATACCCCACTGATTGCTCCTGTATGACATAAAAACATTCTGAAAGAGCTGCCACGAAAATAAAGAGTACAACGAGAAAGTTAGGAACTTCAGGTGTCTGCCTCTTTTTAGTAATAATGAAAGGATGGCTTACGATAAATGAAAATCTACAACGCCATTTACAAACAGAGTAGTCATATGTGAGCTCACCTGTGCACCTTATCACCTCTGCCACACCAGCATTCTCATTTGAGAACGAGTGGTTGCAACCGCAGATCGATTTCTGGCTAAGGTCGCAACTGGCTCCGAAAAAAAAGGGGAAAAAAGTGGAAAGAGGAACGGATGGAGAAAAAAAAGAAGAGAAAAGCGCTAAGACAAAAGAAAACGAAACCGATGCAGCTGAAATATCAAACCGAAGCAGTTGAAATCCGAGGTGGCCATCACAACAGGGTCTCGCAGTGTGAATGTGGTCAGCTATTTATGATTAGTCCTATAATGCAGGGTGTCCCATACAAAGTGTCTCAATGAAAAATCGGCCTATCTCGATGATCACGACGCATAGAGACAAAGTTCGCGCATCAAATGAATTGCAATAAAATACGACCTCGAGCTCTAATGACAACATTAACCATCTTTTACCTTAACTGGCTTCAGAAGACATTCGTACACATTTCTCGGTATGCAACACACGTTTTCTGGATGATCCTTTATTCGCTTTCGAAATACAGTTTTAAACGTACCTTTTGGTCATATCTGTACAGTACACCTGGAGTTCTGCTATGCAAAACTGCCAAATTCATTGTGTTCAACTCCGTGGAAAGTTACTTCGGAGCCAAGCGATGGCAGCTAACCCTTTGTGATATAGCTCAGAATCTCGCCAAAGACTACAAGTTACCTGACTTTTGATACGAATTTTTGAATAACAATGCGCTCATTCTGGATTTCTTTAATGTGAAACCGAAAGACCATCCCTGTGTTCACGTCGCTTCGCTCCCAGCAAAATAAACGCCGCCTCATGACTCGAGCTGGCTTCATGAAAATCCCAGATAACAGCGAATTTTTCGACATCCCAATATTCATAATTTCATTTTTAAGCCTTCGTAAAGGGAAAATATTACCCTACTCCC
>JPKZ01003153.1:550024-567066 GCA_000803305.1 Toxocara canis
CAGCATGAAACAACTTTGGCGGAGTCGACAAAAATACATCATACTTTGATCGCGTTAATGTCCGCGGAACGCTCAAATCCAAAATTTCAGTCACACAAGCAAAGCAATGCTGGCACATTGCCAGTTTTCGTTAGGATAGGCATAAACTAATATTATAAAACGAATTTGACTGATGTTGTTGAGATATTGTTGAATAGAGATGTGATCAGTGCTCGAAAATTACGGTTGAACTGAAAAGTTATGAACTGCATCTAGATCACTCGTAAACAAGTAATCGATTGCGTTGATCGGGCATGTCCCACCAAATATAGGAGCATGAGAGATCATTCCCTGAGCGGAAACGGTCGAAGTGATTCGACGAAGATGAAATTTATTGATCCGATTCGTGGCAACCAGCAGTGAGAGATGACAAGTCAACAAGCCACCAGTCACTTAGACAATCAAAAGCCTCCTCAGGTTCATCAGCGTTACAGCTAGCAGCGCGACATACAACCATCAAGTGACATTTGGAAATTACCTCAATGCATAAAAGCTGATAATGGAAAGGGCGATTCCAATTCCACGACTCAACTGAAGAGGCGTCTTTTAATCTTCTTTTAATCAAAACAGCAACTCCAAGCTGGTGAGGATGAAATCGATCACTATGAAAAATGCAATACAATGAGTTAAAGGAAATCATAGAATCGCCGTCATCATTTTCAAGCCATTCTCGACCGTCACAATAATGTCACATCTTAGAAACTCTAGAAGAACGTAAAAATCGTTTAAATTGTATGCTTCACAATTCTAGTACATGTAAGTGATTGAAGCAGCTTAATCTAACGGTTTCACAGAGACAGGCAAGATAGCGCTCTCCGGTTTCGAAAAAAGACTCCGCCGGCGCAGATATCCGCCCGAGTGAATAATTTCACAATTTGCATTAGTCAGTCAATGGTTTACATTCATTAGCGGTTGAGCTTCGATATGCTCCCCTCCACCAGAAGCAAACATTCAGTCTCTGTGATCGCTGAATGACTTTATTCCGATACATGATCGAAATTGGTTTAGGAGTTGCTTCTGTGCACTTCCGCAGCTCAATTATCAGCTCACGACACTGTTCGAGTTCGGCTTTCACCAGTGTGAACTCCGACAGGCTACACTGACGGAGCGCCTGCAACGCTCCATGGGTGTATGAAAAAACAGGCAATCTCTACCATGCTCAACGACACCCATACGAAAAAAAATCAAACGTTGCGCCATCGACATTAACCTCATCTAACAAGGATAACAAAGTACAGGTAGTCGTCGACTTACGATTTCGTTATGACCACCCCATTGTAAAATGAAAATATTGTAAGTCGGAAACTGGCCTAGCATACCCACGAGTCTCACGGAATCTTGATCAGTATGGAGTGGTACTCTGTACTTGCATCTCACCAGGCGAGAGACGCGAACATCCCGGCATCGTTCCCAACATATCATACAGCGTACCGTGTTACGTTCTGCCTTCCTACAGCATCTGACAAGGCGAGAGATGCGTACATCCCGGCATCGTTCCCAACGTGTCGTACCACATACGGTGTTGCGTTTTCCCTTTTCGCGCAAAACTTAAAATATTTTTGCAGTTTTGTCGTATCAGTATCATCATCGCAAGTTCGAATTACCGTAGCTCGGGCCATCGAACTCGGGGAGCATCGGTACTAGGATCCACAGCTTTCCTATCAGAGCATCCTGAGCAACAAATAAGTTCAAAATAACAACAGGTCCCCGTCTCAGCTCCTCCTTCATCCACGTTTACAGAGGGGGTTTAAAAATTGTACTTGTTTATTTAGCTTAGCGGAACAAGGACTAGTACCATCTCCAACCACCTACCACTATATGTTGCATACCTAGTATACCCGCCACCCCTCTCCTTCCTTCTTTTTCCCCCCTCCTTCCTCCCACTCGTTCTTCTTCTCTCTCTTCCCCCCTTCTATTTGTTCTACCTTCTCCTCTTTGTTCCTTCTCACTGTTCTTTTTTTCCCCTCCTTCCTTCTTCTCCTTCTTTTCTTCGTGGTTGATATCGAGCTGCAATAATTCGCGCAAACAATCGTTCTTGGCAACTTGCCGGCTTCAAATCCCGCCATGTTTGCTTCTCCTTTTTGGATTTCGTCCTTTTATGTTTACCTCCTTACTCGGGAAGCCTTCCTAGTAAGGGGGTGTTCTGCTCCTATATGTGATATGTGTGCCATGTTCATGAGACTGGTGCTACTCATAGAATGTCGTCAACTCGCCTTTATCTGTGTGTTGTACGCTAAACATTTCGTTGGTCAAATATTGACTTTCATGCATAAGTGACAGAGGCCAGACACTGAATGATTAAAACACTGCGCGTATGGTAGAGGCCGTATATGTGTGGTTGAAGTCATTAGTGCATCTTGCATTAGTGGTACGTTGTGTAGAACTTCCGGTCGAGTATTCCGAGCTTATGGGCTTGGTGTTGGGTTTAACGCGTTACGTGTATCGGCGATCACGGCTTGCTTATGTTGTAGGCGTTAGCATATCGTTTGTGCATAGTTTTGCGTGTAACTTCAGATTTGTAAATCATACGCTTGATTTAACATTAAATCATGAACTCGTGATCGTGATTATCAGTCGCTTTTGTTTTTGGCTTTAAATTTCGAGGTGATACGTTCGTTCGTCGAGTTACGATATTTCGAACTTATGATGACAATATTGATAGTGCAAAATTGCAGAAATTCGTTAAAGTTTCGCGCGGAATGCAAAATGTAATACCGTATGCGTTACGATACGTTGGGAACGACTCCAGGACATATGCATCTCTCGCCTTCTGATGTGCCAGTAGACAGTACTATTCCATACTGATCAACATTCCGTGAGACTCGTCGGTAGGCTAGGCCAGTTCCCGACTTATGATATTTAAGTTACCAAAGGGTCGTCGTAACACATGTCCGTCATCATCGTAACTCGAGGACTACCTGTAGCTACAGGTCATTCGAAATCTGTTAACTTAAAATATCACAGAGAAAATCAGGAGGGTGCGATAAGAGACATTGTACGCTCACGAAACAAAGCAACTGCTGCATTGCGCACATCGAATAAACCATTTTCCACTATTCGGTTGTGCCCGATTATATGCGAGAATTCGATATGGTGTTGTTTGGTCTTTGAAAGTGCGGATTTCTCCCCGTCTTTCTTTTTTTCATGACTATTTTCTCAAAGCAGCAGCTTGTATATTTCCTTTAAAATTCGACTGCCTTTCATATATGCCATTCTTCTTCAACTGTGTAGAGAGGGAGGGAAGGGGGCTATTTAGACATATGAATGCGCTTGCCATAATGATTGATCTTCTTACGTGCATTTCAGATAGTTTGTCCCTTCAATTTTGTATCGCCGTTTAGGTGTAACTGATCCAGTAATCACCGTGGAAGTCGCTGATAAAAAATCTGATATTGTCCCCGCAACGACGAGTGATAAGAGCCTCTCTGTTATTTGATCAAGTCTTTTTTTAGGTAATCGGTATCAGTAGTTTAGTTTTCTGTTATTGGCTTTTTGCATCGTTCCGATGAAACGAACAATTTCTGCAACGGCAAGACGTCGCAGTGCACCGGGGAGCCGTCGAAAGGTTTGTGAATTTGCCAGGGAGAGGGAGGGGGGAGGTGGGGGTGGAGTGTTAAAAGCATAAGGGAATGATTGCCTAGAATCTACAAACGCATCTCTCATAAAAAGTCGGGGCGCGTGGTGCCTGAAGGTAATACAAAGCATCTGTTAGATATTGCCGGATATGTGCTATGGCAATTCCGCATGCTAGGCGAGCCATTCTCATATGCTACCAAAACTTTAAAAGCATAAGGGAATGATTGCCTAGAATCTACAAACGCATCTCTCATAAAAAGTCGGGGCGCGTGGTGCCTGAAGGTAATACAAAGCATCTGTTAGATATTGCCGGATATGTGCTATGGCAATTCCGCATGCTAGGCGAGCCATTCTCATATGCTACCAAAACTTTAAAAGCATAAGGGAATGATTGCCTAGAATCTACAAACGCATCTCTCATAAAAAGTCGGGGCGCGTGGTGCCTGAAGGTAATACAAAGCATCTGTTAGATATTGCCGGATATGTGCTATGGCAATTCCGCATGCTAGGCGAGCCATTCTCATATGCTACCAAAACTCATGAAACATGCTAATAATACATCCATTCTTTGGCAGAGCCGACCGCTCATATGAAGCTTCAGTTAAATATTCTCTTCCGTTCTCGGCTAACACACCTTTTGCTATTCGAGCGGCTATGAAGTGTCTGTCTTCAAGGCGTGCGAAGTTTCAAAAATTTCAATCGCCTTCCAAACGTTATAAATGTTTACCGAATTCAGTATCTGTGATTTAAGTGGTGTTCTTGATTTAAAATTGATGGACGAACATAAACAGGAACGTATATGCGAATATTTCCGATACCGTCGTACACACGGTTTAATCTTTTTGTAAGGTCTGCCTTTTACATAACGAATTTTTGATTCTGGAATCGTAAGCGTTGCGGTCATTTGAAAATTTTATTATGTCAGGCGGTGGAGGAGTACGAAATACCGGAAAAATTGGATCGAGAAGCGCTCTGGAAAGTTTATATGCTTCACAAATCACAGTGTCTTCTCCACTGCGTCCCTAATCCGAGGTTCGTTTTTTTGCGTTCATAATTTCAAATAATCGATAACAGTGTTTGTCGCAGTTGTTTTCGGACAACGAGCAGTGCTACACCTTGAGGCATATGCAGTGCAAGTATATTTGACATTCGTTACGTTTTATCTCTTCCATCACAGTAGTGCCCCCATAGTGTACGAAATGAAGTCTGATCATTGGCCACTCGTTGAACTTAACATGCTACGAGTGTAGATTTCCCATGTTTCACTAAGGCGGTACTTTTTTTCATGCGCATGCTATTACCGAACAGCCTACATCTTCCATCATGGTTCATCGTCGCATTGGATTTGGGTATCCGATTTCCGGGCGGACGATGCAAAAAAACGTACTTGGCATTTTTTAAAACGCATTTTCGGCCTCCATTTGCATACCATCTTTTTGCATGGGCTTGTCTCTCTATCTCTGCTGACGTGTTTTTTCTGTAAGGATAGTGCATTTATGTCATTATGTCAAATTTTCAGTCAACCCCTCAACTTTGAAGAAAGTTACAGTCACTGAAACGCAACCAGAATTGGTTACATACTGAAAGGCATTTTTACAGTCATTTGGGTCTCAGAGCATGTGAAGGAAGTGAAATTTTCAGCAGTGGTTGATATAGCCGGTCGAGTCGTTTAGGGTATGGTTGCATGGTTTGATCACTCATGCTGTATGATTGCTGGTGGTCTGTGAAATCGATCGATCTGATGAGCAAATTCCAAAAACCTCCTAGAGCTGTATTTCAAACAGTGACTGAACATAGGGTTGAGGGATCATGATCTGCATACGGTGAACGCTTATGTGAAGTATATTTTAGTGACTTTTCAAGCCTGGTGCTGTGGTTGATAGAAGGTTGACTGCTTGCCATTGGCGACAGAGGCAGCACGTTGCGCTCTGATCATATACCCCCTTTCGGAAAGGTTTTTCAAGTACAACAGCGAGTTTTTGGTCCGATACATAACAGAACTCCCACCCCTCCCTTCCTAGGTCTCCGTCCCCCTCTCCCCTTCCACAGTCCGTTCCTTCGTCCTCCTTTCTTGGTAAGTTCCCTCAACCTCCCGTTCCTATTGTGTGGAAGGGGATGGTATCCAAGCGTGGTTGCTCACTCAGAAGTTATCTTGAAACTAGTTGCATACAATTATGAGTTTTAAAATCACATTCGAAGAAGTACGTTTGAGGACGAAGAATTGCCGCGACAACCCGTATTGTTTGGAACGCCTGGGTTCGGAGAAGTGGGAAAAATTGGTGCAAAAAATGGAAAAGGAGGGAAAAACGAGCGAGAAGTCGAATAGCAGGCGCGAAGTCACCGTCATGCCTTGTGGACTCGTTAACCTTGGCAATTCATGCTATTTGAACAGCTTCCTACAGGTGCGTTCTGCCATGTTCTGCTCCAGTCACCCTGCATTATGATTCGTACTCCAGTTTTAGAGAAATTTTTTTCACCTTACAAAAGTTCAGTTCTTCGTTTGCATCCATTTTGCAACTCTCGAAGGCGTTTTAAAGAATGCTTTTTTTCTGCGCAGATCTTCAAAATCTTTTTGTGCGAGTTTATCCTGGGCAGTTGGGCTTAGTGAAGAATAAATAAGTGGAGCCGCAGTGGCTGATCTGATAGTTTTTTTTTGTTGTACACGATAGTTTCGTCTCATGCAGTCCTGATGGCGTTGTTGATCGAATAAATGAGGTTAGTGGGAGAGTCTGCGTGTTTGAGCGGCCCAATATGTTTTAACTATTTCTTATTTTTGGCGTTTTATTCTTTTAGCTTAATTACTAGTGCAGTTTGTTTATTGGTGGTTGATCTTTGAATACTTAATACATTGTCATTGCGGAGGCATTCTCATCTTTACCACTGGTTTAGCTCTGTTCTTTTGGATATTACTGGAAATGCACGGTGAAGCGTTGGGTGGTGCCTTCGTTTCATCACGTTCGCACTGCGCAACTCTCTTCCAATGCAGATTTTTAAGCGTAAATGGGCGAAAACGTCGAAGTTGATTTCGAAGTTCATTTCCTCAATATGATTCACCTTGAAGATCTAATAGTTGTTTTTCTTTCCTTGTGAATTCAATAATGGACATATATACATATATATATGTATATACATATATATATATATAGGAATTGCCCATGCATATATATACATATATATATATATAGGAATTGCCCATGCATATATATACATATATATATATATAGGAATTGCCCATGCATATATATACATATATATATATATAGGAATTGCCCATGCATATATATACATATATATATATATAGGAATTGCCCATGCATATATATACATATATATATATATAGGAATTGCCCATGCATATATATACATATATATATATATAGGAATTGCCCATGCATATATATACATATATATATATATAGGAATTGCCCATGCATATATATACATATATATATATATAGGAATTGCCCATGCATATATATACATATATATATATATAGGAATTGCCCATGCATATATATACATATATATATATATAGGAATTGCCCATGCATATATATACATATATATATATATACATATATATATATATTGCGGCGACTCAGAAGGCGCCGGTTATTGGGAGCTCATGTGCTTCTTAAAAGATGTGTGGGCATCGGTTAAAGTGGCATAATTTCTAAATTTAGTAGTTGTGCGTCAGTTCTTTTATACTATCAAAAATATTCGATGCCGCTTTGATGGTTTGTGATGTTGATTTTGTTTGTTGTGAAGGTAGAGAACACGTTTTGTACGAAGTGAGTTTTTTTCACTTTTTTTTTGTAGATATTCTTCAGTGATCCAGTTTTTCGTCGTTGTATTTACGAATGGCGTCCTGTAGAGAATTTCGTGAAACCAGAAGGTGAGAAGATCAACGTTGAGGAGCTGATGTTATGTCTTCAGAAGCTGTTCGTCACATTGCAGATTACGCCTTACGTATGGTTTTTTAAATATAAATATTAAACTCTTCTTTATCTTTGTTTAAGCGTCTGGGCAGGCAATATTGTTGATATTATTTAGTACGTGGAAGTGATACAGATCAGTTCACTCGGACAATTTTAAAGGCGGCAGCGGAACTGCATTCTGTTAAAAAGATTCACCTTTTTGTAAATGTTCACAGCGGATCGCGAGGGATCATTGAGTTTAGTAGGGATGTTCGGAGAACTAATTCATCTTAAAAGCGTTGGGAGTACTCGGCAAGGTAATTTATGGCAGTGAGCGAAACGATCAAACCAGCTCGATTACAGAGATGTTTTTGAACGAACGAAGAACGAGAAACACATTTTGAAAATTGGTTTTTCTTTTCTAATTTTTAATCGGGCTCCATCTCTTACTTCCTTCCTAGCTTTATTTCTATTTTTGTCTTTTATTTCTAGACCTACGTGGGTATGCACATCTCATGAAAGTCTTTGTCGTGCTTCTACTTGTTGCAGATTGCTTGTAAGACCTATTTCTGTGAACTACCTATGTGTAGCATATTGCAGGTAACATATGCGATAAGCTTTTGCAGCTAAACCTGTTCTTATTTAGATTTTCGAAAGAATTATGTAACTCTTTTTATCCTATATAATCAGCAGTACTTCGAAGTCAAAATTGAATGAAAACATTGGCTTTGAACAATCGTCGTGGGAGTTGCGGAACTTCTTGCAGCGTATATGTCAATTGCGGTTCATTTTTCCCCATGTCTTCTGGACACAATATGCTCGTGGATAAAGCGACAATTTTAGCGGCCAGAACATTTATGAAATAGTAAACCCAGCGTTACGGGTGAGATTGAATGCTTCGTTCTTTCTGGCCAAAACGGTCTGTCAGCACCGTTTATTGCATTTACCACAGTGATTGCGGTTGCTCACATTTACGTGGGCGCTATTAAGTATTCATATTCCCGGAAATATTATCTCAGAAACTGCTTCAGCAATCGTGATAAGGTTGACATAGGTGATAATTGGACTGAGCGGACTTTTGCAGGAGGATACAAGTGCACAGGCGTTAGCCGATCTTCTGAAGTTGGATGACGAGCAGCACGATGCGCTTGAGTTTCAAATTCTGCTGTTTGAAAAGATGGAGAAGCTGTTGAGCTATCGAGAGGAGTGGAAGGACGTCAAGAATGCCATTGTGAATCGCTTCAAGGTAGCATTTCTTTGCGTGGGCGATGCTTAAAAGTGATCTGTAACGCTGTCTTACTAATGACAATTGTTCTGTTGTTTCTAGTGCAAGCACTCCTACCTTATAAGGTCGTGTTTTTGATCTCCATTCAGGCATGTATTGCGTTTACATAATTTGCTCTGCGAAAGTGGTGAAGGTCACAGAGCGATGTTCACTTAGAGGCAGTAAATAACATATTTTCGATTGCGCTGATCCACTGATAAGTATATTGTGAAGGAAAGTGGCCAATTCGATACGAGAAAAAGGCGGAGTTCTTTTTGCCCACTCCTGAAAGAGCTAAACTCGAAGCGCTGATTACCCGCGGACTGTCGAATTGGTTTGGTGCCATGCTTCGCCAGTCCTGATGCTCATGACCACTATACTGAAATGAGGGATTTCTGACGTGTGATAGTAATCATGGAATGCTGCAGCTACTGCCCTCTGGGCCCGTTTTGTTCACGAGCAAACCCACTGTCATTTCGTCAGTCTCCGAGGAAGGATAGTGTTTGTCAAACTGCGCCAGTTTGGCGAGGAGGGGTCGATTGAGCGGGCGGGCCAGTCAGCTAAGGCAATGCCGTAGACTGTTCTATCACTGTACCGTCTGCCTAACCCAGAGGAACACTAGTTACAGCACACCCTATCCGTGGTGATGTTTTCAAGATACCGCTTTCAAATGAAAGAGGCGAGCTTTCCGAAAGGGACTTGGAGCAGCAGTTTCATTGTCTGTACGGGAAATTTGGATGCAGCACTTCATGAGAGCAGCGTTGAGTTGTCAGGTTAAATGATGGCTGTTTTTGTTGACAGCTTGAGAAGCTGTACACTAACTGACAACGCACAATTTCGTAACCCTTTCCGTTAGTAATGCCACTTCTTAGTGTACTTGTGCCTTTGGTGTCTTTTATGCTATGCATTACCTTGGTAGAGTACGGTACATTTGCCAAAATTGAAAGTTTCAAGCTCGATACGATAAATTGTTTGTGCACTTTTTGCAAAGTACAAAGATGGCCTTCTGTGCTTTTCGAAAAACAAAATACAGTGCTATATTTCCACCTAAAATGTGATGATGATGAGATGATTACTTTTCATGAGGCAGGAATCTGCAGTATTACCCTAATAAAGCCCCAGATGATGCAAAGTTCGTATCTTTCTAGAAGTGTGGAAGCTATTTGGGATTGGGGCGATTTTGAAGACGTGTTTTTTTTTCCATTCTTTTCTGAATGGCTTCTTTTAGTTAGAGATTCCTTAGAAATGCAAGGAGCTTTTAGGTACTGAATTGAGAAAGTCAGCTTTTTTGGCTTCTTCAAGCCATTCGACAGCAACGATTTACTGGAGAGTACTACGGCATGTTGAATCCGTGTTCGCCGTCTATTTGATTATCAGTTTTTGTTGAAGTGAACGTAAAATTACAGGGTGTCATAACACAAACAATCTCATGCAAGAAGTGTGATATGGCTCGCACCTCGGAGTTGCCATTTAATCCGCTTTATTTGGTCATTGACAAAGTGAAGTCCCTGTCGAAGGCGATCGAAACGTGCTTCTCTCCTGAAAAGCTCGTTTTTTTTTTCGCTGCTTCTGTATCATTTTTTTCCGTCATATCTTTCAGACTTATCCGGAACTACTGAACTGACTGCCATTCCACAAGATTCTGCCTAAATTTACAGTGCTGCTCTCGTGAAGGGGGTGTTTTTGACATGTGGGATATGCCGAAGAAGGGGCAGCGTTTTTAACCTCTGTGGGGGAGAGAAGGGCTTTTAATGCGCAAGCCAGTATTTTCCGTGTTATTTTTAGGCCAGTTCTACTTTCTCAACAGGGAGATCCTTTTTCTCTGTGTAACGGGGATGAGGAGAAAGTATTTTTTATCGGAAGCACACCGGCTCGAGGACCATTCATAGTAACAAGTAATTTGTACGCAGTCCATTTGGCGATCGTTAAAAATATGTTTCAATTCATGCACATGCGTAGGAAGAGCAGCAAGTGGGGTGGCTGCTACCAAGGGTTATTTGGATGTTCTATGGGTAAAGAATTCCAGCACTGATGTAAATGTTGGGGACGAGGCTGACATTAGGTCGATCACAAACGTGGCGTACCTATGCTTTTTTTGTAGCTATTAGTAGTAGTAGGCTTGTGAATAGACTTTGGAAAGGGGCTCAAAGCAGACCTACTCAGCAAGAATAATGAGCAAGTGTTGTAGGCATGCAGCGCATTATTCTGAAGATATTTCCCATATATACTTGCAAGGAAGAACTTGTTTCGTAATCGCCATGTGGAGAAACGAATTCGCTAGTCTCACATAGTTTGTGAGAGAGGAGGTGAGAATAGATAAGAAGAGGCTTCGGAGACTGCCAAAAAGAAGCAGGAGGGAAAATGAAAAGGTTTTTCCTGTGTAAAATTGAGGTCGCAGGTTGCCCCTGAGCTGTCGTCGGCTCTAGTCACCGTGTTCGGAAAAGTGAAGGCAGATATGTCAAAGAAAAGAATATACTGGACGAAAGGAGCTATGCGTACCTATTTTTAGTCCATTCGGTAATTCCTGTGATCCTGGTAGAAACGATGAGTAGAAATATTTTACGTTAGAGAATTTAGAGGTTCAGAATGTCCAAGTTTGCACTATAGTGTCTTCTCCTTGGGAACATCGAATGTGAATTGAGGCTGTGAAGCAGCGCGAATAAAGGCGACCAATAGTGCAAATGTGTAACTAAATGCATTAGCACATGGTTAAGCCTTCATTACATTTGGATGTATTCATTGTGAAAATGCAGTTATGTGCATCTGCAAGGTTTTTGCTATCCAAAAAATTGTCAGAAAAGTTTTTCAAAAAAGGAGTGAGATGAACTTTGGAAATTTTTGCAGGTTATCTGACTACAAATGCGAATGCGGGCACGCAGGATTCGCCGAGAAATGTCTCACCGTAAAAGAACCCCCACCAGTTGTGACGATTCAGTTGAATCGATTCACCTTCGATGCGTAATCTTTATTCACTTTGCACAAACGTTGAGTCTTTTTCTTCGTCAAATACGTATTTCGTGTTCTTGAGAGACGAACAAATTGACTGACTTTTTTTTTAGACAGCAAGGCGTGCAGTTGGGTAAGAGGGGGGATGGCGAAAGGAAGAGCAGTGATCAACATTTCAAGCAGTTTTACGAATGGCCTACACCATGGTTAGGAAAATGTTAGTGTGAGAAGAGCGAACAAGCGAAGAAAATACATGAAGCAATGTAGGCTACCATTCTGATCAATCAGTGATTACACGAGTGAGAGCCAGCCATTTCCCTTGCATGACTTCATTTCAAACGGCCCGTATGAGCGCTGCTGTGTTTGACGGAGATCGGGATGGAATGAATAAGGGAAAGCTGACGAGTGGCTAATGAGATTGTATTGAATTTCGATTGAGCAGAGCACCAAGAGCTTGCCACATAAGGTTGCTCGCTTATTTCAAATGCAGCTGCTCTAGCTCAGAATTCTGAATTACGCGATTTTCCGCAACGAACATACACTAAAGCATTCGTCGTGTCGACGACTGAGCTGATTGTTGGGCAGAAGGTCGAACAGAATTTTGAAAAAATGCGTCATAGGTTTTTGTTTAGCTCTATTAGCGGATTTGGTTTTGTAAGGACGGGAATTGGGGTCGAAAAGAACTTTAATTGAATGTTTCGCCTCAGATTCGACTGAATGACACTTTCAAGTGTACCTTCCCATACCATTTCTATGTGGTAAGGATGGCATTGTCAGGGCTTACAGTGTGAGAGAATTCCGAATTTCAGAAGGCGACCGAGATATGAAGACAAAATACCGATTGTGAAAAAACTTTTGATTTGACCTGGCAGCGATGTTTTTCACTTCTCTGTCACTTCGAGCAGCAATGTTTTTGCTGCCACTTTGTGGGAAAAAGCAGTTTTGTTAGGGCAAAAAATAATGATCTCACTTGGCCTTCTACTGTTGTTTTATAGAGAGGGGTGTTCAGAAGGCGAGAAGAGCGGAAAAAAAAGAGAATTCGAAAGAAATAGAGGAACTGATGCCATTTCGCGGTACCTCCCGCATCGCAGCGAACTGGTTTAAACTGTTGTTTTCAGAGCAGGTCATAAGAAGAAGGTGCAGTCGGCTCTGCAGTATCCTCGTGTATTGGAAATTTGTGGCGTTACATACGATATATGTGCTGTGATGATCCACGAAGGTCCTAACGCAGATTGTGGCCATTACTATGATCTCATAAAACATCCCGTTTCCAAACAATGGTTCACCTATAATGATGCGGTACGTTTATGTTCTTTTTGAGAGGGTCGGCAATACTTAGCGCTTTTTATTTCAGATATTTCAGTCGCATCAGCCGCATTGAGAACCATTCAAAAGTAATTGGTGAGAGGCGTTGATCTTGATTAGACTTAGGTTAAAAAACTAGCAGTTCCATCAAATAAAGAAAGCAAACTCGTTAGAGGCAAAATTTTGGAATAAAAAAGAAACCCAATGAGAGTTCTTTTAGAGGCGCACAAACCTGAGGTCCTGAGCGGATGGGCATAATAAATTTCTCGAAAATATACAGGGAAGCTGAGAGTGTTCAGCATATGCACAGATTTATGTGAAATTGGGTTAGAGAGGGAGGAGTGGATGCCATAAACCGACGAGAAGAAAAAAGGGGCTTAATCCGTAACGCGGAAATACATTTGGTTAGGGTCTTTCATTTCATGCTAATAAGCTGTGTTCGTAGCGATAAAATTGCGGGAGCACAATCACGTGAAATACATGCTTTTTAAATCAACATTTCCAGATGTTTAGCAATTTATGTCTGGACGATTGTTTTGGTGTTCCTAAATTCCTACTTCTTCTGCTTCCCAATGCCAAATTTCGCATCTCAAGGATGGATGGCAGCAAATGATGCACGATTAAAACAGAATTGATTTCAGCATGTGATTCCATCAGTGGCACCTGGTGTGTCGACCGAAAAGGAGCGTATATCGAGGGTGACACCTGACATGAAGGGTTGCTACGCACTTATATATAGGCGTCGAAGTGAAGCCGACGAAGAAGTGCCTGAAGTTCCAGAACATATTATGGAGATGGTCGCACTAAAGGTCGCATTTTTTCCTTCTGAATAAGGAACAAAGATAAATTGCCAAGAGCTTGGTCACAAAAACCATGATATTGTTGTTGTTGTTCGGTGCGCGAGCGCCGAAACTGGAAACTGCGGAGTTGAGGAGAATGGAGGTGGAGGAGCGGGCGGGCGAGGGAGGGATGGTTTAACTACCACGGTTTTTATCGAAGTGACGCGCAAAGCCAATCGGTTTAGCGTGTGAGAGCGCTCCAATATTGCGGCATATGTCCATTTACAGTCAACACCTTTGACATCTTTTCACCCATTGTCATCTTTTCTACCTCATTACACCAACCGTTTCCTTTATCTTTCGTCGTTTTCCCCAAGTGATGTCTGGATTCCCTTTCATCGCTCGTACCTCTTCATTTTTCTTCTAGCAGTGTATACTTGCTTTGCCACTTGATTTGCACTCTTTTTGTCTTGCATCGTTGCATATGTGTGCTGCAACGAGATTCTAGAATACAGGTGCTTGCCGAGTTACGTTGGTTCACGTTACGATATTTTGAACTTGCGATGACGATAGTGGTAAGGGAAAATTGTGAAAATATTTTAAGTTTCACGCGGAAGGCAAAACATAACACCGTTTGCGGTACGATGCTTTGGGAGCGATGCCGAGATATGTGAATCTCTCGCTTTATGAGATGCGAGTATGCAGTTGTACTCCATACTGGTAGACGTTCTATAAAGTATCGTCATAACGCATCTCCATCGTAACTCGAGGACTACCGTACGAGAATCATGGTGCAGACGAATTCCCGGTAAAGTGCGAGCGTCTAAGGCGAGATGTATAGTGACGCTGCAGCTATGAAAAGATTAGCGAGGAAATCAAATTATGTATATAAATACATCCTTTCAGCATTGCCAATGAGCATATAGTGCAAGCAGCCTGCAGACTGATTTTATAGGAAGAACGCCAGTAGTCGAAAATAATAGCATGTAACAACGGAAGCGGTCGAGAAAAAAAGGGAAATGGTTTTTCTTCTTTCAGTAATGCACCAATTTCTTGTACGAAAAAAAGGAGCAAATGAATTTCGAAAAATTTCCAGGGATGTTTAACGTATTAGTTGATTCATTAAAATTGTAATATGCGACAACACGGTGAGAAGAGTTTACGCAAAATTGCAGCTGGAAGAGGAATTTTTGGCGCAGACGAGTGCAACAACAGAGTCGCAGCAGAGATGGGCGAGTGTGCTAAAAGGGCATCATGAACGTATTAAAGAGTTATGGTCCGCCCTGCAGGTTCGCTGTTTACTGGTTTTGTGTATTTGCTTGAAAACGAACCATTGTTTATCATTAATATGTCCCGTTCTTGCAAAAGGGTTTCCATCTCAGATGGCAACAGAGGTGGAAACCACAGGCCCCTCCTCCCCTCCCCCCTCCCCCCTTCGCTCTAACCATCATCACCCGTGCTACGTTTTGTACTGGGAAGAAGAGAGGAGCTGCCGTATATCTTTCTAGGATTTGTTTTTGGAGCCTAGTTGAAGTCACGAATGTTTGTATACTAGAAGATTTTTTGTTCGGCCGTTCAGCCTATTGAAATGCTGAGCTGGGGTAGGAGGCGGATTCTTTGTAACCGCGTAGAATAAGCATTTTAGGCCAACTGTGCTAAAACTGGTCTGGCTTATGCGCTTCACTGGAAACCTCGGTGGTCCATGAAACGTTCTAACGTTTCAGTTCTGAAAGATTTTCCATAGGTTTGTACTCAGAGGAGCTTAAAGAATTCTCCAAAACTTGTTTTAAGAAATAATAAGCTATATGCTTAGCAGCAGTTCGGAAATTCTTCAGCTGACTTTGTTTGTAAAATATTTTGGCTTTTTGGAAGTTTTTGCGCTTCATGGAGTGGACGGAGGGAAAGTTTGTGATTCTGTTTCCGGAGTAGGGATTTTTATTTGTGAAGTTTTTTTTCCAATATTGCTTTGTTCTTGTTTTATATAAACTAGTCAGTTTAGCTGCTATGCAGTGTAAGAGACGAGAGCTTTTTAAAAATACATAAACAGGATGCTGCAAAAAGCATTCACTCGCAGCCATAGCATGCAGTGTTCATGATAAAAATTAAGTTTTTCACGCTTGTCGATATCGCTAGCTTTCTTTGGCCTGTCAAAAAACGAAAGATGAGGGAGTGGAGGTGGAGGGAAGCTTGTGACTGTTCTTTGTGCGAAACTGGGGGATTTGTTCTTGCCGAGGTAGCTTTCATTGACGATTCTGTGATATCATTAAAGATTCTGTGTTATTTATTCTCTGTGAACGGCAGAGACTGAGTGCAAAATTAGCTTCTAACGTTTTCAGGTCAAAGATGGTGCATCAATGATGAATCGTTCAGAGGAGATCGTCTTCTTGCCAACCAAACTGCTCAGTGAGGTCCAGTCTAAAGAATTTGAGGCAGTCGCTGAAAAGAAAGATGAATCAGAGGTTTGTGAGTTATTTATTTTGAATGGAACTTTTCGGCCGAACGGTGTCGTCGACCACAGTTTCTGGTCTGTGCTTTTGTGGGTATATTATCCTATAACTTCCAAAAGAAAACGCTTTTAATTTGCAAGTGTTTTCTCTATCGCCGTCGGTAGTGGTAATCTTCTTGTTTGCTCTGAGATAGTTTATGGGGTTTTATGATATTGCTGAATTAGCAGGCATTTTGTTATGGAGGCCTTTCACATTCTGTCCTTTACGAAGTATGTAAGACATTTCGGTTGCAGTAGTTTATTGGTTTTTGCTTTATTAACTTAACTGCTTCCTCGGAATGGACGTGTTAGTGGCAGTTAGCAATAATTTCGCTGCAGTATTCCTTTCTTGTGAATTCTATGCTATCCACCGATTAGCTTGGTCATTTTTAGTAGGAACTGTTATCTTACAGAGAAAGAGAGCGAGGTAGCATTTTCGGTCCGGGATGGGAAGCTGTTGTACGTAGGGAAGGAGAGAATGAAAAGCAAATTTGCTGAGGCAGTTCGTTTGATAACCGTTATAAAGAAGGTTACTGATGGCACCGACATTGTATGCTAAGTACCGGTTGTAAAAATTAAAGCATAGCTTTAATGGGCGCTGAAAAGGGAAAGGGATATTGATCCGATGAAAGGATGCTGGCAGGGTCACAAGCAAGTTAGCAAGTTCTTATGAGCCGTCGTAAGCTTATTCTTCTAAATGAGGTCAAGTAGGGACGTGGGGGGGGGGGGGG
>JPKZ01003153.1:584985-602198 GCA_000803305.1 Toxocara canis
GGTGGGGGGCGGAGGGTAGAGAGAGGAAGGGTTGAGGAAGAAATGGGAAATGGTCATTGGACTAATTTATGAGTGTAAAGTGCTATTAGACTTCTCTAGTTTTTTTTTTTCGCCGCCAACCACTCGTTGAAATGCACATATGTGTTTTATGCTATGCTCGCTATCGTATATTGATGAAACCAAAAAAAAAAATCTGCATATTCTTGTTTTCCATCAACGTATTATCTTCTCTTTTTTATTGCGTAATTTTAGGGGATAGAATTGGATGAAACTTTCGGATTTAGCTGATATTTGGACTAAATCTCACACATCTCCCTCCTTTCTCCACTGAATTTTTGGTCACTTTGTTAACAAAATAATACAATTTTTTTTTCATATGCATTTTTCTTTTTGGGCTGTCGCTTGCAAAGTGTGCGTAAATGTAAGTTTTATTTTATTATGTTTATTTTTCGTTTGTTTCCTTCATTTTGCGCTCTTCATGAATAGGCATCAATTTATCTGTGAGAGTACCCCCTATATGACGTTTGCTGCTTTGTATGTGATTGGCTTGTTCTGTTTTCTTTTGTCATCCGTGTTTTTTTTAATCCATGTGAGCTAAACGGACGGAACTGTCTGAGCAAAAGAGTGAAAAGTCCACGAAAGGCCAAAAGACGCGCTACTTTTTGATCAACCATTAGTAGAATGGCAAGGGTGTTCAAAACGATCGGCTTTACCGAAAGTTTCACGCTGCTGAGAATCAGCTGTTGCAATTTAGTTATCGTTAGAGTGGAGTTTGGGCGAAATCCGGCAAGCAATGTTCAACATATCTGATGAAGGCTTTCGAATGAATCAGGAGGGTGGAGGGGGAGGGGTACTCAGGCGCGTAACCAGGATGAAGGCCATGGAGTGCATATACTGCTTTAAAGCGAGTTTTTTTTACGGAGGTTAAACGTACTCGGCGATAGGAGAAATTCATTGCGGAATTTATTTTAATGAGAGTCTCATATTCATCGTAGTAATAATAGTTTACATTGCGATGTTTAATTAGTTCCAACATAGAAAAATTTTCGTTTCTGCCCTTGGATATAGATGCACAGATTCGACAGCGCTGTGTAACGGAGAATTTGGGAATTAGTTATACCAGTTAAGGGGTTTCCCAGTTTTATGAATTTCTATATCCCTCTTCCCCCACCCTCCCCTCCATTCCACTCCTCGTTTCGTCTCCTGCAGTGTCAAATACATCATTGACTGGTGCATGGGTGGACAGCGTATTCGTTAAGACGTCTGATACTGACGAAATATGTCGTAGACATTTGTTGGTGTTGCTATATACTTGAATGGAGCTTCATTCTCGCAGATTTTGTGTCGTTCTGACACGTACGGATCATTTAATTGAGTGAATCTGTTGTGATTTTAGCTTTCCAATTTTATTTGGTTTGCCAATAGGCGATTTGTGTGGAAAGAGTCGACCCGAGTTATTGATGGGTGTCACCTTCTGCCTACCACTTCTTTTTTCAGTATAACAAGCAGAAGTTGACACCCAAGGTTTTTTCTTTGAGGTTTGCCAGTGAATCGGAGGGATATTGAATAAATGTGTAACAGCTGCGGCTATATAGTGCGGTTTGTAATTTGTTTTTTTCTTCAGATTTTCTAATAAAAATGTTGCTGATGATTAATGATTGTATGATCAATTTTTGTCCGATATCGATCGATTGGATATTTTTTGTACAAGTTGAATAATTTGAATTTGGGCGACTGATCAAGGGAAAGCCGTTACGCTACGAGCGGAGGAGTTATACTAGAGGGCAGGCCCACGTAGTCGAGGCCGGCCATTAGAGGAGGGGGAGGGAGGAGTCGAAAAATCAAGTAACTGCAACTCAAGAACGAGGTGTCGCAGGTAAAAGTAATGGCTATTTCGTCGTTTCAGACCAAACTTGATCGGTTACATGTACGCTTTTTATCGAAGGAAGTTTGATCTTGTAGACGGGATTCAGAATGGGCTAGTAGCGTCGAGATATGTCTCGAAAGATGTGCGCTGAGTCGATCTAAAAAACTTGGCAGCCGCTACCAAAATCATAAAAGTGATGGGTGCACTTGGTAAAGGCGCACTCATAGCAGAAACAGTAAACGTGTTGAAAAAGGGCGCAACGAATAGGCAGAGGAGCATACAGCATTCTCTCTGTTACTGCCTATCCTTCACCATCTTATTCCGGTTCGGGGAACTGTGCGATATCGTAGGTCACAAACACAATGTACCAGTGCTTCGAAATAGATATTTCTATATTTGTAATGACTCGAGCTGATTCTGAATTAAGATGGTCATGGCGTATATATTTCAGTGCTAAGAATTAGCTCTAATTACCTAGAGTCAATTGCAATAAAAGTACTCCTTCGAGGCAGTGGTGTACTCTATGTTATGTCTTTATCTGAATGCCGAACCGATGAAAGATGGGTGCTGCAACATTGCGGAAGCAGTTTCGTTTAAGGTAACAGAGGACGGAAGTGTCCATTACCATAAGTGATTGCTGGGCGGATAGAAGAATAACGGGGTGGGAGTTCAAGCGAATCATAGTTACTTAGGAAACAAGTATAGTGTTAGGTGTGTGTATTGTTGGTCGCAATAGCTAATACGTTCTCCCAACTACCACAACAAATAATGCAGTGCGACATTTGATCGGCGCATGATCGGGACCTTCACGTTGAGTTCCCTTTAAAAGCAAAAGTGTCATGACCGCACGAAGTAAAACTTATCGAGGCAGTTTTATGAGAATTACGTGTTGTTGGCAAATATGAAATACGAGTATTTTGTCTTTCGTACGAATCACAGTAATGTGTGAAACAAATATGTTAAGTGCGGTAATGGGTGATGCGAGCACGATCAATTAATGCCTTTCTAGCTTCTTTTCTACTTGGGGAAATGACTGATGGGCTCCAGGAAGATCGTACGACGCCGCTAATTGATTTTTTTGAATGTTTCATAAGGAAATTTTATATTCCGTAACTCGTAGAATATGCGATCAAAGATATGCACTGGTGTACTACCAAATGTATTGGTGCACCATGTTGCCTACTCGAAGAATGCTCCGTCGAGTGCCTTATCCGTTCGGCAGCGCATAGTTCCACCGTATTATAGACGTACGATGCCAGCACCGCCTGCGATGCACAAATTACAGGAGGAATTCCCCGTAGGTTCCCCGCTTTTTTTAATTTTTAAATTTTCGTTGAGAGTTAGAATGGACATTCGTATGGTCGGTTGTTCACCTCATAATTTCTCCTCGAGGTGACCAGGCCTTTCACTGTTGTTGTAAGACAAAAGAGTCGATGAAACCAAAATTTCGTCGCATTCCCACAGCAGCCTCCTAATATGACTCATAGAAAAGAAATACTTTGCACATGTTTTCGTGCTCAAGTAATAATCCGCTCTGGATCAGTATTTTCCACTTGTTTTTTTATTGCGACATCTGTCCATGGATGTGATGGATTGGTAGCGGTCCTGTAAAAAGCCGTAGTCTTCTTGCACAAATGATTCGGCAAACAGCAAGTAGTACGTCAGAAAACACCCGTTACTTGAAAGCCTTGACTAATGCGGAACGTTTAGTCTGAAGTGAATTTCTTTAAAAAATACCTCCGATCTCTCTGTGTTGGTTGTGTTGCGGCTGTGTTATCTGGGAGAAATAATATGCGGGTCATACGATTTATCGAAGCTGCCTCTGTTAACGTTTTCATGCGCATTTGAGGTGCAGCAGCAAATGTGGTTGTATATATACCCAGCGTTCAAAATTTCGCTCCTCCTAGTGCTCGTGGGAAATTCTGAACAGGTGAGAGGATGGGGTAGGGACACCATCTGCTTCCATGTCCTGCGTACGCCACTGTCGATATGTAGTGGACGAATTTTGCAGAACGCGGGTGATGCGAGTGGAGCAGGGCCAAGATTATACGACTACGAACAAATGGGCGACATGGTGCGTGCTTTGCCAACTATCGCTGAAAAAATCGATTTCGTCAATCCTTACGAACGGCCGTGGACGAAATTCGAAAGAACTTGGCACAGGTGGGGAGCGATGTGTTTATGAGAAATTATTATGTGCAGGCGAAAGGTCGGAAGGAAAGCATGAAATGCGGCGAACCGTGAAAAGGCGGTAGCGAGAGTTAAAGCTTTGAGTGTTAGCAACATTCATAATGTTTCTCCAGTGGTAATCTCTGGAGCACTAGTGGGCGCTGTCTTCCGAAGAGACGACTATTAGAGGGGTAGCTTTGCTGTGAAGCTGCGAAATATAGTGCCTGTACTGAAAGGTCTTAACTTAGATTTCATGTTCTGTTGGCGGATGCTTTTAAACTTTTATGGATTCAGTCGTCGAAATTTTGAAGGTTATTGTGTAGAAGGGATTTCGAAAAGCGGAAGTTTCTACGCTTTCGGAATATTCAACGCAAAACCCATTCGATATATACATTTCAAGCATCATTAGGATGGTTTTGTAAGGGAACCGTTTTGCATTTCGCAGCTACGAGGTTTTGTTTTAAATGGCCTTTCACGTAGAGGATGCCTCGAATAAAAATTCTGAAATTCAGAAAGACTAAGAGGACGCCATCGTCAGAACGTTAAAATTTTTTTGCGGTTAGCCACTTTTTTTATATGAAATCGACTGCGATCGATTTTCATCGCGATCGCGCATTTATTCTCTTCTCGTTGTAGCTGTTCTCTAAGGTCCGCTTCGTCTTTCCTAGTTGTTGTACCTCTGTTTTCCGGGAGCAAGTCTCTGCTCTGCCATGTATTTTTGTGTTTTGTGTTCACAACAAGACTTATTTTTGTTTTTATAGGCCATGGCATCCGGATCTAATGTCTCCCCGCAAGGCGTGGAATGTGCCATCAGTGCCACGTTATTTCGACGCACTTAATTTCTACAAATATATAACAAAGACACGAGTTGTGGATGGGTTGGACCGATGGTATGAAGGACTTATACCTCCCACTGCCACTTTTCAGGTATATCTTTTATCAATATCTTGCCCCTCTCAACCCCCACCCCGGAAGTCAGGCGATTTATGCGCGAAGTTATTGTGAAATGCAACGCGTTATAGGATAGTGTATGGACGGCATTTGTTTCACTGTTTCAGTTTATGGACTCTGTTGATAACAGCATATTTTGATTGCATAGTATGAACAAAGTTGCATCGCCTTCTTCTTTGAGGCTCCTGTTAGCGTCGTATAAATCTTTTGACTTACACCTTTCTTTTATCTCAGACCGCGTCTCATCATAGAAATAGGTTACCGAACTTTTCTCACTCTTCACTGCGCAAGGTTGTCACCTACTGCATTGAGACAGTGCATGGTCGATGGTGTTTTTACAAGAGCACTGTCGATTTGGAGATGTTCACGTATTGTTCAAGAGTTATCTTTTTCCTCTAAGCAAGTTGCTACTAGTCCAGAGTAGTGGATTGATCGAATAGATCGATATGTTTTTCGGCTTCACTCCTTCAGCATCCCAATATGTATTTCTTACACTGATCGCCGTTAAGTGCCCTAACTGCAAAGTATCTGCGCTGTAGCATTAAGATGTTAGTGAAGCGCTGTCACCAGTCTGCTGTATTGCTAGCAAACAATTGGCAATGTGGAACTATCTGCTAATTAACAATATGAGTAACAGACGACTGACGATAACGGCAACAAATGCTGTTTTTTAACAAATGAAAAGTAATAATGACAATAATAGTGACAGTGAACGTGAAACTGATGGGCAAAACTGTTTAAGGCATATTTGGTGGAATCGTTAATAGCACGTTTCGAGTCGAATCGAACGGACAATGAAAGCGAACGAACGGAAGTACTGTTGAGGAGTGTACTTGATGCGGCTATGATCACACTGGCACGTAACATACAGCGATTGCAAGACTGCAGGGTTAATTTATTCGTTTATCTATCTTATAGTTTTAGAATGTTCGAAGCATCACTGTCAGCCGACTGCCAAATCGATGTCCTCTTCCGGCAAGACTGTTTCTAGTGTGGAGAATTCTGTGCTGTAAATCCATGTCCTTTTTCGGCAAGAATGTTTCCAATATGGAGAGTCCTAATCTCTAAATGTATGTCATATTCCGGCGAGACTGTTTCGAATATGGATAATGTTAACCTCTAAATCGACGTGCTCATCCGACAGGGATGTTTTCAATATGGGAATCTCAAACTCTAGATCTGTGTCCTTTCCCTTCAGGGCTGTTTCGAACAGGGAGTTTCTGTCCTCTTAATCCATGTCCCATTCCGGTTACTGTTTGCAGTATGAAGAATCCTAACCTGCAAAAATATGTCCTCTTGCGACAAGATCGTTTTCGTTATGAAGGATCATGACCTCGTCGATAATCCTTCGTTGCATTCTTTTCTTGTGGTTTTTTAAGGCAAGCAAAACGTGAAACTTTTTGCTCTAGCCGTGAGGGGTGGCCGTAATGAATGGCGCAGTAGTTGTTAGGAGGGAAGAGCAAAGCCGAACGAGGGGAAGACGAACATATGAAAGAATAGAACGAAATCGATTAGGCAGTTGTTCTACATTTTCATATACTTGTCGTGAATTGCGTCCTCATAGATTATATAATTAGAAGTATCTTCTTTTGAAGAAGCGGGGGATTTTGATGGAGTGCTTTATGTTGCTGATTCTGTAATTGTCTCGAAAAAACAGACATCCTCACACAGTTTCCAGATTACCGCTCCAATTTTTGTGCTTTGAAAACTACACGGTACCATGCAGGAGCAAGGCGCGCTTTATTGCGTTATTCACAGGATTCAGTGAATACCTTCTCCAGTATTCCACTTTAAATATTTTTTGCATATTTTTGCTTCTGCTATTTTGTAGTGTTAGTCACTATCGGTTTCCATCGGTCGCTTCGTTTTGAATCTTTTATGTTTGTTAACAATTTCTTTGAGCTGAACTCTTGTTTTTTATTTGAGAAACTAGTCCTAGCATGCAGCCTAGGAATGAGAGTGGCAGCAGTGAAGTATGGCATGAAGTTGAGGATGTGAATGTTGAGTAAGTGTGTCGACCTGTTGGGTTTTTTAATGAAATAGCTCTTGTTTTAGTGTTGGATGCGAGAGTAGGGCTCGGCGATCGCTCATCAACTTTTTTGTCCGTTCTGCATCCTCGAAACGAGGATCCCTGCTCAAAATCCCCTATGTTGCAGTTGCAAATGAGAGGACCGTTCTGTGTCGCTGTTTGTAACTTTTTTAAATATAATTTAGATTTCGTTTAATTCTCGTTGTGAATCATTTTGGATTCGTGCGGGATTTATGCAAATGTATGAAAAGAAAGAATTGGACGAAGATCTACCAAAAGTTGACCATCGATACGACCCAAAGTTCATCGGAGATGACAGGTTCATACATCGTTGTTTGTTGCTTAATCCCTTGTTTTAACTGATGGTTTTTGACTACAAGTGGGGGATTTATCGGAGATTCATACCTTTTTTCTTCCAGAATTTAAAATAAAACTAAAGTGCCGAAGGGTTTCGTTTGAGATTTCTTCGAAGAGCAACTGCCTGTGTTTTTTTTCCTCTGAAGCAGTGTGTTTTCATGCTTCAACACTTTTTGAACACCGCTCTTTCTTTAAAAACTATTGTATTATAAGTGATGTATGAATTATACATGAATGTATGGCTTATACAATTTGTCCTGTTGCCACAAACGTGTTCCACAGAACTACTGGGTTCGCAGCTTCCATAGAAACATTGTCTAAGGATGGAAGGGGAGGTGGTGTCGGGATGTATTTTTCTAGCCTCCGCTAAATATTATCTTGGTATCTTGGGTATGGCAGTTCTTAGCATGCTGTGGTATTTTCGGCGAGCTGCATATTACAGATTTTTTCTCGCCACTCTTAAGACATATGTCTTCGGCCATGGCATTTTGGTGACTTATAATTGTTTGATTAATGCGTTTCTTTAGGAGGAAATTAGGCGAGTTGGCTTTCGTTCTAAGGGATCAACTGGCTGCTCATGTTCGGTGCAAACAGCCTTTACGACCAGTTCGTTTCATCTATTTTTTGCTGTCTTCTTCTATGCATTATTTTATAGTTGTCAGTCATCCTTCTCTTTCTTTTCTGCAAAAATCTTTATCTATTTATGAGACCGTTACAAAAGTTGACGTTGGTTTTGGCCTGTTCATTCCACCATCATTAACATCCGCCTTCAAACGCCGAGTGCCACGGCCAGCTAGGCAGAAGGCGATGAGTTTTAGAGGTCATGCATGAAATAGCGTTCCCAACGACGGGGCCCGGATTGACGAGGACCAAATTTAGCAAGGTCTTGTATAAAGTAGCATGCGCAAGGGGGAACGGGGAGGCGCATCAAATTTCAAGTCACAATGAATTCAGAGGCCGTCTGCTTCATTCGGGGAGGGAAGGCATGAAGGAGATTGCTATGTGAGTTAGATGGGAGAAGCTGTGCTAAACGAATGGAGAAATTAATTCGTGGATTTCTGTTGAGCCATTGGTATCCTATATAACCTTTACTTTCAGCCGGATGCGCTTAAACGCGGTTTCTTGCATCGTTTTTGAATTGTCATATTGGCACATTGAAATGGTACAATTGGTAGGAAAATTGGTACGGTTTTTGGAGAGTCGAGTTTAGTCGTCAAACTGACCTGTTAATGTGCATTATTTTGGCGATTGCATATAGCAATAAAAGGTTTTGAAGGGCAGCATGGCTTCTTATATTGCTCTTTTTTTGTCGTTCATTTGCATCAAAATGTTGTAGTTCAAATAGGTTCCGACCTCCACTATAACCCAAACTTAATGTGGGAATTCATACGGTTGTATCATCCTAGCAATATAAGAAAAGAAGAATGAAGCTGATTTAAAGAGTGATTATGAAGTTTAGGAGGCGGAGTCATTCATTCAAAGGTGTGCACGTGATCTATACGACTCATTTTTGGCAAATTTACTATTGCAGCTTTTTCCTTTCTCAGACGTCAGTGAACTGAACGCTGCTGTATTTGATGCGTCTGTTAATGTGAAAGAAGATGTTATCTATTCGCCAAAAGTGTTCAATATGTGGCATGATGAAGAACCTCTTTGGCAGTGTCCAGGATTTGAGCCAGATTCCGGTTGGCTTTCACAAGTTTTATATCAAATATATCTTAATTTGCTGCACTTCTTTAAGTTGCATCTTATTATCTACTTTTGTTCTTTTTGCATAAATCAAGTGTGCTGATTTTTGTTGTTATAAAAATCGGTAAAACTGCAATTTCTTAGACGCGGGCAGAGTTACAAAAATAATATCCAGTTGTTTTGGGAGGAAAGTTAAGTGTGTTCTCTGCTAACGTGCTGCTAAATGCAGGACGTAAACGAACGAGAACGGTATCGTACACATGTCGATTTCGAATTCATTAGGATTATTTAAATCCGTGATAGGTAAACAGCGTCTTTAAGCTGTTTGGAACAATTCACAGCGTCTTACAAAAACTAGCAACATTCAGATCGTGAATGCTCACTTTAACACTCCTAGACAGCGAGGTAGCAACGTACGAAGAAACGATTATTGAGAGGTATGTTCCAGCGGCCAATACTGCAGTAGTCCACTGACACGCATTTGAAATTTCCAAGAATATGCTTAAAAATAAAACCTCATCGTCGCGGTGCAGCATTGCTGAATGGAACGCCGCGTCTTTTATGAAATCATAATTGTGACTGTGATGTTTTAAGGTCGCGATATTTATTTGGAAGTGTTTCAAAATTGAAGGCCAAAGAACTGTATATAAATGAACCCCGTTCATTTTTTTGAAGTATCTGCTAGGGCTATACCTTCGTGATGCGATCGGCTACTCAAGTAAGCTGTATTCCGAAACAGTAGACAACGGAGACGTTAATTTAACAATCCATCGCGCACGATCACAGAAACTGTTGGATTGGAAACCATTTGTGTGGCAGTTAGCTCCTGCAAAGGAGGGTTTGAGGGAAGGGGTGCGGGGTGAGGGAGCAGTTTTATTGAAAATTTTTTTTTAGCTTGCATTGAAGCGTTTTTTCAGCTTGTTGTTTATTGCAAAAACAGCAGCAAAAATAATGGTACTGTTCTCTTCATCTTTCATCAGCAACTTCATCATTTCGTCGTGGTTCCTAAATATGCCATTATGCGGACGCCTTTTGGGATGAACACCCTTTGGCTTGCACCGTGTACCGCTTGTAAGGGGTAAATTTCACACAAGCCAGTGCATTATTAGGGGCTCTGCGGTGCTACTTCATGTGATCTCTTGTCACGTTCGTGTAAATTTTGGGGAGAGTGAGGGTAAAATTGAGTTTAGGGAGAAAATACGGGAAGAAGTTTGGGGTGAACACCACAGTAAGTTACATGATGAAATCGCATGGTTGATATTGGGAGGTAGTCAGTTGTTTTCCAAGAGCGCAGTAAGTTTCTGCTATGGTTCTATTTAGGCGATGAAGATAAATACGGTTTGATAGCGTTGAAAGACGTTAGTGCGCTGAACGATCTGTGTGTCCACTGGGAGGTTCAGGGAGATGAAGAGGTTATTGTTCGAAAAGAATTGCTCACAGCCACAGCTGTCGCCTCGTTGTTCTCTTGGCTAAACGGACAAGCGCACTCGCTAGGTACGTTTTGTGTTTACAGTACAAGAACTATATTGTGTAGCACGGGTTCGTCTGCCATGCGCGTTTTATCTGTTTTTCAAGCGATATAGGTGCAAACTAATGAGCAGATTTTCTCCGCATGACCCGGCCGTCGTTTTATGCACATAACGAACGTTGAAAAAGCGCTGAAGAAAGGTGGGGGAGAGGGCTGTTAGCGGAGAAGCTGGGTGGAGTATTGAAAAAGGTTCGAGACGGTCCTAAAAGAGCTGATCAATAGCAGACAGTAGTGGGGTGCTAAATATGCCACCTCCGGCAGGCGTTTGGGCTCCCACAGTCCACTTTTCAAATAGATGTTGTTGTGTTCCCTGATCACCATTGTTGTGATGATCGTGGCGAATTTAGGCGAGGCCGGTGAAGAGGGCGTTTATCGACGAAGAATAACGGCACAGTAGAATACCACAAGTGAACTAGGCAATAAGCACCAAGAATCACTCCTTATACAGCCGGTGGTGCGTGATGTGGCGTGATCTGATTGGCTGGGGGATATCCAAATTTAAGAACTGAGGATGGGAGAGGATGCTAAAGAAAATGAGTTAGGCAATGCCCCTTGACGGGAAAACAGCCGCGCAGTACTGAATTGTTAATATCAATGAAAAAGTACCTCCGTACCTAACATGTATCTGAACACATTCATGCATACATCTGCTTCCAGTTTATGAAGGCTCACCCCGTTCTGCTTTAGATATAATTCATTCTTCACATGCACCGCCGTGGTGTTTTTCAATATTGGTCTGCCCAGAATTGTCGAAAGAGAGGAATTTGGCCAAGATGGCTTATGGAGGGTGGGGGAGAGCTGGTAAAAATTGAAATGCCGATTTAAAGTAGGGAAATTTCTACTGTTGAACAGTGCAGTGAATAGTGTTGCTGGCAGCAGAGGGTTTGCTTCATCTTAATATTGAAAAAAAAGAAGTTTATCCAAAAAGGTACAAAGATACAAAAAGATACTTTTCTATCCAAAACAAAGATACAGTTGTTTGCGGTGGTTCGGCGAGTATGTAAAAGTCCTAAGAACTTCTTTTGTTTCGGTGAAAGTATCTAGCAGTTCCGTGGAAATGACGGCAATAACAATCTTTCTTAACCAGTTGGTAATATTGGTTTTTTCTTGCGTACATTTTATATCCTAATTAACGAGTTTGTAGTGAAGCTCATACACTATGCCATTAAAATATTTGATGTAAACAGTGCGGTTAAACTGGTTTTTTGAATTCTACCTGCCATTAAAATACATGGCAGGTAGAATTCAATCACTGTTATATATCATTAATGTTAATTTCCACTGTGAATCTGAATATATGAGTTCAGGGTATTTTAGTGAATTAAGATCTCGGATCTAGCTTTGAACGCGGGTGCGGAACTTTTGAGCTCTTTCTTTTATCTAGTTTTAACTACGCAATTTTGTAGCGCAGCCATTAACGTTACCAAGCTAACTGCCGTACCACCTCCAGGAGAGCCATGAGAGCTTTATTCCTTACAGAATATAAGGAGAGTTTTATTTTAGGATGTTCGTTTTTCACAAAGCTTCGAGTCAGAATGGCGAAGCATGAGCGTAGGGTTCGGTGTGGCGAGGTTTATTGATAAAAGAGAAAAAACTTATCAGGTGGTGTAGTGGCTGCATTTCTCAGAGCGTGTTGGAGGAGTGGAGGGATGTTATAAAGACAGGTCAGTGTTTAATATCAACTAGAGCGAGGAAAAGCGAATGTTCAGGTTTCACTCAGTACAACGACGTGGAATGGCCACTTGTCTCTCAGTTGGTACTTTCTGATGGACGCGATTTCTTTTTTGCAGTTGCACAGCTCAATACTATTGCCATCAATATCGACGTTGACGTGAGCACTCCCTTTGCATGTGTCACATACGGTCAGCTGGAGGAGGGGGAAGGGGCAAGGCTGCAAAATAAGAATACTCAGTACTCTGGCTACCTGGGGACAGTCTTGGTCGTCTTTGAAAATTCGATAAAATCAATAATTTAGTGACAAACGAGCAATGACTCATGACCACGAGTCTTCTTCTTTCCTCTCTTTCAGATGCGAATAAAAGATAAGAATGGATAAGAAGAACTGAAACACTTTATCGATTATAGACTGTAGAGACTTGCTTGTGGTCGGGGTTTTCTCTTCGGCTAGACAAAAAAGTGATACGCTTTGTTTATTTACTTTGCTTGGAATAGCTAGTATTATTTCATCGTAAGTGGTGCTTTCATGAACAGGCTCTGCTCCCAACCGCTCCCAACCTTGTGGAGGTGAGAGGGATAGGGGGTGGTTAGCCCATGGAATATGAGCATACAAAGACTGGAGATGTATAGAGATAAAATTTCCTCTGTTGAAAAGAGATCTATATTTCAGCGCAATGATTCTATATACACCCCCACTCATGAGTTAACATGGAAATGCTGTGAATCGATTTGCCGCTATTTCGTCATTTTGCTTTTTTTTACGATGGGATGTGTTAAGTTTTCTTAATTGTTGGTTGCATTACTCCTAAAATTAACCGTGTTATAGGGTTTCGTTAATGATCGGAGCAATGTGTGCTACGTGGAAGGTCCTCTACGATTGTACGACCGTTACGATAGCGCGAAGGGCACGTATTATTACGTGACCAATGATGGGAGCGAAGTTTTGGGACTAAATCCGCGAGTGATGGCGCGTATTTTACAGATGTTCATTAAGAAATAATCTCGGTGTATGAACAGTCGTTATCTACTGATCGTACCGCAACTACAAAAACTCGAAGGATCCGCATAGCTAGCTTGCAATAGTTTTGCGAAAGGAAATGGCGTCTCCGTTTAAAGTTGCCTGCGAACCCCCTAAAGTGAGCTCCATACCGTTTGTAGTGTTTATCGATCTCTCGAGTGTTGTGTGGCAGCGTCCAATGTACCTACCTTCACCTTCAATAAAACCCCGATTTTACACTCATTTGCGATATAGTTCAAGGCCGTGAGGCTTAGTTTCGTTGTTTTATGGTAATCTTTCCCCACGTTTTGGAAGGTGTTCTTCTCTCCACAGGTTACGAGCGTGCACTCGTTCAGTCTTGGCAGGGTGTTCAAGGAAACGTTTCATTACTGAAGATAAGTTATTGGATGTTGTATAATACGGGATGTCTTTCAAAAGAATGACGTTAATGTTTTGCAACTTATCGAAAGTCAATAAACAGTTGTGGTTGTTTTAATTAATTGAGCTCGATGAGTTGATATATTGGGTTGCTGAGTTTCGTTTGAGCTGCCTAGGAATTAGTATATGATCCAAGCCTACTATGTGAGTTAACTGGTGAGTGTTGCTTGGATATGCTGTTGAATGAGGAACAAGTAGGTGTAGAATAAGACAACACAATTAAGTCATGTTCTACTTGTTATAGTTCCAACTGGTTTTGATGTTACCGCTGTGTTCTGCTCAAAAATGGCACGCTTATTGAGCTGCTCATTCAGACACGAGTATGACTCATTTATAAGTTTGATGGGGGCATTTAGAGATTTAGAGTGCCTGCTTTTGCGAAGATTGGAGGTGTATCGTAACCCAGTTGCTAACGAATTGTCAGAAAATTTACTTTTGTAACCCCTATTAATTATGGGATAACGGATTTTCCTGTTAAGTATAACGTTCGAATATGTCAATGCACAGAGTCTTTTACACATTTCACCGTCACGTACAAACATGAGACTATTCAACGAATGAAACGCTTTCGATGCGCAAATTTGCGCCAATTTTCAAGTCGAAAGTTACCCTGGGTAAGCTGCAGTTCAACATTTCCGTAGTCTTGTTGCCGTCGACGGCAGGGATTTCTAATGCTTCTAACAAGTGAAACAGAAACGAACAAAAAGCGGGATCGTGCGGACAACTAGCGAGAGTGCGCCGACCATTGCCAACGGTAAAACAAATAAAAAAGACGTGGACACATCTGTAACAACTGTGAAAGCGTCTGCCAACGTGTTATACTGGCGGTGTTTCATGCACTGATGTTGGGTTTGTGGTACTTTCCATTTGGGATGTAAGGAATTTAGAGAAGAAAAACCCCCTAGACAATAATTTGTGACATGTAGAAGACCCCATGTGAAGTTTCGTTTTCGTTTTGGTCCACGGCCACCTTTTTCATGAGCCCCTCTCCTCCCCATAACTGTCCGTCAGGAGCCCACGGAGCAAGAAATTGTGGCCGAAGCACCGACAGCACTATGCGGCCATTGCGTCGATAAAGCAGCCAACTTACCCGTGCGCACTTCTCGATACAATAACCCTTGCAGGAAGCAATACTTCTTCCACAGTTGGCTGCCAAACACCACAAGGCAAGTGGCAAATGATGCTTTGTTTAGAACAAACTACTCATATACTTTTTTTCGGATGCTTTCAGCAGTTACAATTCCATCGATTCGTTCTCCATCGACGCAGCTGGCAACCACTCTTCCTTCCAGTTTGGTCTCGCGCTTGGCGCATCCACGTAATTCCATGCGAATCCCTCGCTCTCAGCGGCGGCCTTCCCGTTCTCTTCTTGCACTATGTTGACACCATTCAATAATCCCGTTCGTCCTTCCATTGTCGTTCATCCTTCCCACGTGGTCAGCCCAAGTCCGCTTCCTGGCGTACATCATTTCAACGATGTCCTTTGCGCCAGAACGTCCTTTACGCCAGAACGAGATCGTAAACCTTCATCGGGTATCAGCTGCAACCTGTTGATGCCCACCACGAGCCGCTCCATGGCGGTGAATCACTGCTAACTTTCGTTCTTCTGCAAGTGTTGTATATCTCACATTTCGCATTCGCTTAACAGTACAGGAAGAATTTCGCTGTTGAGCAACCCTGTTTTCACAGGCGGTGGCGTTCTCCTACCCGTGACAATGTCGCTAAACTTTGTGAAGGCAATCCACCCCGCTGTCCTCCTATTCAACTCCTCTCCCAAATCGTTGTCCATTTGTATCGCCTGCCCCAGACAGACCTAGTTATCTACAAGGTCCACGTTTTAGTTTTCGAGCTTCATGCCAAACCTAGGACAACACTCATTCTTTATCCTTTGCATCTTGCTGCCTTCAATTTTGAGAGCCCAATTCCCTTCACATTGCTGTTAAGTTCATTTATCAACTCTTGCAACGTTTGCGGATTCTTTGCAATAAGCGCCACATCGTCTGCAGACAAGAGCATTTGAAGTACCCCGCCATCTATTCGAAAGCTCCCCGTCGTCTTCATATTTCGCAACACACCTTCAAGCGCGCATGTGAAGGCTATTTCCTGCAGTCGTCCTAAAATACCGCGCGCCGGTGTAATGTTCTTCCAATACAACTACTCATCGGCAAATTATCCGCTGCCTTTATGCAGCGTTTGTGTAAACACAACATACACTCATTTGATACAGCAGCTGTTTTAAACGTTACTGCGTACTGTGATCCGTTTACAAAACTGATTACATAAACGTCCCAGTCGCCATCTAACAAGTATGATACACCGTCTCGACGAGACTTACTAGTTGAAATACAGAACTGAGGGGGAGGCGGAGGAAGGTATTCGTCCCCTAATGCAAAAGATGCTGCTTTTATAGCCCGATAATGCAAAACACATGGACAAGGCGGGAACTGTTTACTAAAATAAATCAATCCGAACACCTCCAAAAACGAGTACTTTTCATCGTAATGTTCAGAAATGAAATCAAGATAATAACGACGACAGATTTATTCGGCCACCACCTCACTTTGACTTCTTGTCCTGCTTCTGTGATTCCTTTTGTGCCTGAAAAAATGAACTGAAGTAGACCGCAAAGCCGCAGTTTTAGAAATGGCATCAATAATGCGTTTCAGAATATACTTGAAGGAGATTCAGAATACAGCAATGGCAAACGCTAGGTGGCCAGATACGGAAACATGCCGCTCTTCTTTTACGCCGTTAGTTTCCCCTCTATTTTAAAAATATCATTACTTCTTCAAGTATAGATGACGGGAGCAACAGGATTTGACAATAAAAACATGCACCTTTCTCGTCACACATGGTAAAAATTCAACCCTTTCCACAACTTGCGAAATATTCTCGGTACCCCTTCCTCTCGCAAATTTTCAATTAAGGACACTCAGCTGGAAGAAACTCAACTCCCCCAAGCAATTATCTTTCAAACAAAGAAAAATCAGCTGCTACAGGCTTTTTACCCTCCAAAAATAAAACCGTTATGCGCATAACGCAGAGTGTTCTCTATTGTACCACTTAGGAATAAATATGCCCGTAAATTTAGCAATGAGAATTTATAAAACAGCCAAGCAAATTGAAACAACGCCAAACGGATGACCAGCTATCTATAATAATAAGGCTGCTCCGTTGGTGATACAGGATTTGTGCTCTTCGGCTGCATGAACTTTATCATCAGTGCGGAAATGCTAAGGCAGATATAAAGCAAATGACAGTAATTATTATACGCCTATTGAAATAACGAAAAAGGCGGTACCGTATCTAGAACACAGAGATGGTGTGAACTTCTCGAAATGGGACGAGGGAATAGTTCTTTTGAAAATTTCATGGCAAAACTCACTGTAGCACAACGATACCGTAAACAGCCGCGACAAGACGCGCGAATAACGGACTCCCTCACCTCCCCCCCCCCCCCCCCCCCCTCTTTTTTTTTTTTTTTTTTTTTTTTTTTTTTTTTTTTTTTTTT
>JPKZ01003153.1:612103-622644 GCA_000803305.1 Toxocara canis
ACAGAATCTGGCTCGTCCTACCAGTAGAAACCGTTTTCGGAATTGTTTATACCACCGTAAATCTCTGCGACCGAGAAAACAACCACTGTAGGACGAAGTGGCTTCCGCGCGTGGCAAAACAGTGTTGCAAACTGAGAGGTCATGAGTGACTGGAACAGAGCACGTGCAGTCGTTCCTAGGAATGCTTGGTGGATTATTCAGTTGTACAGGGAAATTCATATTTTTTCCTCGAATTGCTCGGATGTTTTTAAAGTTATATGTATCTCTTAAGTCACTGGGTTTTTTTAAAATTATTTTTATTCGTGAAGTCCCTAGGATGGTCGTCAGTTTATATTTATTCCACAATTTACTAAGACCTTTCTGGAATTACTTAAAGTTGTGCAATGGAAAGCGCTGCTCGGTTTTCGTTTTACGGGGAAGAAGGTAAGCATGAAGAGTTGACAGCATTAGTTTATTCAGATAACAAAGTTTTCACCAAACCACCGCAGACCCTATCTCTTGGTAGTAAATATGAGCATCTGTACTAGAAAAAAAAAACCGTCCAGTTGTGCAAGTCGCAATGCGGAAGTGAACTTTGTACATTGACCTTTGAAACTTCTCAATTTGGTGCATCCTTCGTTCCGTGTTTATTTTGCAGGTGGTGGCTCAAAAGCGGTGCATATGGGTGCCATTAGGAATGGTGCTCTGATCGCCATTGTAGTGGCAGTTGCTTATTTTGTCAACGATAAACTCTACACACATCTTCAACTGCATATCGACGGAGGAGTCAGTGAGGTGCGCTTTAAACCAGTGCTAGAAGCGTTCAGGTGGGTCGTACCAGTAATGCGAGATTTCTATGAGCAGCATTTCACTGTCATATAACATTAGATATTTCTAGCTGGACGCATTTATGCCGCACTTACCTCCGAGTGTTAATTTCGAACCGCATTGATGGCTTTAGTGGAATCAACGATAAACTCTACACACATCTTCAACTGCATATCGACGGAGGAGTCAGTGAGGTGCGCTTTAAACCAGTGCTAGAAGCGTTCAGGTGGGTCGTACCAGTAATGCGAGATTTCTATGAGCAGCATTTCACTGTCATATAACATTAGATATTTCTAGCTGGACGCATTTATGCCGCACTTACCTCCGAGTGTTAATTTCGAACCGCATTGATGGCTTTAGTGGAATCAACGATAAACTCTACACACATCTTCAACTGCATATCGACGGAGGAGTCAGTGAGGTGCGCTTTAAACCAGTGCTAGAAGCGTTCAGGTGGGTCGTACCAGTAATGCGAGATTTCTATGAGCAGCATTTCACTGTCATATAACATTAGATATTTCTAGCTGGACGCATTTATGCCGCACTTACCTCCGAGTGTTAATTTCGAACCGCATTGATGGCTTTAGTGGAATCAACGATAAACTCTACACACATCTTCAACTGCATATCGACGGAGGAGTCAGTGAGGTGCGCTTTAAACCAGTGCTAGAAGCGTTCAGGTGGGTCGTACCAGTAATGCGAGATTTCTATGAGCAGCATTTCACTGTCATATAACATTAGATATTTCTAGCTGGACGCATTTATGCCGCACTTACCTCCGAGTGTTAATTTCGAACCGCATTGATGGCTTTAGTGGAATCAACGATAAACTCTACACACATCTTCAACTGCATATCGACGGAGGAGTCAGTGAGGTGCGCTTTAAACCAGTGCTAGAAGCGTTCAGGTGGGTCGTACCAGTAATGCGAGATTTCTATGAGCAGCATTTCACTGTCATATAACATTAGATATTTCTAGCTGGACGCATTTATGCCGCACTTACCTCCGAGTGTTAATTTCGAACCGCATTGATGGCTTTAGTGGAATCAACGATAAACTCTACACACATCTTCAACTGCATATCGACGGAGGAGTCAGTGAGGTGCGCTTTAAACCAGTGCTAGAAGCGTTCAGGTGGGTCGTACCAGTAATGCGAGATTTCTATGAGCAGCATTTCACTGTCATATAACATTAGATATTTCTAGCTGGACGCATTTATGCCGCACTTACCTCCGAGTGTTAATTTCGAACCGCATTGATGGCTTTAGTGGAATCAACGATAAACTCTACACACATCTTCAACTGCATATCGACGGAGGAGTCAGTGAGGTGCGCTTTAAACCAGTGCTAGAAGCGTTCAGGTGGGTCGTACCAGTAATGCGAGATTTCTATGAGCAGCATTTCACTGTCATATAACATTAGATATTTCTAGCTGGACGCATTTATGCCGCACTTACCTCCGAGTGTTAATTTCGAACCGCATTGATGGCTTTAGTGGAATCAACGATAAACTCTACACACATCTTCAACTGCATATCGACGGAGGAGTCAGTGAGGTGCGCTTTAAACCAGTGCTAGAAGCGTTCAGGTGGGTCGTACCAGTAATGCGAGATTTCTATGAGCAGCATTTCACTGTCATATAACATTAGATATTTCTAGCTGGACGCATTTATGCCGCACTTACCTCCGAGTGTTAATTTCGAACCGCATTGATGGCTTTAGTGGAATTTGTAGAACATATGACGATTTGGACTAGGTTTGGGGGACGTGTGGAATGAGTGGAGTAAACATTATTCTGGTTGGGTATGTAAGCTGCAGTGATAGGAAGTAAAAAACAAAGTAAATATATACCTTTCATGTGTACCATCACATCGGTTTATAAAATCTGCGTTTGATTCGCTATTGTGTTACGGCAATCCAGCAACGTATTGCGGTCACTGTGAATTGAGTTTCCAAAATTGTGTGCGGGGGAATGTTTTCTTTTCCAAAGATTTTACTCGGTTCCGATTGGGAACTCAATACAGGCAGTAGGTTTTACTTACATAATGATTCTGCTAGAGGAGGACTCTCACTCGTCCGAAATGTCGCTTCGTTGCATGTTGAGTTATTTAACCGCAGGACCCATCGGCTGCCAGCCGTTGCTCATCTTCGCGTCATGTAGTGTACATATTTTACCAAACAAAGTACGATCATACTTCTCTTCCGCTCCCGACGTTGTTGATTTGACGCTCGTACGCCTGAGTTGCTTAACGCATAGCGTTTTGGAACCGCACAGCTAGCTATAAGGTGCCGCACAGCTTCACTGTTTCCAGCCAGCAGCGTTTCTTCGAGCTTCTCGCTTTCAGCTACATCTGGCAGTGGTGCACAAATAGAAGAAAGGATTGAGCGAGCTATTTAATCAACAGATTTCTGTAGTCCTCGGTGAACCTTTGTTTTATTTGGTTAGGGTATATTTGGTACCTTTGAATCGATTAGGGTATATTCGCAGTAGCGTTTTCATATTGGACGATATCCTCCCATTTCTTATGTTGTTTGCGGTGGTGCCTTTATGAAGAAGACTTGAATTAAATATTTATATCCCAAATACAAGAAAACTTAACGTGAACCAAGAAAAGAATTGTTAGAGAAGTCAAGCTGAATGTTCTCTGTGAAGGTCTCTTCAGCCTTTTGCATATGGCCAAAGCTGTTTTTTATGTAGCGAAAGGATGTGTGACCTGAAAATGGCCAGGAAAGGGGTTTTGTAGGTCTCGTTTGAAGCAAAATAATGATTTACTAATTTTTCAGGAGGAACTTTGAGGATGGATGGGAGCGTGAGGGTGCAGCATTGGCTGTGTATTATAAGGGCAAAAAGGTGGTCGACGTTTGGGGTGGATACGCGGACAGGCAAGCAGCGAGAAAGTGGCAGAAAGTAAAATGTGTTGAGTCGTGCTGGGGAGTGTTGTGAGGTTGGCGTGTGTGCGCCAATGTTTTCCGGTTTGTGCTCGCATTCAGAAAGTGTTATTTGCATTTGCCAAGAGCACTATTGCGGAATAAATCCCGGGTAGTCCAGAAATCCTGAGCTGATTTGTTTCATGTTTATATCTATTATGAATATAATAAACATCGACAACAGAAAACAGCGTTGAAGTTGGCGGCCGAAGTAGGTCACATATTGAGGACGTGCAGGATTAGATATGCTCGCGTTTAGAGTAATGTTTTGATCCAAATTAAAAAAACTGGAAATGATTGAGCAATCAGAAAATATGGCTGGGGTAGCTGCTGCAATTAATTTGTTCTGTTGTTCAGGATACTTTAACAGTGACATTTTCCACGACAAAGGCAGTGGCTGCGTTATGTATCGCGATGCTAGTCGACCGAGGCGTTTTACAGTATGACGATCTGGTCACGAAGCATTGGCCTGAATTCGGGAGGCATGGCAAAGGGAATGTTACCGTTCAGATGGCACTTTCTCATATGGTGAGTTCAACGTGCCACTTTTTAAATTTCGCTGTCGAAGTCTAAAGATGACCATTTTGGCAAGAATTATTCCGCTTTCACGTCATGTTAATGACGTCACTTGTGCCAGAAGTGTTTGTGCTTTTCTGTGCTTTATTACGCTGGGTTGTGTGAACCACATTGTTTTTATATCCAACAGATAATTCACACAGACCAGCGCATTTGCACTTTTTGCGAGGTGAAAAAAATTTAGTAAGCTATGTTCATCAGAGGAAACTGCATTATATTATTTCAACCAAAAAGAGCAGCAGATTGCGCGTCAGGACGGCGCACAACACCCGATAGCTACGAACAGTGCTATGGTATATATATGCATTTGGCATCGACTTTTTAAAGAAAAGGGAGGGGTTTTCTGTGAGGTGTCTTTAAGTAGATATCGTTTGCATACAACAGAAGAGCGGTTGTGCTCTAATTATTGGTTTGTTTATGACTTTATTTTTTTTTTGCATTTACCCTGAATTGACAAGACAGTATCTGGTTGTGTTATCGTACAGGAAGATGTGACAATATTTTGCTAGTTCAAATATTGATAGACAGGTTTTGGAATGGTCGTAAAATCAGCAGTTCTTCCTTGCAGGCTGCATTAGCATACATTGATGAACCGATCACCGAACAAATGGCGTCCGATCACAGTGCAATGAAGTACGAGAATGCCATCGATTTATTAGTGAATTTTTTAAATGAAGATAATAAAGTGTGCTGTTAAGTACACAAAATATTGAGACTTACAATAATTTTTTAAAGTACTGTCGAGTGACATTGTTAGAAAACTTCAGTAATACTTAACAGTGGAAAAGAAACAAACAATGCGCTCGCGACGATCATAAATGAGCTTAGCACTCTTTTTCAATCTGGTCGCAACCTCAACTGTCATCGGCATTGGTTGGTTCGTCACCTGTTTTGTTTGATCTGTTCCTAGTTTGTGCCTTCCGTTTTCATTCCTTCCATACTATCCTTTATTGAAGCAAATTGCAGCCTCAGCTCGAAGTTGAGCCCCGACATGTTATGTTAATTCGTCTATGTTTGGGAAAGGTTCGTTTATGAGGAGCGGAGCAAGAGCTAGAGATTGAAGGAGGCTGACATACCACTGATGAAGCGAATTGGTCGAATAGGTTGGAGTTAAAAGAAGAGAAACCATATGCATCGGATACGATTCTGGGGTACCGTAGACAAGATAAAAAAGTCCGAGCTAATGTTTGGACGCGTTTCAAAATATTGTTTGCTGTAAATGGCTCCTGATATTGCATACATTCTTACAAACTCCGTTTGATTCCATTTTCAAAACCCCAGCATCCCTCATTTTTTGGACCTGATCCTTATGGGAAACTATCGCTCAGCTTATGCGCCTATTACCCCACTTTCGATTGGCGCTACCGTTTTAGAAGGAAAGCTCTGAACAGATTGTTCAGATATCATTTAAAAAGCCGCACTTCCTCTGCATTCATTATTTCGAAAACCTGGTGTCGATGCGCTCTCTAGACTTCGTTTGTTTGTTGAAAGGAAGCACACATTTAATGAATCAAAAGTTTGCTGCTCTTTTGCCGCAGCGGAACGAGTTACAAATTGCTGTATAGTTACAGTTTAACTCTTTGATCGTGAGCACGACAAGCTCTTTAGGAGCTTCTGCTAAAGGGCATGTCATGATTTCGTACTGTATGAAAGCCGTTTTGAGCCCGTTATTTTGTCTTATTTTATTTGTTTTTGATGAGGGGGGATAGTGTCGATGGTCAACACAAGTTGAATGGATAATTTCATGTGTTAGTATCTTGAAATCACCAGATCGTATGCGGGACGTTTGACGGCTGACTTCTTCAAATTATCCTTTTTATCACCCTGAATCTGTCGTAATTGTTCCGTCGATCTGTTTAATTACTTTCTTTGGTTAAAATGGCAGTTTTGTGAATTTCACGTTATTAATTTCATTTTAGGTCGCTTGTGGTCATGTTGTTTTCACAGTTTCCTTTACTTTCAATGTAGCAACAATAATTTTACAAAACTTTTCATTTCTTTTCCACCGGCTTCTGTTTTCATGCAAATAATTTAACTGTTGGAGCATGCTTTTAAAATTTGTTTTTTTTTTCAAAAATTCATGCATGCTTTCTTGTTGCGAAAAGACAGGAGAAAATTATGTAGCGAATGTTTGTCGTGGTCGGTTTTGTGAAGATGCAAATATTTCGCCTTATTTAAGGCGTCTTCTTGAGAACGAGATTCCGAAATGGCCTCCAGGTACGAAAAGCGGATATCACGCTTATACGTACGGATGGATTGTTGATCAGCTAGTACGTGCTGTTGACCAAAGAAAACGTGGCATTGGACAATTCTTCAGCGAGGAAATAGCGCAGAAGCTCGGTATCTTCATTTATTAAAAGACCACTTAATTGTTCATTTTATTCCCACGTTCTTGGCCAAATGATACCACAGATTGAGAGTGTATGTTTTGTTGGTATGTTTTTATGGCTAGTAAATATATGGCTATTGCTTTCATTGTGAAGCCTAGTTGAGCATGACTTAGGCTGTGATTGGTAAGCAGTCGTGTGGTGAAGAATTAATTTATTTCTCGAAAGGAATCGCATTGTGAACAAAATTTTCAATGCATCCGTAGTATTAATTGGATAAGTCTTGCACATATAGCCTTGCCAGAAAGGCAGCTTAGCAAGAGAAAATAATTGCGCCTTAATGGAATACAACTCGATTTAAAGAAGCGATGATACGTGCTATCCTAAAATCTCAATCACTGACTAAACTAACTGAAACTTCGCTTCCCATCTCAAAAGCACTGACGAATTTAGAATGCACTTCATTGTTATTACCGTTTCGAGATGTTGAACTGAGCTGAATTTATTTATTATTCGTAATTGACTGTACAGTTGTTGCGCGCAAATATGAGACCAAAGAATCACAGGATCTCGAAATGTAGTACCCTTCCGCTTACTTCGACAGAATGAGGCCGATGTTTTTTTTTTTCTATGCTCATTGTAACAGCTGTTATGAACATTACTGGAAAAGTGAAGAATTACCTCACCCAAATCTAGATCTTACATATCCACTTTTCTGAACTGAGAAATTCGTTGGTCGTTTGATATGTTCGGGATCCAGTTGGGTTGGAAGGGGAAACATGTTGACAGCTATGACTGAAGGTTCTTTGAAGCTTAAGTTTTTCTATTTCCGTTCAAGAGCTAGTACTTGTGGCTCCATCGACCGGCTTTTCCCCTTCAACGGTGTCGTGTCGTTACTTTTTTTTTTGCCAACAAAAATTCCTTATCAGTTCGTTTGCGCTCATCCTTTGCATGCTGAAATTGCGTTCCATGTTTTTATCACGTACGTTTACAGATGTGGATTACTTCATTGGTTTACCAAAGGAGCAACAGTATAGAGTTGCAAGAATGAGTCTTCCCACTGTGATGGGCAGTATCGGTGAACTGGTAACAGACACCGGCGTAATCAAATATTTCTTCACGTATATAATGCTTTTCAAGGTAAGTTAGTTTCTATCCCCTTCCCGCTGTCCATTTTCCCTCCCCACCTAATTTTCCTGGGCTAGTTGTTTTGAAGGTTTAATTCGCTGATGCATAGTTGTATAGTTGTCAGTGCGGGCTTGGCGAAGGCCTTAAAAGCATTTATTATTGAAGTCGTCATTATGTGAAGGTGACGGCGAACAGTTGTCGCGTTTATTTTTTTAACATTATTAAACTGTTTAGGAATTTCGGTTGTTTTTGCCCGGATACGGAATTTCTGTGATAATATTTCAGGGCCGTTTATCATTTCTTATTCGTCGAGCAGTGAATTGGTACCCAGTTTTAAGATATGTACGCGAAACGGTTCATAAATGATACCACAATGAACTTTTGATGGAAGAGAGACTAGGAGTTTCTCTTTGTTTTGGAGGTACAAACGACTGGTCCAGAGCAGAGTCATATGAAATATTTTAGCTTGGGTGGATTGGAAGGAGCTACTTTCATTTTGATATTGCGGCGAGAGGAATATTCCTGAAATACGAAATGGCATCTTTTAATCAAGAAAATCATTTATCATTTGAACGGACTTACAAATGGCTTTTCAAACTGCGATAACATCACTACACAGCCCTGCTCAGTTGTTTTCTTTTGGTAATACTTTTATGTAAAAAGTGTGAAAGATTATATCAGTAAGAAACAAAACTTTGGCAACCGTCGTTGGTTGATAATGAATTGATTTGCCCATTGGTTTTGATGTATTGATTTCAAGAAAACAATGCTAGCGAAAGTGCACGATAATCCTGAGTGGTTGCAAGCGGTGTTCCATCTCACCTTCAATAACCCAGACTATCATCGTCTTGAACAACCCGCTGTACTTGGTATTGGTAATGCGCGAAGCCTTGCCAAAATGTTCAACATGGTGAGTGCATTTCTTCCAGCAGACTGCGATAAAACCTCGAAAACAAGCTAGCCACTCTTCATTAATCCTTTTGTCATCTTATATGCACCAAATTCCAATCAGAATTCACGATAGGAACAGCGTCGTTGTCATGTCTTCGTATTATACGTGAATTGTTCATTTGCCGTATTCTTCTTCCGAATTGGCAGCCTGGTGAAGCTAACTGAAACGAGTGTTGGCACGTTTCAAAATTTGCTAGCCGATCACTGTAATCACTAGGCTTAATTTTGGTGCTTTATTTATTAACAAGCTTAAAATTCCTTACAATCGTCTGTTTAATATATAGATAGGGAGTTTTATTTGTTAATGAGTAGTAAGCGTATTATTTATCAGTGAGCGAAACCCACACTGGAATCAAGCGTCCCCTTTGGTTCGGAAAATCGTCGATCGGCCTTCAATCTTCGTTATCCGTTTTACTGATTCCATTCCATAAAAAGTTTGAATCAAGTTTGAAATTAGACCAAGTGATTTGTTCGAATTGTTGCGATTGCCGTTTGGCCTTTTCAGCGTGGATGTGTTTCGGTTTAAATTACCTTTTAAGTTTTATTTGAGTTTTTCGAAGTGATCGATCTGGACGAAGGAGGGTGAGAAAAAAAGCATGAGGCTGAACTAATTATTCTGGTGTAATTTCAAGTATGACAAGTTGCCAAAGTGTCCTTCCCTCTTTTAGATTTCTTCTTCCTCACATTCCCACCAGGTGGAAGGAATCTATTATTTGCATTGCAGCTTTCATCAGGCCAATTGGTCGGCGGGACAACACTACAAAAAATGAAAAAGATATACGTAAACGAGACGGATGTCGTGCTGCATGATCGTCTCGCTAAGGGAAACGGGTTTTTCTACTTCGATGTTAACCGAGCTGGGGTTTGCTTCATTCAAATTTCCCTTTTTAAGGCTGTCGTGCTAAATGGGTTTATAGAGATGGTGTGGTGTTATACGGTTTTTCTAATTTGAAAACAGTTAAATTTTTTCTTTTGACGGTTGGCACTTATTAGACATAACATGAGATTACAAGTAAAGTAGCTAGTCATGTCACGTCAGTTATATTCTTTCACACAGTCCATACTGAGCACCATAAGCTAGCTATGATCATCGAAATTCCAAGTCACGAGAGTGTAGGAGACACATCGGATGCAGAACATGTGGAAGCGGAGAAATGAGTTGTGTTATGTAAGCTGAATGGTTCTCTAAGAGTTACTAAGCTCATGCTTATTACGGTTACTCAGCAGCTGCTTATGATAACATCACTGTCATGTCACTTTGTAAGTAATATATGTAACATTATCGTCAAGCAGCAAGTTTCTTAGTTTCGGCGCTCTCAAGCGTCTTCTTTGTGATAAACATAGTTAGCTCATATATTTTTATCCTATATCGTATATATATTTTATCTCTCCCCAATAAAAACATTAACTGTGTTGTGTTTCCTGGTCGCCGCTGATTTGTTGGTCGAGTGATGAAGCGATGCGGTGAAAGAAAGACGGATAATAACCGCAGAAGGATAACAGATAAATGAAGAAGGATAACCGCAGAATAGAAGATCAGAATTGAGCAAGAAAATGAGCACCAAGAAACACTCCGTATGCAGTCGGTGGTGCATAATGTGGCGTGATCTGATTGGCTGGGGGATATACAAATTTAAGAATTGAGGGCCGCGAAGTACTGAACAGTTAATATCAATGACAAAGTACGTGCGTCCTTAACAAACTGATTTATCAAATTAGCAGTTAGAATTGTTATAAACTTATGTTCGGTCTAGCTAAATTGCTTTTACATGTTCATTTTGTTTAACTTTCCTTGCTTCTGTTCCTCTCCCCTCGCTCTTCCCC
>JPKZ01003154.1:7765-53085 GCA_000803305.1 Toxocara canis
TGGGGGGGGGGGGGGGGTTCAGTTTTTGAATTTAGTTTGAAATGAACGTAATTTCCGTAATATTCTTCACAACATTAATTTCATTTTCTGTTGAAAGTGTCCACTGCTTTAGATTTGTTTCACAAATGTGTATTTATTGCATATTTTCCAAAATCGCATGAGCGAAAATGCTGTTTAACGAATCAAGGTGCCAGTCAAATATGAATGCTCGAATGCTGTCGATTTTTCGCCTTTCAAGCGACCATTACTGTTGGCAGAAAATTTAGTAGCTTAACTGCGCGCTTAATAGTTGATCTTCGTATCTCTGAAATTTTGTATATTCTCTTCAACACCAATACCATTGTCGGCTTTTTTGGCAAAGTATTTTTGCACTCTGGAAAATAGAGCTGCTTTTTTATTTTTTGTGATTCTGAGTATTTTATGATCACATTAAATGTTGGGAAGAGATATTTCTAATCGCAAATATTTGTACTTATCAGAACGATCGTCTCGATTTGTGATATGTCTGTTAAACAAAAAGTACGTTTTGACTTTTCTTTCGTTCATTCGATTTACACATTGCAAGACGAGATATGAAATGAGCAACTGGGGTATTTGCAGGAGGTTTGGATATAAAAGCACAGGAAGCGGCACTTCGTTTAGGTCCGGACATCGTAATTGCAACGCCCGGTCGCCTCATTGATCATCTTCATAATGCACCAAATTTCTCTCTACACAGTATCGAAGTACGTTCATTTGGAGGTGTAATTTCCTTTTTTTGCCTCTCTGAAATTGCTTTGCTTTTCGACTGATGCCTGTTATTAATATTAGAGCAGTGTTCTGACTGGATTCTTTCTTATATGAGCAACCAACCGCACTTTGATTTGATGTTAGAAATAAATTAGTAATGAAAGCGTGAAAATCGCACGTTGAATTCCAAAACAGGTATTCATTTTGGCTTTGAATGTTTCTGATTTTTAATTAATCGTTTGTTTAAAGATGAAATTGAGGGAGTCTGTAGTATAGAACTAAAATTGTACATAATTATTCCCTAGTTCAGAGATCGTTTTTTAAATGATGTGTTGTAAGTATTGAAGCCCATTTGCAGCAGCTTTAAATACAACTTGCTTCTGACGTTGTTCATTTCTTCAACAACGCAATTGCAAATGACATTTTGTCATTGATTCAAGATAAACGCGAATTTGCTCAATTATTTTATAAAAAATGCTCTTTCAAACCAGTTTACACTCTCTAAACGGCTTAAAATCTGAAGTTAGTATCTGCTTCGATTTTTCCCCTTGTTTTTTGAATCTATGCTGCTATGTTTATGAGCCAGTTTAAAACTGGTCGAAAATTGGAAGTTCATGGAAATACTACTTTGAAATTTCAACGAAGGTAAAACTGCCTCTCTTGCTAGCATAGACTTGTTTGACTGTTATCCGCCCGGAAAGGACGTCTTTTTATATTTGTTTGAAGTACGCGAACACAGAGCTAGCGAAGCTGTTTGCGCAGCTATGAGCATGAGCACATTGGATGGTTCGAGCTTGTACCATTTACCGTTATTGGCGACTGTTGTGAAGAAGCGTAGAATACAATAAAATGAAATAGAAGGCGGCTGCATTATAAAATGTGTGATCATCGTTTCAAGGGGGACCTTTCTCATGAAAGTGGACGGGCTTAATTAACTGGGTGTTTATCTTAATTACAACGTTTTTGGAAAGCAGGAAATGTGCGGATATTTTATGACTTCTTAAAGTTCTTAATTAAGCGACTCTTTTAGAAGTTACAAGTGAAGCGCCCAGTATCTCTTTTGAACTACCTTACGTTAGAAATCGTCGTGTGGTCCAAAGTATAACATTGATTAGTCGAATCATCGGCAGCTCCACTTGCGCTTTCCCAAACGATGATCTTATTTTTTGTATGGTTTTTAACGGAAGAGTAGAACTACTGTCGGCAGGAGAAATGAGGAATGATGGCAGATGTACAGGCCGAAGTATTATTATCTTGACTGGATCTAGTACGAGCTTTGTTGTGCTCTTGTGAATATTCGACGTAGCACTTTTATACTGTCACACCTTAAGTGAGCGCTTTGAAAGTATGATTACAAAGCAGAAGTAGAGCGCTTGTTTTTGCATCTGTCAACTTGCCAATAATTCTGCACAGGGTCATCTGTTTGACGCGCTAGGCGGGAATTAAATTGAATTGAATTGAATTGAGGGTTCTTTGCAATAGACTTTACAGTTTGTATGCAGAGGCAGACAGACAGTGAACATAATTGCATAGATTCACAGGCATTCGATCGCAAATACTGTTGAAAGCTTCTTTCCCCACAGTTGTTCTCAATAATTTCACACACGAACATCGCTATTCTCGTTATGGTATGTATGTATGAGCAGGTTGTGTCTGTACGTGCTCAAAAAAACCAGCACTACTTTAACCACTTATCAAGTAATTGTTGGGGGTTGAGGAAAACATTGGAGAGATCAAAAGCGAACAAACCCCGAAACTTTGGTGTTGGTGGTATTAGTGTCATTGTATTTGCGTTTTTCGTTCGTTTACATTTTTTTTTTTCTAGCATGAAAACTGGCCGCAGGTACGTTTCGGAAAACTTACAACGCAACGCACTATGATTTTTATGAACGAATTGATTGAAGGTATTGGTGTTGGATGAAGCGGATCGTATGCTGGACGAGGCATTTGCCGATCAAATGAAGGAGCTAATCAGATTGTGCTCTGCTAATCGTCAGACTTTGCTTTTCTCTGCGACAATGACTGTTCAAGTATGTATTCTTTAAATTGTTAATTTCTGCAAAATGCTTTCAGTTGTGAGCGATTTGGGGCTGTTTGAATTCGTTCCTTTTCCTCTTATTTAATTCAATTCACCAGTCTTTAAGTTCGCTGAACAAAAAAGTATTTGTTCACTTCAGCACATTTCGCCGACAACATAAAGCATACGAACTTTCGAAAGTGATGGAGCTTCTGTATGCTGTTCCAATTTCTTCGTACTGTATTCGTTTTTTTTTCGCGTTTCTACTGATCAACTAACTTCCCAAAAATTCCTCATTTGACTGGTTCAGCTTTTGCTTGCAGAATTATGTAGTTTCTGCGAAGCATACATTTCTTCTCATTTCTTCAATCTACTTCCATCTATGCTTATAATTATCTTCTTGTTGAAGTTCTTTTTTTAACCTTCAGCATAGGAAACGAGTAAGGACAATAACTTCCTAACTTATTTTCTGCCTTTTGCTGCCACAAGTTGAGTGGCAGCTGTTAAGTTTGTTCCAGTTAATGATTTCATGAAAGTGCTTATAGATTGAGCAGCTAGCTGAGATGTCTTTGAAGAATCCGGTGCGATTATTTATAAATGAAAACACGGAAACGGCATTAAATCTGAGGCAAGAGTTTATTCGTATCCGGGAGAATCGAGAACACGAACGTGAGAGCATCGTTGTTGGTAATCGCTTTTTTTTAAAATTCATCTGTTGCTATTTGGTGGTATTATGTGTTCTTCCACTGCGGTGCCATTTTGTTGTAGTTTGAGCGTTATAATTTTCTCTCTCATTATCTTTTGTTTTGCGTTTGCTCATCTCAGTTTTGTTGACGTTTAATTTATGGATGTGCTTGTGGTGCAAATATGACGATAATGCTGCTTCTGCGAAAAGCTGAATCAATGGGCGGAACTAGGTGTTGTTTTCATGTGAAAGTTAGTGTTCGTAATGAACACGCCGATTATTTGCAAAATTGGAGCTTATGTAATAACGTTTTAGCGAAAAGGTATCAGCGTTGTCTTAAAATGCTTTCTATGACACTAAACGGTTCTTCCAAACAGTTACTGACAGCTTGATTTCCATCGAATTTTCAAGGCGCAAAAGGTTTTTGTGTATAGTGGAGCACTAATTTCAGTGGTCGTATAAGTAATTGACACGACTGCGGCAAGACCCGAGATGCTGAATCTAACTGTGCTTGCAACCGTTGTGCATTTTTAGACTTATATTACTTCAAATATGAAGTGACAGTGTTCAGTAAAGGTCATTTACAGCGTTGATAACTCGTATATTCCCGGACCACACAATGCTGTTCGTCCATACGAAAAAGGCTTGCCAAAGGCTGCATATTGTGCTTGGACTTCTTGGAATAAAGGTTTGACTTTTCATTTCTGTTTTCATCTCTTTTTCTTTTGGTTAAAAAGCTAAGAAATGTACTGGGAAATTGCTTTTTTGTTCAGCAAACTTTGCAAGCGGCGGATTGCTGTTCGACTTGTTCAACTTGTTTAATTTTAATTGTGAGTCTGATTTGTTGGAGAGAGATGGGTTTGTGAAGATAGCTCAGGAGACATTGATATATTTGTTTGTCAGATGGCAGGATGAAAGTAGACTATTTTTCTGGTGTTTTTTCCACACATTTTGCAGCTTATATGTTGTAAGCATTGAATGTGCGAGCAGAATATTAAAAGAACAGGAGATCATAATAGGGTAATGTGGTGGTGCTGAGCTTGATGTGAAGAGTAAGGGATGAATCTGTTAGCGCGCACTGATGATAGTGTTTGAGGTAGGCCAACTGCATAGCGGTCTGTCGCAGACCCAACGCATTGAGACGCTGTCGCGTTTTAAAAATGGAGAACTCGATGTTTTGGTTTCGACGGACCTCGCGGCTCGCGGTCTTGATATCGAAGGCGTGCTAACGGTAACTGCTTTTCAGATTTGCAAATGTAGCTGTATATTCGCATGAGATCGGAGCTAAATTTTTTGCTTATAGAGAGTGAAAAAAGCTGTTAGGAAGTTTGCGACTATTTAGATTTTTGCCGGCATTCGGAGCATTCGTATTTTTGCTAACTGTTTTGATTAGCGTAGAAAAATTCACGAACTGAAACAAGTTAATTTCGATACGCACGATCTGCAAAAGTTAAAATATACATTTCTTGTAAGACTTTTCACTCACAGCTGTGACCGTTGCAATTTTTGTTTCCTCAATTTCCCTAAACATGGCCATCGGTGGTTAAACCGTGAACCCAAAACTGCAAATACCACCGATTTGGTGAGCACAGCTGCATCAGTCGTGCTGAATAGTACACGAATTCGAACATGGGAAGCAGGGTAGGGATGGAGCCGAAAACAGAATGTCGATTACGTTAAGAGTTTTTATCATCCTTGTAAAGTGTTTAGAATGCGCACGGCATGGTACAGTTGACTGTTGGAGGTGATTTTATTTTTCTTTCTGCTGTTGTTTACGTAGGTCTGCTCGTCTGTTTTCAGTTTGGGCGAAATGTTTTGTAGGTAATCAATATGGAGATGCCAGTCTCACTGAAACAATATATACACCGAGTGGGTCGGACAGCCCGTGCGGGTCGTGTTGGACGATCAGTCTCGTTATTTGGTACTGGAGATAGGAAATTGCTGAAAGAGATCGTCGCATCACACAAGGGCTCTCCTCTGAAACAGCGTCATATTGATGCAGGTCAGTTTTTTTTTGCGGTACTTCGTGAAGAGTGGCTGGTCCAGTTGGCTTATTTATCGTCTAAGTGTTTCACATCTGGGAATCGTACCATATCAGCTGGGCATAGGGGGGACTTATTGAGAGGAAGTAGAATTTAGGAAGAGGAGCTTATGCGACTTCCTACCTCCAGAGGGGAACTGAACTTGAGGAGTCTGTAATGAGGGAAATAGGCTGTATTGAGTGTGGGGAGGGAGAGAGAGTGAAATGGGGAAGACAGTGAGGTTAAATTTTTGCTATAGTGCTGCGATACAGCGAAGTCGATCATCATTACGAGTAGAATATCAGCGCGCATCTGCGCTTATCGTGTCATGTTTGCATAAAAAGTGTTTGTCTACGTAAATTATGCATAAATAGAAATGGATGGAAGGTTTGAGTGGCGCTCACGATCGATATCGGTAGTGAGGGAAAAGTAGCGGTAAAAATACGAGTGAATATAGGGGCATATAAGAAAATTCAACATGGGGAGGAATCCAAAGTTTCCAGCACGTTTTCCCGCATCATAAGCAACAAGTCTCATAATTTTTTGAGCACTGTTTCGTTGACGACAGCATTTAATGGCTCACTGACAGCCAAATATGACCACTGGCGGTTGATTTTGCTGATCGAGTGAAATGATGCACCTGTGCTAAGGGTGCGTGGTAATGCGCTTCAGCTATATAATGCCTCGACAATACATATATGAAGATGTGACACGCCCACATGTTGAATAGAAAGTGGAACAAGTTACGTCCTTTCATCTTTCTCTTTCTTTTAAAATTAAAATTTGCCGTGAAGCCGGCCATGCAATGATTTGATGGCAGACGAGCATTTGATGACTCGTTGACCGTTTTTTAGCTGTTGTAGGTGCAAGTTTTAGGCATTCAGGGAATGCGATTTTCCAGAGTTTGAGCCAACTTTCATCACTTGTACAAAACCAAAGTTTGTTGTAAAAGTGATAATGCATATATGTTCATCTTCCTGTGCAGTTCATGCAACTAGTAGGTCAGTGATTTTAGAGGTCAGTAGTGATTTCACCGATGGAACATATGAAAAACGCAGGCATGAACAGTGAAGTGTTTGTGGTTGTTTGCCCACGTCAACGCAATTGTTAGCTGATGATAGCATCCAGTTGGAGAACGTTTCATTAGTAACACAAATTTTGTGCTGATCTCTGTCCACAGTCATTATATAGTCGACAAAGAGCATACTGTGGCATCATTACTGCATTAAGTCGACTGAGAATTTTGGGGCGTATCTCGATTCTGTGAATATCGTCGCAGTGTTTTCAGGAGTGATTGAGGCGTATTCGAAGCGTATTGCCGCACTTGAAGAAAGCATTCAGAGAGTGGAGGAAGAGCTAAGGGCCGAAAGGGCAATGCGCTTGGCACAAGAGGAACTAGAGAGGGGAGAAAACAAGCTGCAAGGCAAAGCTCATAAACGACACTGGATTCTGCCAAGTGACAGTACGAGCAAAAAAGGTCCATTAATTGTAGTTATTACTGTGGTATCTGGAATGAGAGCAATGAAGGGGTGTATCATCAAGTGGGGCGCATGCAAATTTATGTGAGGATGCCTTCGGATTGGTTTGAGGAATAAAAGTGCCGCCTCATTTGTGTTTATTACTCCTTATTATGTTATCTCTGGCATTTCGATTGCTTTGGAACACTCACATCTTACTAAATATTTTCCTTGGGACTTTTTTTTTGCACTAACGGAACGAATGGTCGGAAATTTTGTGGAAAGTTTCCTTTCTTGTGCCGTTCATTTTTGGTGAAAAAAATTTGATGCTACTTCATAAAACGGCTCCTTTTCTTCTTCAGTTTTTTTTTTCAGCATCGAAAAAGCACAAGAAAAATCTGCAGCCGGAAGCGAAACCAACTGTAAGTTTTTTAGAGTCACAAATTTTTTGGCGAACTACGGAGCGGTTTCTATTTCTTTGTATTGCCTTTTGCTCATTGTATCAGCCAGAAAATTTTGGTTGATTTGCTGCCTTCATTGCACAGATGAGTCCACAGGGTACGCAGATAGTTTTTCCAGCTGCAAAAATTTTTTAAACTGCTCACGTTCTTTTTGACAAATTGCCGAGAGCGCTAGGTCCTGGAAAGGCCATTTTTCATATTAAAACCGTCAAGGTGCATCACGTCTCCCATTTTATGCTTCAACTGTTTTCATGTTTTCTCTGTGCTTCTTGAGCCACCATGGGAAGGATTTGAAACCATGAAATCCTTCACTTTTATACGCCTGTTGGTGAGCCTAACACCCCTACTGCGTCATCTTTTCCCATTTGCGGGTAATAGTTGCAGTTGCAGTTCAACTTCAAGCTGAAATCACAGCTCGCTCAGACTCTTGTGCCGTTCATTTTTGGTGAAAAAAATTTGATGCTACTTCATAAAACGGCTCCTTTTCTTCTTCAGTTTTTTTTTTCAGCATCGAAAAAGCACAAGAAAAATCTGCAGCCGGAAGCGAAACCAACTGTAAGTTTTTTAGAGTCACAAATTTTTTGGCGAACTACGGAGCGGTTTCTATTTCTTTGTATTGCCTTTTGCTCATTGTATCAGCCAGAAAATTTTGGTTGATTTGCTGCCTTCATTGCACAGATGAGTCCACAGGGTACGCAGATAGTTTTTCCAGCTGCAAAAATTTTTTAAACTGCTCACGTTCTTTTTGACAAATTGCCGAGAGCGCTAGGTCCTGGAAAGGCCATTTTTCATATTAAAACCGTCAAGGTGCATCACGTCTCCCATTTTATGCTTCAACTGTTTTCATGTTTTCTCTGTGCTTCTTGAGCCACCATGGGAAGGATTTGAAACCATGAAATCCTTCACTTTTATACGCCTGTTGGTGAGCCTAACACCCCTACTGCGTCATCTTTTCCCATTTGCGGGTAATAGTTGCAGTTGCAGTTCAACTTCAAGCTGAAATCACAGCTCGCTCAGAAAAAAAAGAAGACGAAAACCAATGTGAAAAAAGACATATGCTAAAAGTATGCTAAAAGCGAAAAGGGACAATCAGGAACAGAAAAAAGGGAAAATCACGAAAAGAGGAAATGAGTTTGCAGACCGATGCAGCTATATGTTAGGGTCATAACCGAGCCCGGAAATTGGGTTACGATTAGCACGTGTGTACTTATGTGACAAATTTGCAAGTTTTCTGTGCAGAAGACTGATTGACCATAGGCTCTCAAGAGTTTTGAGGAGTCTGCATGGTAGTCAGTCCATGCAGCGTTTTTTTAACACAGCACTGTTATCGAAGGCAGTGGTTGAAGTGGCGTGTGCTTTCGGCTTCGAGCAAGAATTTTTGCCGAAAAAATTCACGACGGAATCGAGCTCCATCCACTTTCCCGAACTGCGCGAAATACCTTCTTGAACTGAGTCGAGTACCTGTTCGTATCACAAATAAAGTATACCATGTTTCCTTGAGCATAAGCAACGTTTGAACTGAAGCTCTCGTCGAATGTATTCTGTTGTCTGAGGCGCAGGAGAAAAATATAAATAGACCTTGAATAGAAACTTTTATCTAATGGAAGTCCTTTCTTGATTCAGAATCTCTCTTGTATGTAATTTTTTACACACACAAAGCGATTTCGCCTCGGGTTTTGCTTAAAGCGCTTATGTATTAATTGTGAGCCTCCCCCCCCCCCCCCCCCCCCCCATGCAAGGGTCCAACACGCGAGCAAAAAATTTTCTAGCATGATCAAGGGACATAGAAACAACACATTCCCTCCTTAGAATGCTTACGAATGATAGGTGCATAAAACTCGAATCTTCCTGCCCCACAAATGGATCGACGTCGCCGCCTCCTGACCTGCACCATGCAAACAAATATGGGGATCGCATCTCTCGTTACCATTCGAAGTATGAAAGTCACAACGACCACCTCCACCATCCTTGTCTCAGGTTCAAATTCATCGAAACGCGCGAAAAACTCGAGCGACGATCATTCGCCTATCCGTCCTTTTGATTAGCAAGTATCAATAGGAACAAGTCTAATTTGAAGAGAAGATTAAGCAACTTCAAATGAGAAGTAGTGAAAGCAGAAGAAGCATCACGTTTTTCTTCTGCACCACCCTGTTTGGTATTTTGCTGATTTTATATTTTCTAAGAACTAGGTGGGTATTTGCGGCGGTCCTTGCTGTCTCGATCTCTCCTTCGATCGAACAGCAACAACTATGAGAGGGAATATGAGAACAGGGAGCATGTTTCTACTTTCCACGTGGAAGTACAATTTGGTTTGGTTCATGCACACTGTTATTTCAATGAGATTAAGGTGGATGAAATTTGTCAGCGGCGATCGGACGATTATGAAGTTCGCAACGCGAAGAGGAGTCATAAACAGCGCAGAATGCGTGTGATGGCCGATGGCGACCGAAAGAGTGCGCACCAAAAGGGAAAGAAACGCAAGTCGGCTGTCTCGTTCACGAGCCATTTTACTTCGATAACGCCGAAAAGTATTAAACGTTTCAGATACGGGTTAGTAAATTAATGTTTCTTTTTGTCTGAAAGAAACATATAATAATTTTAATGGACATAGCAAAGGTTTTGAAATAGTGGAAAATAAGCTTAGCAGTTCGGGAAGTGGAGAACAGTTTTTCAAAGCGATTTAATTTTGTTCTTTGAAAGATTCAGTTTTTTGAAGATCTGATTTTCAAATGAAAAAGTTGTTCGAAAAATCTAATTTTTGCTTACTGCATGATGTTTCTCCGTCCCAAAAAATGTCGACTTATTAATATTGTTTCCTCACTGTTGTTCATTTCGCGATAACAATGAATGAAGCATGGTTTAGATGCTTCCATTTAGTTGCTTGATCACCGACTTGGTTGACCTTTCCATTGTTATTAAGGAAGCGTACGAGTTCATTAGTGCCGATTTGAAATTTTCCAGTACTGTTAAAGTCGATTTCCTAAGAATGAGAATTGTCATCTTAGATGATTAGCATTCTGTCAAGTTTATGCCGAAAAGTTCGATTGTTTTAGTCGAAGAAATGTGTTTCATTTATACTGGTAAACATGTCGAAGCGTATGGACGAAAGTTTCGGATAATGTGAAGAGCTAATGATTGGTGCCGTACAGTTTCCATCAAACGGTGATGATTTAGGTGCTAGTGCTCAAATCACGTGTACATTACTATAGTCGAGAGCGCGATTTTTGCGAAAAAGGAAACAAGCCAATATGAAATATTAATTGTGGAATGTGATCGCATTCAAACTGAGATCGCATATTTGACCATTATTCGCTTCATACATAAAAGAAGAGATTTTAAAGCGACAGTTACTTTTATATTGATATATTCTTGCGGACTTCATGCTTTGACTTGTCTTTGTTGAACTAGAAGGTAGACATAATCCATAACCATAGTCAGTCAGTCGCGCCATAGCAATTTTTTCTTAGCCACTTTATTAGAACAGTGATGAACCTTGTTGACTCGAAGATGGCGGGAGTGACTTCAAGTTCCTCGTTTTTACATTGTTTTTCCATTTCATGTTTAACAATTCTTCCACTGTGACGCGTTTTTGCATTTTTTTTCCACTTGAAGTTCCAATTTTTGAGCTTCTTTTTATATCAGTCTTCTCAGAAAATGACAATTTTTTGAGTGGTTCGTCTCTGAAGTAATGCACGCAATAGTGTTTGTTATGCAGTTTATGCGCAACGGCGTTTTACGTTAGTCATTTGCAGGCCGTCAGACGCAGAATTTAAAGACGCTAAATTAAAGAGGATCGATTCACGAAAGAGGAAAAAATAACATTTGAAGGTTACTTGCACGTTGTTGCGTTGTTGAATGTTCACAAATAAAGATTATGTTGCTTTGATTTTGCGGACTACAAAGTCGACGCCACTCTCGGTCAGTGAAAGAAAACTCGCCCTTTCAGATTTTACATATCAAAACATTAAAAAAGTTTTATTGTTGGTAGGTTTTCTTTGATTCTACAAGCCCTGTCGAGAAACTGGAGCAGGACAAACTGCGTTTGTAATCCAATTTTTCATGGTGCTTACGAATTTTTGTGTGTGTGTCCGTGTCTGCGTGTGTTTATAGGCGGTTGTTGGTGGTCATCTCAGCAAACTTCCTGCGTATGGTTCAAGGTGACGCTTGTTTTCCCGAGTGGCTTCAAACTCCTCTAGTCTCTTTGTTGCTGGTTGCGGAAATTTTTGTTGGGAAGAACGTTTCTCGAATGACGACGAATCAGCGTTCACTTTTGTAAAGTGAGGGCTATGTGGACAAGCGGGTGAACAGATGCATTCATTTGACGAGCTAGGATTCCTTGTACAACAATGATCAAATAGGTTAATCGAGACTACTGGAAAATGGGATTTACCAGGATGCTTCCGAATGGAATCCGCTGGAATAACTATCTTGAAAAGCTTTTCCGCATCTGGAAATTCCTTCCCGAGTGGTGAAAATTCGTTTTTCAACGAAATAATAGAATCCTAAAAGGGATGGAACGCCTTTTCCATTGGATACGGCGTGAAAACATCGTGTAATAAGGAACTGAAATTTAGGTTTAACATCGGCAGAGAGCGACTCATTAGTCCAACAGTAATATAACATTTGTGACTGAGATTGAGCGGCAGGGAACCATGTATTTTGTGCGGACCATATTAATCAGGTGCTTCCTCACATGATCGCTGTCGTGATAGCCGGCAAGAAAAAAAAACAGGTAATCGACCGAGGTGCAAGTGTTACTGGACATGAGTGTCCAGAAGCGTGATCGAGAACCGCTGAGTGAGTACGCTGCGTCTGCCATCCAGTGCGGATATGATGGTGTCTCTGGAGTGTCATCTTAACTCAGCCTATAACACCACAACAACGCAGCTTATGTTGCTGCGGTGCGCGTCCGTATCGATCGTCGTCGCCCTATGCTCGTGTTTACTTTCGGCCACTCGCCTGTGGGTGGACCCGATGCGTATACGATCTCAACGTTTATGCACAATCCCTCGTTAATGCTATGCGTTCTGCATTTCGATGCTATTGATGCCTCACGCACCTAGGCAATGTTGGTGGTGTATTGTAATCACCGCGCTCCTTCCTTATCTTGAAAAAGTGTTTGCGCCAGTCGTTGTTCACCCGCATTACATATATTATTTGTTCTATTTGTTACAGCCATGCGCAATGTGCAAATATAGCGATATGTTGTAACAAATATTAATAAAAATGTCAAACAAACCCTGCGAATGTAAAAATTATTAACCTAAAATGAACAGCCTTCGTTTGCGTCATATGTACAGGATACAGTCCTGTTCGGTATTCTGCAAAAGATTTTTTTTGAATAAATAAAGGACGAAAAAAAGAGCAAAAGTGGTGCTCAGGATGCTTGTCACATGATTGCCTTTAAAAATTATATATACGCGAGGACCATACTGAGATATGATCTTTGCGTATGCAAAGTGGGCGTATAAAAAACACTTGTCACGTTCATTTGATGGGTGGTCAGGAGGATGGAAATGTTTCGGTTCCTTCAAATGTTGTTTTTGCTTGTGTTTATTGCCACGTCTAGTTCATGGACTTGGTTTGCTTAGATCGCTGTTTGCTTCAAGCTGTACTCTTTTTAAAAACGTTTTTCAATAATTAACAACAATTGAGGATCACTGCTTTGAAAAAAATTGCATGAAAAGAGAAAAAAAATATAAAACGAGAGGTTGTTTATTATTTTGTTTGCTTTTAGGCAAAGGGATTTCGTCCGTTTGTAGACATTGGCACAGACAAGGGGTTACGATTTAACTTCTCTCACCCGCTCTCCATGCAGAGTCCAGCAAGCAACCGAAAGGAACAAACATCTTCGAAAAGATCCAGTTTTTTTCCAGTCGACTTCCAATATTTCCGGTCGGCTTCCACGGTTTAAAAAAAAAAGCTGTTTGCAACAAAGTTTACTACTAACGAAAATTCACCGCAACACAAATTTTCATCAATACAGGTTTCGCCAGTTTCTAGTTTGTGAGTGTTACCATCGCTGAATCGACGAAGTGTGCGCCTACTATATGCACATCTAGTCACTGATCGCGGTTACCGCATGTAACGAAGTGGAAGAGGAAGTAAGTGGACAAAAGCAGCGGAGGATACGTGACGAGTGTTCTTCGAGAGATGGGCGGGTGGGTTTTGGTAAATGCAGATAATGGCGAAGGATTTGAACTGAGTTTTCGAAAGTAAAGAACAATAAAAATTGTTCTGAGATTGCTGCTGAGCGAGTTTTGAGCACTGTGGATACCACTCTGCGTGGAAGCCATCAAAAGTTGTTCATGAATGTGGCACCGAGCTTGTTCCTTTGATTCGATTCTATCCAACTTACAACCCCTTTATACGGTTATCCGTCCTCTGTTTTTAACCATTTGTTCTATATCTCATTTATCTTGCTAGTTACATCGACCAGTTCAACGATTTTCATTCCACTTTGCGACGTTTATACTTTTTTCTCATTTCTCTTTTTTCGGCACATATATTAGTGAGCCGTTTTGTTTTCAAATCTAAACCTTTGTGTGCTTTTCATGCTTTGCAAATAAACGTCTTTGTTATTACTGCTGGTACTTCATATTAGGGCAGGAGGGGATGCGGGGACAGCGGAGCGAGAAGGAGCGGCAGCCTATCCTCTATTACGATATCGTCGGAAAAACGACACCTTTCCAATGAACGGCAACTGTTTTCGCCTATTTGGTGTTGTCATCTTTTCGGTCAGCGTGTGGGAGTGTTTTTTATGTGTATGTGATGCGCATATGGTTGCCTATGAGAGCAAGAACAAAACAGTGACACGCCATCGAACAGCATAAACGATACGTATGCAGCCACACTGATCAACATCCGTTTTTTCATTTCTCATATTTACTTAAATTTTCTTTCTATTTAACGTACCCCATTTAATTAGAGTTTATGACATCGCCGTTGGGTTCATTTCCAAACGCTAAACCACCTGTACGAGCGCCTGAGCGCTAGTACAGGTAGTTTATAATTTTAATTTCAAAGCCGTGTTTAATTGCAATGCAAATTTAGAAAATGTATTCGGTAGACATGCCCATACTGTCATGTTCGTCTTCCGTCCAGAAAGTTTCATTTGCTTTTCTATTACTGATATCCTGGTGATAAATTATGATGTGCGGTGAGAGAGATACTTTCACTTTGTGGAAGCGCATAAAGCCATTTTTCTTGAGAGCATATGACAAATTAATTTCGCCATTTCATAACATATTTAACTGAAGCTAAGTTAATGAAAAAGCAGACGAACTACTTTTCTATTGCTCAGATTTCTCCCCACAGCATAATGAATTGGCGAAACATTGCATTCATCTGGGATAGACTAATGAGAAAAGCAGATGTAATGATGGGAGTGGGTAGGCGAAGGTAGGGCATCTTCATCGATGTTTAACGTGCTCATTTGCTCGGCTAAGCCGTGGCTGCTATCGAACTTCTCATGTGGGTGGTTCAGTTGTGTATATCAGTCACTGATTTACTTACCGCTTTGTTTTAAAAGCAACATTTCATATTTACGTATTCCTTGGAGATGAAGCGTTGCTTACATAGAATACATGCGTTGATATCTCGAGCAGTCTTTAAAATATGATTACTATCAGCAGAACCTCCTTATTCAGCAGAACGTTATGGAATGAATCTTCCTAAAGTTAAAACTTAAACTTTCACAACCTCTAACATACTTTTCTTTAGTCATTGCGCTTTCAACTTTTACGGATAGCTTTCAAATAGCACCTTTCGCTCATCAGTTACTCCATCAGTTTTACAGGAACTGATGAAATCTCCTGATGTGCTGTGCAGATGAAGCAGCGCTTTCTTTAAAAAAAAGCGCTAAAAAAATGTTAAAAAATTATTCGCCAAAAGGGTTCAACTGCGCATCCAGCCGGTTTATCTGTGCGTGAAACTGAAAAAAGAAACTTTTTGCAACATTTCTGAATTCAAAGATGCGCACGGATCAGTTTTCCTAACGTACTTCTCCATAGGTTTATTTATAGTCGTTAACAGGTTAAAAGATGCGATGAGTTTGCGATAGTGGATTCCTTCAACAGAGTCGGATTAGCCAGCTCATTAAGCCAGCCCATTAACTCAGTCCGTTATGCTGATTTTTAAACAACTTTTAAACAACTTTGTCTGCATCAATGCTGTTTTAGCTGAAAGCATTAGATAAAAAGAAAGCTTTCTTTGATTTGCACAACTGCCTCAACCCTCTAAACTTTATTACCGATTCAAGGCTATTCTGGAAATTTTTGGAATGATTTTGAGCGTTTTTACCGTTTGATATAGATGGGGCTTGAACCAGAAGCAACCAGATTCTCGATCTCTTCAATTTCTATGGAGATTTTGAACCATTCTTCCATATACTAATATGAGGAGGACGAATATACTTACTACGACTACGATTACTACTATCATACTACATATGTCATGAACTACCGGGCGTCCTTAAAAAGAATGACGCAAAGTAGGCGCATTCCAAAAAACAGTAAAGATTCTTCGGGGATTTTAGCGTACGCTTCACGAGGATTATAGATGATCGATATTGCACTTCTTGAGTGAATATCTACCTGAAGGTTTCACTTGAATCTGCCTTTAATCGTTTTTCTAAGTATTAACCAGTGACAGTCGGCGAATCTGGTTCAGTTTAATCGCATAGGAACGCTGTATGGATTGTGTTTCTTTTTATGCGATGACGTTCTTCGGTGGTGATAACTTTGCTTTTTTTACCATTTTGTCTATCGTGGAACCCATTATTGCATACTCCGTTCAACGTATTCGGTGCTCAAATTTGTAAATAATCTCCTACTTATAATCAGCGTTATGAATAGTAAGCTATTATGGCAACTAAACAACAACACAATTTCGAAGAACAACGCTCAAGGCTTGATGAGAAGTCTTCTAAAACAAATCTTGTGCCTTATTTTTGCTCAAACAATAAAAAATGTCATATAAAGACGTCTTGTAAAGTCATCGAAAGCAAACATTCAATGATGTTTGTGCAGCAATCATTTTCTCCTACCAGCTGCTACGTTTCCAGTCGTTAGCTTTCTCTTCATCATGGCGAATAGTGAACGGTTCGATACGAACGGATGAATACATACAATTGTCATGGAACTGACTAATCGCTGCTCTCTTTCACCTGGAGAACGTGTTTTGCTTGTTGACATCGTACGCTCTCCTTTCTCTTCTGCACCGTCATACATTTACTACGGTTCTGTGAAATAAGATGGCAGTGCAACGTTGCGATGCGAACGTGATCAGTCCGATTTTTACTCACCTGGACATGCCGCTAGAAATAACTACGACTCTGACTATTACTTCAAAAGCCGAAAAGCATTCACGTAACCGAGGGAACGAGCGTAAGTACTTTATCGCTTCTTCCTCTCTTCTCCCTCATCCATACTGTTCCCCTTTCCTGATCACCGCTCATCCACTGATTCTTGCCTTGTTTATGTGATGTCATCCAGTGGCGAAAGCACGGTAACCCTGAAAGCCGATAGTAATTGATTAGGTTTTGAAATGTTGCGTTGCAATATGGCATTTCTCGTTTATTTGAAAATCTAGATATTCATGATCCTCTCAGACTGACTAAATGTCACAGGCAGTGCCAAAGATCGTTGATGTTGAAAAACTCCTTTGCGATGAGCGACTGACATGAAAGAGGGAGGGTGTTACGCTGCGAGGTGGGAGTGCATCTTCTCAAGCAGCAGTTTGAGGCAGTGATTAAGTCAGCAAAGGGAACGCTACAGCTTTTATTACCATGTTGTTCCAAGTTAGAAGCTTTACGGTATCTTTTGTTATCGCTTGGGCTAGAAACATCATGGAGCCATATTTTATGAGTTTTTGACGTAATTGAAGACCACCGTTGACAATTCGCCACTTTCCTTTCTGCTTTCCCCCGCCAGTTCCCATCTCCGAGTCGACTTTAGAAAAGTCAGCAACAACCATCACAATCTAACAACGAATAACTAAATCCGAGTTTCCGCCCGTTTTCTTTCCTCCGAATTTTGACATGATCGGGTACCCCCTCCTAGGCAGTTTTTACTCGTTACCGCCCTCCCCTCCCCCCCTCAACCCACCCTCACGCAATAGTGCAAATATTTATGAGGTTGAATCATGAAAGGGGAGTGGCATGCACCAATGCACTTTATCGTTCGATCAGCTGGTTTTGTTATTGAAAGCGAATGTGTCGCACGAGGAGCACGCGTGCTATTCGGGTGTGCGCGCGTACCCAATGTGGCCAGTTTGGCGGAGTGTGTGACCGTCGAAAACGACTCAGAACCAAACGATTCTTTTCGGCGCCAATCTCTTCCACTTCTTCTCTCCAGAAATCGAGGCTTTCACCTCCGTCACGAAACATTAGCGTTTTTTTTTTCGGAACAGGGAACTCGAAAGTTATATTTTGTCGCCATCGTTTGTTCACATATTACAAATGTAAATGGCTAGGCATATGTTCACCTCTATAGCATATACAGATCTTGGATATTCCCTCAGCGCAACTTCTCGTTTCTACAACAGAATTACTAGTCCGCTTGTTTAAGCATTACTTCCATCTTTATGAAGTTTTTTCCCCTGCTTTTTATTTCCTTAATAATTAGTTTCTAAAATCCTTGTGCATTATAGCCATGGAACTATAATTGCAGCGCTGTTACTTCCGCTGAAATAAAGCAGTTTATAAGAGGCTGGTTACATGAGTATTGATGCGTTTCTGCTTTTTTTTTTTTTCACGAAACGAACACTGATTTGCAATTGGCCATATGAATCGCTCTGGTCAGAAATTGTGTATGGCATAATTTTTACAGTCGTTAGCCGAGAAGGCAGCGCACCACAAGGTCACACAATTACCTCCGTCGTCGAGCTGCTTCTCTCCACATTTTTTAAACCTCATTCTCGGCCCTTTTGTCACATATTTTAGGGATGGTCGCCAGTCAATTAGTGGAAATGCGTGCCAGGGGCATCCACGAGATGCAGTTTGGCAGCGCTGCCCATCACACCATCCTGGTCCATAGAATGCCAACAAATAGTGAAACATGCCAACAATGCGTTCATCTTTTGGATCAGTCAGCCTTCCCTACGATTCCCCAACATTCATTGTTCTGCAGTCTGACCGATGCAAATTGCAATAGGATCGGCTGCAAAATTCATTCAGTTTTTTCTGACACAATCAAGTTCAATGAAGCGATCTCGAAACAGAAAGTACGAATGAACCAAATCGACCAAATTTTATCGCCTTCAGTTTCAGTGATGTTGTCGAGTTGAGTTTGCTGGACACGTACGCGCACAAACGCACACACACACAAATACACACGCACGCACGCACACAAACACACAGGCACAAACACACTCGCATGCACGCACATACACACAGACACAGACACACACACACAAACATACACGCGCACGCGCACACGCACACATACAAGCACAAACACACACAGACACATGCACACGCACGCATACAAACACACACAGACACGTGCACACACACGCATACGAACACGCACACACAAACACACGCACACACACAAGTACAAACACACACACACACGCATACGAACACAAACACACGCGCGCGTACAGACACAGACACACTCGCACGCACGCACACACACAGACACACACGCACACACACAAACACATGCACACACACACACAAATACAAACACACACAGGCACACTCACACACACGCATACGCACACAGAAACAGACACACACGCGCATATGCATACACATACAGACGCAAACACGCACGGACACAGACAGACACCACACGTGTTTATCTATGCGAAGCCACGACGCCGCACTAATGCGTTCTGAAAACGAAAATTTTGCCAAAAAAAATGAAAGCGCTATTTTACGAGCAAGGAACAGGTGAACACAGAGAATCGCTTCTATTGATGTCTTTTTGTGAATGGGCGTCAGTATTCGTTGTCTTCGATATATTTCCAAAAACGGTACATAATACTATACTGTAACATCAGTTTTCATCTGATGTGAATACTTTTTGAGTATGTTACGTTGAGAGCTCTTTAGTAGATGTAGTGACGTCGTTGCTGACTACTGGCAATATCGATTTCAGTTGTGCGTTCTTGCAGTAACAATTGAATATATGTACTAAGTGGTACAGCATTTCATACTGCAAAAAAAAGCGATCACTGATGAACAACTATATTTTAAAACATTCATTTCACTTCTTTCCACACAAAAGTTCTCACATTTCACATTCCACTGTACAAGTCTAGACAGTACAAACTGCAATTGTAATGCCTCTTTTACGCTATTGCTTTTTTCATATAGTGAATGCTTGGGCGATTTTGTGTGTTTCTGTATCTCATTTTGTGCATTTAGTCGTCGTCGTCGTGTCTGTTTGTTTGGATGTAGCGAGAGCACATTTGAATCTCCAAATAAACGTGTCTATCGATCGATACCAAACTTATTTAAGCGTTCTTTTCTCCACTTCAAATTATTTAGTCAACATTTTGCGTGCATAGAACGTTTATGGTAAACAGTCTTCGGATTTTTATGCCAGATAGACATACTTTTGACCAACTCGATCTTTTCTTGATGTTTCATTTTACGCATCAGTTCTAGATGTGTACTGAATTTAACTTGCACTTAAAAGTGCTTTTAATGAAACGATTGTGTTTTTTAGCTGAAAGATACACATATTGCATGGTTGCTTAATTTAATATTTAAGATTGAGATGTTTGGAGCTTGGAGCTTGGCTTTTAAGCTAATGATGTACGTGAGAAATGATGCTGGAGAGAAAATGCCACCAACATGGGTGTAAGAAATTGGGCACTTGGTGCTGCAATCAACACGAGTCTCATCACACTTGCCAGGGCTACCTGCGGAAATTTGAGTTTGAAATATTGCGCGGTTTTTTTTTGTTATGAGTTTTGATGGCACTACTGAAGTCAAGAGGAAGAAAGTGAAAGTGCCTCAAACATATTTCTGATTGCCTAAGTGTAAAGAAGCAGCAATTTGTTTGTACAAAAATGGGTTTCAAACGTTGTGTAGTTTCTGCATAAGCACCTGGTCAATGGATAATGCGAACTGCCCGCTGTTATCATAGCTGGTGCCACAGCTTGTAACATTCGTTAGAACCGGAACGGACAACATACATTTTTCCAGAGCTAATTTTTCTTTGTTTCCGAAGTTCATAGAAGATAATGGGCAGTTATGTTTACGATCGCATATTAAAGCCTGCTTGGTGACAAGGTTTACAAATTCTCATTGAATTTCCGAACGAATTTTTCGCTGTTTTTTTTCTGCCTGACAAATTACTACTTGTTCAAAGGACAGCATTCACTTTCGATGAAATTCGCAGCCCTCCCCACCTCCATCCGTACATTCATTTCTGCAAGCGCAAGGTGATAAGAAAGAATTGGCGTTGGTCAAAAATAATGAGGAAGCGGAAACTTGAAGTGGATCAGCATAGCGCTTTATTGTGAAATAGCAGTTGATTCGATTGTAAGCGAGTAAGCACAGGATGTGCGTCCGTTCAGGTGTGCTGTGCTCTCTGCCACTATCAAAGCCACTCGCACACCATATGTGCGCCACAATGGTTCGACTCTTTGACATGCTATTTGGCATTCTTCAACGTGAACTGTTGCAGAGACATCAGTGAGCTGATACTACATTCCCATCAAGGGAAACTTCCACTCCAAAACCGGATTTTTACAGCCACAGAAGCGAAACCAGTCAAGAATTTTCATTTCTATCAAGCCGATTTCCACCTTTTTTTGGTATTTCCTGCAGTTCCCTTCGAGTATTTGCTTCAGGATTGCGTCATTACGTGAAAAACACCGATATTGAGAGTTTAGAAATGTGCGAAAAAAATCAGCATTTGCAAATTTATGTAAGCCAACGAGTCAACATTTTTATTCGCGTATGAAAGAGACATCTGATCTCATTCTCGTTCTTCAGTAACCTAAGTAGTCCATATTTATCGAAAGTATTTTTCCCTTGCTCAGATCGCTGACAACTTCAACAGACAGCAGAGCTGCTTCAAAATAAATTCTACTTTTTCGCTGACCACAAATTTAATGTGGTTGGTTGGCCTTCTAGTCGTTTTCGAAGGCCGATTGAATCGGCTGCTTAATTCTCAGAAAATGTGTGATGTTGTTTGTTGTATGCACACGCGTACGCCACTGGTACGGTTCACGTTCTGTGCCTTCTGCACAGCCGGTGGGTGGAATAGAATGCATCATCATCTATCCTTAGTCACAGTTGGTCCATAAAAACCCCTTTCAGTTAAAATAACTGAAGCTGAATAGCGCAATGCTCCTCGAACCCAGAGATATCTGATGTTTTATATTTTTGTGTATAGATGCATTCATAGCTTGTGTAAGTGGTGTACATGTTAAAACAAACCAGGCGCAATTCCTGCACTTGGTTGAATTCACTTGAACTGGCATTCCAAAAGCGTAATAATTTTTGCTTTATAGTGCACCATTTTCGAGATTGATCAACAGATAAATGTTGTCAGAATCCATGCATAGCCGTACAAGTTTTGTTGTCTTGACAGACATATATCTTATATGGTTGTAGCCGTTCATATATGCAACGTTTTTGTTTGTCTGCAATGTATGTTTATATAGTTATGAATATAAGCTTTTAGAATGGAGGGGCATCGGAGCCGTTCCCACTCTCAGTCGAGCTCCGGCTCCTCCAGATCGTGGAGTTTAATCGACAATCCGGAACTGGAGGTGAGATATCACGAGAATTAATATGTCATCGTTTGCTTCACGGAATCAGCCAGTTTCTCATATACGTTTCGATAAACTTGATTCTTTTAAAACGCCTCTGTACTGCTTCGTCGATAAGTTGCAAGTATGTTTCTTTTACTTAGTGTAATTTCGTACAAATATGCAAATATTATTTAGTGTGTTATTTAGGTTTGCGATGTAAGCGAAATAGCTGAACTGGAGTCGAACTGTGATCTAACTGACTGCGAATACGAGTGCACCGAAACGGGGAAACGCTTCAAAGGCAGTGGAGACATTGATGAGCGTTGTTCTCAAGTTGACGTAAGTTATTGACATTGTAGTAGTTCAGTTATTACGTTAAAAGTTAACTTCGAAAGGGGTAAAAGTTAGTTTCGAAATCGTCTATAAAAGTGTCAAGAAAAATTGTGGGTTTAGTTCTTCGGATATTCTTGTGGTGGTATTTCGGTTAATTAATTGCGCCAGAATCGTCAGCAGCTTACCATTCACTAGAACTGACTATATATATACTTTTTCCCAATCCAGTGCTCTAGTAATATGCAAACAGTTCAACTTTATATTCATTTAAAAAAACGACACTTTCGAGCGATTTATATGCACTTCACTGAAATATCTTTGTCGAAACAAATCGTTTAGAAAAATCGCCCATTCGGAATGTTCGACAGCGAGATCACTCAAGTTTACCGTTCTTTTTACTGGTAATGAATATTTTTTTAAATGTACACTTTTCGTGTTAAGTTTAATTATCACCCTTTTGTTTAGCACTGTATTGTTATATGACAGAATTGAATTGTTTTCTCGATATGCTATGGACACTAATCCCGTTTTTATTTTTTTTAACCGTCGTTGTTTTGCTAGAGTTTCATAAATTTGAAGCTCATAGTCCGATTCTTTTGTCTACTTTAAAATTCATTGAAAGCATTGAATATAATTGCAATACTCAAGAGTTTATGGAATAATTTGTTCACTAAGAGAAAATTAGTGTAAAGCCGAATAGCATTCGTTTTGAATTCCGTTTTATTTCCTGTGTTGATAATTTTTATTGCTTTGGCTGGCATCGTTATAAACTCCAATACCATGTTCGTTTGTCGTATCGAAGATTTGATGAAGCAAAATTGCTAATTGATGAAACCAGGAACGCTTTGCAGAGTGACGCATCGATACTCGATGAGAGTGTTGAGTTGTTAAGCGGATCGCTTTTGAAAGGTGCTTTCGATGTACACAAAGTTTGGCATCAGCTCGATATACTTTGTAAGCAGTTCGAGAAATTTCTAAATCATTATCTAACAGTTCGCATTTGATTTATGTCTATAGAATAAGGATAGCATATTTGTTGGAACATTTTCAGCGAACTGTTATAGAAAATAGTGCGCGCAGATTATTGCATAAAGTGTTACTTCCTAAAGCATTTTCACAAAAATTGTCAGTTCGGAAAGCTTCACTGCTACAACATTTTCATACAGCGGATATAGAATAGTGCAGAAAACATTATTAAGTGAAGCACTTTATATTTTTATACTCGATGCGTAATGTCATTCTTCAAAATGAATTAATTCACCACGATCAGTTCCACAGTTATTGTCTGTTTGACTTTTGCGGTCATATTCAGATTCAGCGGCTACAGGGAATACAGAAATGGTTGTTGAATCAAATTGATCCTTATCAGAATCTCATTTGAGACATTGGGCTAAATTTTGAAATTCATCGAGGAAAAGCTCAGTTCACACTTTCGTCGTCTTCTCACTCCTAAACAAGGTGTGTTTTTTGCTTATTTTGAAAGATCGACTGAATGGACGGAAAAGATCTTGAGTCGAATTGGTTTTTTTTTAGCGAAATGCTATGAACCTCCAGCGGAACGAATTGTAAACTCGTTGCTCGAATGGGATTCGCATGTTAAAATTTTAACGCTTCTCGCGGTTGCTGCGCTGTTATTCACTGTCGCCACACTTTCGAAGTTTGCAGGTAAACGCTTTTAGAGTTGTGTTCAATATTCTTTGTTGTGTTTTTATATTTTCTTACTGTCGATATATTTTGAGGATTAATTGCCGTTAAGCTGACATAGGCCGAATTATTTTCACGACAAAGACTTATAGTGACTGCAAAGATCGATCTCGGCCCAACTTTCAGACGCATTTACTGTCTTCCACCGGTTTTTCGGCTCATAGCAGTAGATGCTCGCTATATCCATTCGCTGTAGTTCGTTTTCTTTGTCACTATGGCAACAATTTTTGCCATGACTCGTTCGCAGATTTAATTTGCTCATTTGTTATTGTATCTGGCAGGAATTTACTTCACATGTTTTCTGTTAGTAGCGAATTTCCATAGAAGAGTAACGTTCAGGATTCGGTTGAGTAGTACTTTGCTTAGTGTCGTATAAGTTCCTGCAATACTTAGACACTACTTCCAACCTTAAGAAAAGTTAGCCGACTGTAGGGATACGGGATCGTTATATCTAAAAATGATCCTGCTTTCGGATAAGCAGTATATATTAAAAATGAATTTCGATAACCAAGCAAGAAAGTGTACTGCACCAGAATAGATTAAGCGTCAGTCATTATCTTTTTTTGATATCAAGTTAAATATTTTATGATGTGGTCATATTTTATAGGTAACAATTGGAGATACGTGCCCAATTTGGATCCGCATGAATCAATTTGTGTGCTCAATGAGGTATTGTTATTCAGCGCTTTTCTACTTTTTGACGAGTTCCTCGAAGTAGTATGGATAAAGAAATATTTTTGTCATTTTGGACTGCATATCATGCGAAACAGGGGTGAGGGGGAAGTCAAAACAGTTGCTTGTAAGGTTGGTTAAACGATATATCATTCAATTAAGCCTGGAAATAATGCATTGGTGTAGCGTTCTCATCGTCAAACAAACAATAAAATTATCAATTTTAAGCACATTTAAGCGCAAAAATTGTAGAAACAGCGAAAATAGCTGCGATCCAAGCACGAACGTATGCTACAGTATCCATTTTTTACGGTAGCACGACGTGTTGGCAGCTGCGCATTCATGTCTTTCTAAATTGATCCATTTTCATCTTTCGTTTTTTTTCGGTGAAATAACTGACTGTTGCGGTTTCAGCGTATCGTTTAGAAAATTTTAGTTTGCGCTAAAACCAGAAATTTTAGAAACGAACGTGACTTCAAGAAATGTTTTCAATGGAAATTTTGGACGTCCTTGAACGCACAGTGGTTACCGTTCCGATTACATAGAAATGGTGCTCATTCATTTTTTTCCGCGCTCGGTGCTTAAACTATATTGATGTTATCAAGCTGAAATTATGCTGGAACTTTAAGATATATGCGTCATACGAGATTCTTGCTTAAAAGCCATACGACGAGGAATTTCAGAAGCAAGTTCTCGGTCTGCAGTATCGAGAGCACGGTTCAACACTGACGGGACCATCGCTCGAAGCACCTTTGAGGCCGTCACTTTCATGGACTGTACGACCTTCAGTAGGACCACTCTCACCTACTCCGTTCGTCTGGCGAATAGATCGTGTGGAAGACGATTTTGACATAATCGGGCAAACCCACGCATGTCAACCAACAACGAATCAGTGCTCTCAAAAGGAGCATGAGGTTCGTTCCTGTTTCGCCCCAGTGTCTAACGTCTTTCCTAAAGTATGCTTTTAAAATAGTGTTGTTTAGAAATGATTAAGTGAATTGTTCCTTACCACACCTTATGAAATCAATTTTTATCTGATATAAATGGAACTTGGAAAGATGCTTCTGTGAAATCTAAAGAGAAAAACATGAGAATAAGTTGGCCATGTTCTTTTATATTATCCGTTTACAGTCGAAACATTGGTCTATTCGTAACTTCGGCTGTTTTTTTGGCACTTTTTTTCCTTCTTAAGAGTAAATCAATCTTCCATTCTCGGTTAGATACTCTTTTTTTTTTTCAATATTTGCGTTGTTTTGCCACAGAAACACTTTTACCGAGTCGCACTTCTACTGCCAGTTCATCGAGTAATTTCGTCCTTACTTCATTCATTCGTTCTCTTTGATCGTGACAATGGACTGTGATCTGCAATTTTTTATTTAATGAGTTTGCTTAATTGAAATTTTATTTTAAGCGCAGGTTTTTGGCTATGAATGAGGCAGTGCGACGATATTTGAAGCACACAGAATCACGCAAAACAGCAGCTGTCGCGAAACCGTCGCAAGGACCGGTTGCTACGACTAAGAGACTGTCTTCTGACATCAAAGCAGATCCAGTTGGTGTTAACGGGCCTAACAGTGGCGTATGTTTTCGTTTTCTCATCGTTTATGTATGCAGTACGTGGCGGGTATTTCAAGAATAATGCAGAGGTCGACGCAATACGACCAGGAAGTTTAGCTGCACAGCCACCGATTCTTGGCAATTTATGGAGGTAAAGCAAAAGGTAGAAAACGCGAAAAAAAAACTTGGGGACGAAATATGCACTCATTTGACATTCGTACACATCGACCAGTACGACTAGAAATATCATTTTCGACCGGATACATCATATTACATTTTAAAAATAACCTGATATGGTGGAAGGACTAAAGTCCTTTTCTTCTCGAAATTTTTGAAAGAAATTCCTTCATGCTTGTTAAATAAACTGAAAAAAGCGAAGCAAGCATCACATCTATGCAATGATAATGTTCAGGTGGGTATATCGCCTCGCAGCTCTCATTTTTCAATTGGTTATCATTACTGAACACTAATATTAATTTAACGGACGGTAACAAAAACATTCCACTAATAGCGGAAGCTCATGTTTTTGTTCCGTTGCCTACGAGTATCAGCTGTGTGAGTGTTAGAGATCGAATTTGATTTCAGTGGTGTTATCGATGGTCGATCTCGGGTTTTAATTTGACGATAAAGAATTCGAAGCGAGTTTTTAATGCAGTTATCGATAAAAATGTCTGGATAAATGTAACCGCTTCGCTGCTGCGAGTTCCGAAGGTGGCGACAAAATTGCTTGGAACGGGCATCATGGTGAAGATAATGGGCGAGAGCAAGCTGGCTGCAAAGTTCCAGAATGTTCGTCTAATCTTCTTTTAGCTCTACTAGAATAGGCGTATAGCTTATGAAATAGGGCTCCGGTGCTAGTAGAGTCAGTGCACAGCTCTCACACATGTCTCATTTTGCCACGTGCTATAATTGTATATAGCCATAGTTACTGAAACTATGACGATTGAAAATGAGATTTTTTTATTGTCGGTGAAATGATTAATAGAATTAAAACTGAAATTTTCTGCTGTCAATGTGACAAACTTAACGTCTTTGAGCAAATGAACATTAGTAATTGAGTTCCGTCATAGCAAAAAAAGATGATATATTATTTTTGTGGAATCACTAACGGGTTGCATTTAAGAGCAAGAACTGGTTTGAGGCGGCGTGCCGAATAAGTAACATCAGAATTCTTGCCTCGTCACCGGCTACTTATTACCGCGAAATAATACTTGTGCTATTATCATTCAAAAAACAATCACTTCTTGTCAAACGATACGCGAATGTCGATATAACTGTGCCCTTTCAGGCTTTCTGGACGATGAAACGATCGATCACTCGGAGCATTGCAAACGTGAAGGAGCAACGCGATAGAGTTGTAAGAGCAATTGCATCTTGGCGAAAGTTAGCGAGGACAGCTCTTCTCTTCCCGTTTCAGTTGGTCCGTATTCTTATGCTTTCTCACGCATCTTTTATTCATTTTTATTTTGGTAATGATGTCTTTTCAAACTAAGCGATATATGGAGATGATTTTCTTTCGAAAATTCCTTTTGCGAAATTTTCATTTGTACAACGAGCACATACGGCAGACACCATTTCTTGACCAGGTTAGTTTCAGCGGTACCCATTGTAGCCAAAAGATCAATCTTCCACCAAACTGTTTTAAGCGGTCGGAAGGGTCGCAGTGCTCGTCGTCGAATTCGCTATCAGAAGAGCAGTGCGTTCGAAATAGTACTTGCCACTCATTAGCAGCTCTCGGTTATACACTTGGTTCTACACCACTGTTTACCTCACTTGCTGGCACATGCAACGCAAACACAGTTAGTCATGGCTTTTATTTTTCATTTTTGCCGCATCCGTTCTACGACTGTAAGCGTTTTGTTGACACATTTTAGTTTTAGAGGAGAAAATGAAGCGCACATATTGTTCTATCTTAATTCATTTTCAGCTATTTAATTTAATTCCAGCTATTCACTCCATTTAATTCCTATGACAACTCCATTTTCACATCGTTCTGTTCACAGTCACAGTGCTGTCTTCGTTTTACTTTGCAAGCGGAATAAACATAATCTCCTCCTAACTAAGGACTACGGTCATACTTTCTGGAAATGAAACATCAGCGCAATATATTAAATTTACCTTTCTTACATTATTCACGTCACTTCAATATTTCAAATATTGTAAATGGCAGTGGATATTTTAATGTTCTTATGGTCGCAATTGGCTGTTAGATAATTATCTCTCCTCCGAATTAACTGCCGTCTGTATTGTCCGTTATGCCCATTTGCTCATCACTGACCATTAGAAGGGGGAAGGGGGAGGGAGAAAAGAATCCAGATGAGAGGTAGTTACTAGTTATGTTTACTGAACGTATGCTCGAAAACTGGCGGCGCGTTTATTGAGTCTGCTGAAAAACTGGCGATTACTAGGAGCGTTTACAGGACGGAATTTTATTTTCAAATCTTCAGTTATAGTGATTGCGGCGTTACGTCAACGTCAGCCACAAATGTCTTGAACTGTAATCCAGTCAACGAATTTATTTCTAGCCACAATTAACTCACTTTACTTTGCCGACAACAAGTGAAAATGACTATCGAAACTTTGGTGTGCTTCGTACTGTTGCTGAGAACGACAGACTTATTGAATATTTAGTATATTGAATCGTTGCGTAATGGGTTGGCGTGCAGTAAACCGCGTATCGATTGCGAGAAATGTTGGTGGACAGGCGAGTGTCCCAAGGTGAGCTGAGTATTATCATCTTGACTATGAGGAAAGCCTCTCATTTAACATAGCGAAGGATAGTCCACACGTACACGAGCGGTATGTTTGGCAATAGGCCAGAAGAAAATGTATTACTTCATATCTCAAAATTTAATTAGCTAACTAATAGATCGGAAGGTCTTAAAATGTCATTTAATCTAGCTTCTCAAATCGTACAGAGAACGTAAAAAATCGAATCATACTCTGGGTAATTGCAAAATCGCATGGAACACAAACGGAGGCCAATGCAGTGGTAAGGAAGATGTAAAAAATGCGACGAACAGAAACCACGCGAGAGATCGATGCGTTAGTGTAACAACTGTATATTGTAGCCTTCTCAATAAAGATTATAGTTCAAGGGGGGAGGGCGCTTACGGACATAAGGCATGACATGATTAAGAAAAGGACATGATCTCTCAAATTAAAAAGGCTCTAAAAGTACGGTTGACCGTTTCAGTTATGCAAACACATCATGACGAAAGTGTAACTGAAAAGAAATTTTCGATTGACATACGTTGCAAAGTTGTATCACATCGCTCGAACGTTGTTTTTTTCTCTGGGCCGCCATTATTTTCCCTTCTTGCCAATGCTGTGACCCCCATGCGGTTTATTAATGTTATTCAGCCGATTTTGCAATTTTACAAGAAAGTATTAGCCGATTAGTATGCAGTTGGATTGGAACTCAATGAAGAACTTAGTCGAGCTCCATCTGCAGCGTTTCAAGATAATATTTCGTGACAAATGAGGCAGTGCTGTTCTCTGGTACACTGCCGAATTTAGGACAGACCATTAATTTACGTACGAGCTTGCGTGTGCGAAATCTCATCACTATCACTTATGTTTAAAAGTGATATGTGGTGTGCTACGCACGGGGTCTTTGTAGTAGTGCCAAACTGACAAGGGATACTGCCTTCAATAATATGCTTTTTGTTATGGCATCCTTTCCGATTTACTGCATGCATAGTGTTTTCACCTCAGCAGCACTAGACAAGGGGATGTTGTAGAGGCAAAGTAGATGTTATAGAGGAAAGCGGTCTAAAGGCACCTTATGAACGCCTAGAGAGCAAAACTTGCGAAAAAAAGGACGAATTTTAAACTGGTCTGGGATCGATTCAAAGGGGATTAGTTTATGGAAAAGGCTGGTGTGATAGACGGAAATGTCAAAGCATCTATCATCTCGGCTGTCTGCCATGCGTCTGCAACCGTTTTGTTTTGTTAAACTGAAGGGTGCTTGCAGAAAAAATGCAAATTTCTACCATGGCAGAAATCATTCGACACACCACATTTCGTCACAACGCAACGAGATGTACTGCTGAAACCGTTTGCAATGCTCGGATGGCCACTTCGAGACCCGTCTCGTATTATTCACCGTAAATACTCTTCCTGTCAAGCAATATGGACAATTTCTACATAGGGAAACTGTGGACCCGTCTCGTATTATTCACCGTAAATACTCTTCCTGTCAAGCAATATGGACAATTTCTACATAGGGAAACTGTGGACCCGTCTCGTATTATTCACCGTAAATACTCTTCCTGTCAAGCAATATGGACAATTTCTACATAGGGAAACTGTGGACCCGTCTCGTATTATTCACCGTAAATACTCTTCCTGTCAAGCTATATGGACAATTTCTACATAGGGAAACTGTGGTGAGGAATGCGTTGAAAATGAAGGCGATGAATGGTGAAAGATTTAATTCGTTTCTCATCTAAACGGCTTCACCTTCTTTTAGCGAACACCGACTTCTTTCGAACACGAAGCTGCACCCCTTTATGCTTTGCGGTGCAGCTGAACCGTACGTACCCCTCGTGGGAGACGAATAATCCCACCAGTCTTATGCCTTAACAGAAGTATAGTGGTTTTGCTTGCAGGTCGGAGGAATGCCGTATGGCAGGTGAAGCCACAAAAGGCTACTTACGTGCAACACTCAGAGTCAGAAAACGAATTGGTAAGGGCGCACTATATTTAAACCCTCGTATTACCTCCAGTGAAGCGTTCTCCTAGGTTAACATTCCCGTTTCCTGAGCATGGCGAAAATCATTACCTCGGCATAGTTTCCCTTAAACTGCAAGCCTTTACGCTTCGCGATTTAAATGAATCAAAAGCATATCATCCATAATACCTCTTTTCTCGAAGTCAGAAATTTTCGTATTAAGCACGCTTTCCAGCGGAAGTGTAAAAAATAATCTATTAGTCTTCTGGCATGGCCAACACCCCTAGGTTGCCTCGAGGCATTTAATCGAAATAATACGGTACAATGTGCTTTTAGCGTTTTCCTTTTCTGAGAAGTATTTTCTTGCAAATCCTTCGCGATGCCGATGCTATGTTGGATTTTTGACTTACCCGCGGGACCTGCGTTTGTCGCTTTTCGCGGGCTTTCGTTCGATGAATCTCTCAGAAGCCAGCGCTATTTTGAGAGCAGGAAATAAAATATGCCTCTCAAGTGCCACGTGTCACTGAAATAACTGTAAAGTATTCCCTGCTTACAGGTCTTCTGGGTTAACATTTGCGGAGTGGCATAGGAACTTCGTGACTACCAAATTTCGACATCATTAGATGAAGACTGTAGTAATATACATACAACGCATCCGGTCTAACGAAAAAATGATAAGTTTTGGGATCAAAGCTTTTCAGAGGGACAGAAGTGCCGACTGGTTGTTGCGAAATCGACGTGCTCTACAGAAAGACGTTCATTGAGAGCATTTGCCTTATTCTGCATGTTAGCTAGCGGAAAGCTTTCAGTGCTCCACCTAGAAGTGTCACTCATTCACTTCGAGTAAAATTTGAACCCGTCAAAAATGCTCTAGAGTCAAATCGCTCTTTAACTTCTGCAAGCGATGAGCCTGGTATTTTGCATTAGATGGTTTTTTTTAAAATGCTACCTACAATCACTCCTTTTCCCTTTTTCCAACAACGGCAAAGTGCACCTTGATAAATATTCCACCAGCCAACAGATTACAAAAGTCAGACGACCAGAAAATGACAGTTATGTTGCCTGTCTTATGCGGAAAGCTGAAAGCATACCCAGCTTCCAGAGGTAATCGCCCGATCTAACGAAAAGGAACTATCTACTCCTTTGCTTATTTTCCCCAACTGTGTACATATTATAAATTGTATGAGAAATGCACAAGAAACATTTATAAACGGTTTATGGCATATTTAAGGAGTACTCGCTTTAAATCAGATCGAATGTAAGCACTTTTTTCTTTTTTAAATTGAGCACCTCCACGGATAGCTTGAGCACTGCATGCTTTGAAGGCAAACAAAGCGCCCGTTGGACAATCAGACAACAGGCGCCCTTTCAACAATGAACACTAATAGATAATTGCATCAAAACAACGACAGACCAAAAGACACTTTGTGGCCATAACCTCTGCGTGACCTTTTCGCATTTTGCAACAGAATTATTCAACATAAAACTTTCAACTCATTTCGCGTATAAAGACGTTTCACATGATAGGAATTTCGAATATCATCATTGTTGGCCAGAAAGATGCCCCACCAGCAAATTATTCGAATATGTGAATGTCGAGATGGGATGTTTAGTTGCATACACAAGGTCATACGATAACATACAATACCGCAATAGTGCCGCCAGAAACCGTCATAATATCTGCCGCTGAAAGCACGGAACAATGTTTTCAACAGGCTTCTGCAGTTTGCTGTAAAGGCTGCTGTAAGCGTAAATGGCTGAAAACTGAATAAGCGTTACGGAAATCTCTCAGTTAAAAAACTGAAAACAGGAAACGATGTTTTGCGGAGCTTCCAGTAACTTTTTAACTGCACCGCTCCAACAACATAAAAACACCAATAAACTGTCACATCAAATTAGTGCACGATTTGAGATTTATCAACCGAGTACGTTGAGTCGAAGTAATCGAATATAGTGGATGGCAAGCGAAACGAGCAAAAATGCGTGATATCATTGGCACTATTCTGCGAATGCTGCTCGTAACCGAATAACGATTATGAAAGAAGAGAAGAGGCACATGTGTGTAAGACAGAGGAGAGAGAGTTGAGAGCTCACTCACTCAACGACAACTTGTCGTCGGTTTAGTCATTAGATGGACAAGCTTGTTGTCACCTTAGTCAATGAACGACATGTCGGTCGTCCGTTCGATCACTGGATGGACAAGTCGTCGTCGTCTTCATTTTGATCGTCATCGTTAACAACCGAAGCGACTAACGAGTGCATTGCTCGCCCGAGCTGATCAACGGATGCGATCAAAGAGTGCATCCGATTAGGGCGCGCTTCGTAGCCGAGTGCATCCTCCTCTTCACCTGATGCCGTACTCAACTCGTGCTCCTCGCGGCCAGCGTCCTTCTCCTCACTTCCCGTGTTCTGCTGCTGCGAACGAAGGCATATAAATCTCAACTGTCAAATATGATTCGAACAAATTCACGCTGCCCATATCGACCATATGCTTTACATATTTCAAACGCTTCGCTTTATATATTTCAAACCCTATATATGTATATATATATATACATATATATATATATAAATATATATGTATATATATGTATATATATATACATATATATACATATGTATATATATATGTGTATATATGTATATATATATATGCATATATTTCAAATTCATTACCTGTTGCAAAAGAATTAAGACGATAAAAGCATAGCCAACTATTAATCTTGACAGTAAGCATGAAATGCACTTAATTCCACCTCTTGGACTAGATGTCAAACGTGTTACAGCAAAATATTTGCTGCCACCCTAATTAAGTAAGCATAACAGTCGAACGAGGAATAAATTTACCTGTGCAATGACAGTGCGAAGACGCGCGAGCTGTACCTCAAGCTGTCGGTTTTGTTCCTCGAGTATGCGGCTTCGTTGCTCGAGGCGCTCTTTATGTTGTCGCAACAAGTGCGCCTACAACGTGGAAATCAGTGAAATACACTAACCAGACGGAGTCGTTCGTTGAGTATTGTATCACATGTACCACTATATATCATAAGCTCAATAACTGTCTAAAAACTTCGAAGTCAGCAATGCAAAAGTGATGACAGGTTACAACGAACTTCACGCAACAATTGTTCATCGGTCGAATTGGGCAACGAAGGTACCGAACGACCACTCGCCATACTTCCGTTGGTATTGCGAAAATGAGCACGGGTGAGGTTTGGCGTCGAGCCAATTCCCTCAAAGTTCTTTCTTCGTTCAATTTCCTTTTTCAACTCCCTGAAACAAACTCTCTTAGCGACAAACGAAATCAACAACGACATTTACGCAGCTTTTTACTCTGCAATTACTGTCAGTTCAAACACGCTGCTTGAGGTTTCTAGGAATCAGTCAACAGGAATCAGATAGTGAGACAGTGTTTTAAAGTGATTCACAAAATTTCGTCTTTGTTCTACATGCTGTTTGGATTTTTATTAACGAAAAAGATGCCAAAATTGCAAAGGTCATAAAAGGCATCTTAAGAAGCCCCGAAAAATGGCAAACAAGTATAAGGCGAACATTTTTTAAAGAACGGCGCATAAAATAAATCGGAAATTTTTGGTAAAGCAGACAAAGCAGCCTCAAAAGAATTGACCTTCGTTATGAGCTAACCTCTTAACGACGGCAAATTTTAAACCACAACTTTAATTAAGGATCGCTAATTGCGGAGAAAAGCAATAACGAGGACTTTTTGACGAAAAACAAATAGAAATGACCTGTTCTCGTGTTGCAGTTTATGCAATACTTGGTCCAACTCCTCTTTATGCATCTGCTCCACTTGAGAAAGTAATTGGAGGGGAGATTTGAGTTCCACGGTACCTGGTTCTTCCACCGGATCGATCAGAAGAGGTGGCGGCTCATCATCGCCGCGTGCACGCCACAACCTGTACGTCAAAACGATGCCACAAAATAAAACTACTGCCTCTTATTCCCTTTTCGTCGTCTATCTTACACATTATGATTTGTACCGATTTTAATCCTCCACTTGTTTCTGCAATTATTATTTGCACAGATGGGCGGCGAAAAGCGAATAACAGGTTATCGTTTTTTTCATCTGCAAAAACTTCCAGATTTCGTCTTTGCTACTTCCCGTTCGTCAATTCTAACGTGCAGAATTTCGATTCTGCTGAAATTCTTAAGTAAATAGATAGAAATGACCTTCTTTCAGTCTAGATGTTTGCGAAATCTCTTATTCAAACAAGCGTAGAAAGATTTCAGGAGCATGTTCCATCGCTTAATGTGACAAAATTTTCTGCAGCTACCACTTAGAAAGTCTTCCAATAACTTGTGATCCCGCTAAAGAAACGTGTAAAATTGGTAATATGGATGCGGCCTGACAAAGAAAAGGAAATGGAGGGGCGGGGGGGGGGGGGGGGGTGCAGAGGGAGGGTGAAGAAAGGAAAATCGGAATGATGCCCATGACTGAATACTTATCGATGAATTCCTTGCATAAGACTTCGCAAAACATCCAAACCCGCGCAAGTAACCAATGCAGACATATTTGGACCTACCCACACGTTGTGAACTCTTACTGTCCATATGTCCCGCATTTTCCTTTGGTGAAACAATTATCTATAATAACGCCGAAAGAGAGATTTCCCTAAAGAAAGTCGAGCCAGAGTGTGAGTATACCTTTGTGCACAAAGATGCATTCGACTGTGGAGAGGTTCTGTGAGCGGATTTATCGGCGTAACGCTAGTTGTCTCAATGGGGATGCCCTCATCGACGGTTTGTACTGGCAAGTACCCTATTCGAGTTCTGCTTGAGGAACGTAGCTTGTTTTTTACGATAAGCCCGAAATCACGAACGTCCTCACCAGACGTTGTCTGCAAGTAAGTTATGTTACTATGCAAAATCAGCTACTGCATGAACATGTAAAAAACCGTGTGGCTCACGGCGCCATCGTTTCATAGGTTTGGAGGAGTGTACTAAGTTCTATTACAATTTACATCTAAAGCTCAGGGGCAAAACGCCTTCAAATTATGCCCAAATTTCTTCAGACCAAAACCTATAACAAGTTAATCAGCTTCCCTTAACTAACGCGACCAACTTCCAATGATATGACAGAAAGGATCACCGGTAAGCAATATTCTTGCATTGGGTGTGAAAGCTTGTGATTTTTGGCAAGACGCTGACTGAAGAAACAGTTCTGACACACGTCCACGTTAAAGCATCGCAAACATCGATAACGTAATCCGATTATTGGGAACATCTTACAAATGTTACACTTCGCCTGAAATAAAAAATACAGGCATTCAATTGAAACATGTGGTTGCTCGTAGAAACCGGCCCGTAACAAGGATTGGCCGTGGAGTGGAGGGACTAGCAAAGGGGAGGAATCGGAAAATTCGGGTGGCCTTAACTCGATAACAACATATCGCAGAGAAAAACAAATGCATATTTGTGCGTTTAGAGCAAGTTTGATCGGTTGTTTACTCTCGTTCAAGAACTTCAGAAAAACGTTCCGCGAAAAATCTCTCTAGTCATCATCATAAGTTCCCCATGAATTACGAGTATCACACTGCCAGTGTCAAGTTGCTCATGTGTAAAACAACCTTCCTCTCTCCTCCTTCTACCACATCAATCGTCATTTAAACGTGCTTAGCGCACAAAAACGTAAAAGGCATAAAAAGCAAAAAGAAAAAGCAAAAAGCACGAACTTTGAACTGCCAGAAATGTGAAAATTACAGGAAAACTAAAACAAACTTTTCATCGCCACCAAACTTTTCAAGAGAATTCTGATCAAAGAAACATCAAAAATGCAATGGGGATCAGGGCTCTCATCACTAAACACACAAAAGCTTACATGAAGAGTAAAATTCTCTAATGAAAGAACGGTAAATTAATTAAAAGCTCGTAAGAAAACATAGTTTCATGGCGTTATTTTTAGAACAGATCAGAGCTTTTGAGAAATATAATCGTTCCGAAATAAATAATGTTGTGTCCAAAAAAAGCACATACTTTTCTACAAACTATTTAGTTCCTGGAATAAATTTTCGCCCTACGCTGTTATAAATATGCGCAATATTCGCACCTGATGTTTGGCGAACTCGGCACTAGCCAGACGATGCATGACGGGCAACCAAACTATACTTTGCGGCTCTTTTTTCAACCACGCGAGGAAGTCGTCTATCGATATAGCGCGACTGAATTTAACCGTCTCGAAACACGAACGCACGGACGGCTCCACATTTGAGCCACCGAAAGCTGCCGACTCACCAAGAAATTTCGGAATCTGCAATTAAATTACCAAATTTAAAAAAAAGAAGCAAAACAACACCTCGCAAGATTAAGCAATGATGCTCGGAATAAGATTACACATTGATCAACGAAATTATGGCACAACATTTCGGGAATATCAACAATGCGATTCCCGGTACACAAGATCCTTCGACCTTTGAGTATTCAATGCGTTCACATTTTCATTCAGCCAACGACCAGCTACAAAAACCTTCTGCCAAAAGACCCATCTTCTAAGATGAAGTGGTTAAACACTTGTAACGGCTCAAGATCGCCCTCCGGTCGAAGAAATTAATCCATAACAGCGCATTCAAACATGTAATCGACCGGCCGTTGATGCATCCACATTTTGATTCAAGCGACCAACCATAAGAATCTCCTGCTTTCTATTTATTAAGGGAAGAGGGGGCAGTGAAAATCCTTTCAGAGGATTTTAGATTGGCCTTACAAAGTTTTATATTAGAGAGCATTTCTCCGACTCAGAACGAGTCGGAGTTTTCATCTGTTAAGACAGATCAAGAAACAAAGTCAGGACAGCTCAAGCACACATTCACAAATAGACTGGTAGGCAGAGATGGAAAAAATTTAACAACCGATGACGCTCGCGTTGTGGTAGAGAAAGAATGACACAAGTAACAGAACGTCTTACGTCGAATCTGACGTTTTCATAAAAGAGATGATAATCTTGCTGAAGAGAACAATGAATGGAAGTGAAAAAAATAGTTACGTGAATGATATCGTATAGAAGCAGCGCGAGACGCTTCTGATCGACGCCTTCGTTTGTCGATACTAGTGCGTACAGATCTGCAGAATTGAATAGGAAATCCAGATAAACGCTCTATAAAGATTTAAAGGAATCTAAAAGCGAATCGCTAAAAAAGGAAGTAAAATCAAAACGTGGGTAAAGGCGACGAGAGAAGGGCAACAAAAAATAGCTGAAAATATTAAGCATTCAAATGCTTTCCTCATTCACGACACAATTCGTAAGATGACCACTCCGGAAATATACATAAAACATTACTAAATACGAATACTCAGATATGGAAACTAAGTAGAAAACTAAACAACCGTCATCATACACTTCTGTTCCGCCCACCTACACAGTCTTAGCATTATTTAAAGCGCAATGACTTATCGGATCAATTATCGCCGTGTTAGGCTGCTTTGTGCAACTTCTCACTAGAATTCCGGTTACACAGTATAGGATATTCTCCATCAACAACCAAAACTTGTGTTAAGTTGCGGAGAGCAACATAGAACTGTTGCAATGTGCCTAAACGGTATATTCGACATAAACAGCTCACATTTGTATTTGTCCTCGAGGTTGGCATTGCAAAGAACGACAAGCGCAACTTTGAATGAAAACGTACGAAGAGTGCCATCACGTGAACTGAAAACACCACTTTCTCTACATTGCTTTACTGAGATTTTTCATTTTTGGTCTTTCTTTACCAGATGAAAGAACGGTTTCCTTCCCTCCTTCCCGGCCCTATCGCCCTCTCTCTCTCCTTCTTGAAGATAGGAGAATTCGTTTTTAGGAAGGCCGCCCCATGAGCGGATAGTCGCTCAAAGAAATCAGCAAATCATAGATAAAAAGGCCTTCTTTCAAAGGTGTTAATTAGGGAATTTGTATGCAGATATATGCAGCCAAATCGCAAAATGACCAAGCAAGTCATAACCACAGCAGAAAAGAAGAAAGAAAAGAGAGAAAATGTGTGCTTATGTCTTTAACTGATTATTAAAAAAAGTCGATTGGTCAAATGATCAAGAAACACACACGAACGTCTAAGAACTGCAATAGAAAGCGATCGGCAATAGCTCGAATACGAGTAAAGCGTACGGATCATAGACGTTCAGTAGAAAGTTGAGGAAAAGATCGACGGCGAGAGGTATTGAACGAATCAGGTGAGGGAACTTGTCATGGGCCGACTCGAACAACGGCACCAAGCACATGACGGCGTCTTTGATAGCAATTCGTTGCTCACCCCATGCTGAGTTCAACGACTGCAGTTTTGCGTCCAAATCTTGCAGACTCAGCAAATCCACTGCAAACAGGTTCACATTAATACATAAAAACAAACAACGTCTTTTTCATACAAGCAGCAACTTAAAAAACCTCAGATGTGGATATCACAGAATTAAAACGGGGAAGACCAGGCGCACATGTTCACTCTCGCTCTTCGTATAAAACAATCACTCACGGGAACAGTAGGCTTATGTCGTCGCATTTTTCACCGGAAGATAGTTGCTTGCAACACTGCTGAGCCGAACCTTGTGAGTTCTTGTGAGTATGTGAGCCTCTCCCATACCACATTTGCTGTCAGTCTGCAGCCATATTTGCACATACATACCGTGAAATCGACTGCAAATGATAAGCCCAATTCAGCATAGCCTTCCCCACCCTATAATCTTTGGAAAACTTTTGTGCTCACGACTACTGCAAAGTAATACAAGAGAAGATGGCGCATCCTCGAAAGCAAAATCATACGTTCAAATTTTATTAAATGCAGGGCTCTTGCGAAAATTTAACACATTCTCATTTCAACATTAAAACAACTGTGTTTAAATGAAACAAGGGTATTGTTGAAAGGCACTTTTGCAATTCGCGTTCCCACAGAAACACAGCTTTCTGACACATCGCCAAACTCATTCAATACTCAATATGTGTTAAAACATAGTAAATACTGGAGTCGTGCACCACTTTGGTACAACAGAAAAAACAGACTCACAACAAAGTCGTTTTTGTATCGCTCGTAATTTCATTGCTGTACGGTAGGCGCTGAACTTGACCTGGTTAAAGTTGGCCAGCTTTTCCATTATATCGACCATTACCGGATGATCCCACTGCGTCATCTCCGTCTCGTGGCTACAATCGGAAAAGTGGTCAATTTCTCTTTTTTAAACGTCTGGGTCATTGGAATAAAGAGAGAAAAGAAACGGAAAACTATAAGGAGTAGTGTGGCATGTCAAATACTGATCTTTCAGTTTTCGCGTAGGCGCTCTCGTTCATTAATTACTATCCTCACACGCCTGAATATGTCATAACTGACCACATGCAATGTCAACAAACAAAAACAATGAGATAGAACTGAACCAACGAATCGCATCGACAAATAAAAATTGCACACCGCTTAGTCCCAATAATGACTTGATGAACTGCTAACGTTCCTATGAAATCACTAAAGCACAAAGCTCATCAAAATGAAATCTCCTAATTGAAAGGGTGGAAGATCCCCTTATACAAACAAACTAGGCGATGCAAGCATTTCTGAAAAATCCGCAAATACACTCAGAAGACATCCGCTTTGCAGCAAGGAGGAGCCAAACTGTTGGTGGTTATCAAACTAACAATTCTATTACAGCACCGTTCTCCAGCAATTCAGTAACCAAGCATTCCTACAACAGAGAGCACGCCATTTCAAATAAGTAACCCATCACTAGGTAAAACTTTCAACGCAGTACTTACTTTATATAATAAGGAAGATGATTAGCGGAGGAAACAGCTCGCTGCCACGGCGGCTGAACGCTGTTCATGAGGAAGTGTTGGCTTGATGGCCCGAAATCAGCAATCGCATGCTCTAGAGCCGCCACGCGAACTTTCACATCCACTTTCAGCTTTGAGAATCTGCAAACAACAACGGATCTCACGCCAACTGATGCTTACGTGCCATTTGAAGTACAAAGCATTTGTGATCATCTACTTAAAAATCACCTGCTGAATGAAAGGGCAGAAATGTTTTAACGGGTAAAATTTAAGAACTTCATGTAAGTCATTCCTAAAGCAACTGACTTGTGCAGAGCAAGAAAACGCGGAATGCTAAGCATGATGTCGACTCTAGGCGACACCGCACTAACTGTTTTAATGAAGGAAATGGAATGTAAGAAGACCTTATAGAAAATGGATTTTGACGCTTTTATTGAAGACTTGGATGCAATTACTGTTCGAAAGGATTGCGATAAGTCACCTTGACATGAATCAAGGACGTGAGACGCGGTAATGAGGACAGCTGTTCATGACAAAATTAAACTCCAGCCAAAAACAACTAATTTAAAGTGCTTGATCTCCCAAGTTAGATAACGTGGATAATCTCCATGTGTTAGATATTGGTTCGTTTGTCGAACATTATGTCTGACAAACGAACCGTACCCGTGACAAGTTGAATGCACTGTAGCACGTTCAAAAACATTCTCTCCCTCATAGACTTCAACTGCCACAATGGTGTAAAATCGTTGATTCACAAGTAAAAGCCACTGAACGCGATCCACCGTGGGTCATATCGGAAGCAATATACGTCTGAACCCGAGGTAAGAGAGATTAAGAATCAACACCTTTCGTTAATGGATTTGAGCTGTGCGCCGAGTTCAGGTGCAAGGTCTACGTCTGAGGCGAGCAGCTGTCCACTGCAATCATGTGGATATCACAGAATTAAAACGGGGAAGACCAGGCGCACATGTTCACTCTCGCTCTTCGTATAAAACAATCACTCACGGGAACAGTAGGCTTATGTCGTCGCATTTTTCACCGGAAGATAGTTGCTTGCAACACTGCTGAGCCGAACCTTGTGAGTTCTTGTGAGTATGTGAGCCTCTCCCATACCACATTTGCTGTCAGTCTGCAGCCATATTTGCACATACATACCGTGAAATCGACTGCAAATGATAAGCCCAATTCAGCATAGCCTTCCCCACCCTATAATCTTTGGAAAACTTTTGTGCTCACGACTACTGCAAAGTAATACAAGAGAAGATGGCGCATCCTCGAAAGCAAAATCATACGTTCAAATTTTATTAAATGCAGGGTTCTTGCGAAAATTTAACACATTCTCATTTCAACATTAAAACAACTGTGTTTAAATGAAACAAGGGTATTGTTGAAAGGCACTTTTGCAATTCGCGTTCCCACAGAAACACAGCTTTCTGACACATCGCCAAACTCATTCAATACTCAATATGTGTTAAAACATAGTAAATACTGGAGTCGTGCACCACTTTGGTACAACAGAAAAAACAGACTCACAACAAAGTCGTTTTTGTATCGCTCGTAATTTCATTGCTGTACGGTAGGCGCTGAACTTGACCTGGTTAAAGTTGGCCAGCTTTTCCATTATATCGACCATTACCGGATGATCCCACTGCGTCATCTCCGTCTCGTGGCTACAATCGGAAAAGTGGTCAATTTCTCTTTTTTAAACGTCTGGGTCATTGGAATAAAGAGAGAAAAGAAACGGAAAACTATAAGGAGTAGTGTGGCATGTCAAATACTGATCTTTCAGTTTTCGCGTAGGCGCTCTCGTTCATTAATTACTATCCTCACACGCCTGAATATGTCATAACTGACCACATGCAATGTCAACAAACAAAAACAATGAGATAGAACTGAACCAACGAATCGCATCGACAAATAAAAATTGCACACCGCTTAGTCCCAATAATGACTTGATGAACTGCTAACGTTCCTATGAAATCACTAAAGCACAAAGCTCATCAAAATGAAATCTCCTAATTGAAAGGGTGGAAGATCCCCTTATACAAACAAACTAGGCGATGCAAGCATTTCTGAAAAATCCGCAAATACACTCAGAAGACATCCGCTTTGCAGCAAGGAGGAGCCAAACTGTTGGTGGTTATCAAACTAACAATTCTATTACAGCACCGTTCTCCAGCAATTCAGTAACCAAGCATTCCTACAACAGAGAGCACGCCATTTCAAATAAGTAACCCATCACTAGGTAAAACTTTCAACGCAGTACTTACTTTATATAATAAGGAAGATGATTAGCGGAGGAAACAGCTCGCTGCCACGGCGGCTGAACGCTGTTCATGAGGAAGTGTTGGCTTGATGGCCCGAAATCAGCAATCGCATGCTCTAGAGCCGCCACGCGAACTTTCACATCCACTTTCAGCTTTGAGAATCTGCAAACAACAACGGATCTCACGCCAACTGATGCTTACGTGCCATTTGAAGTACAAAGCATTTGTGATCATCTACTTAAAAATCACCTGCTGAATGAAAGGGCAGAAATGTTTTAACGGGTAAAATTTAAGAACTTCATGTAAGTCATTCCTAAAGCAACTGACTTGTGCAGAGCAAGAAAACGCGGAATGCTAAGCATGATGTCGACTCTAGGCGACACCGCACTAACTGTTTTAATGAAGGAAATGGAATGTAAGAAGACCTTATAGAAAATGGATTTTGACGCTTTTATTGAAGACTTGGATGCAATTACTGTTCGAAAGGATTGCGATAAGTCACCTTGACATGAATCAAGGACGTGAGACGCGGTAATGAGGACAGCTGTTCATGACAAAATTAAACTCCAGCCAAAAACAACTAATTTAAAGTGCTTGATCTCCCAAGTTAGATAACGTGGATAATCTCCATGTGTTAGATATTGGTTCGTTTGTCGAACATTATGTCTGACAAACGAACCGTACCCGTGACAAGTTGAATGCACTGTAGCACGTTCAAAAACATTCTCTCCCTCATAGACTTCAACTGCCACAATGGTGTAAAATCGTTGATTCACAAGTAAAAGCCACTGAACGCGATCCACCGTGGGTCATATCGGAAGCAATATACGTCTGAACCCGAGGTAAGAGAGATTAAGAATCAACACCTTTCGTTAATGGATTTGAGCTGTGCGCCGAGTTCAGGTGCAAGGTCTACGTCTGAGGCGAGCAGCTGTCCACTGCAATCATTGGCATCATCGATATGCATTCGTGTTCGAGCTAAACACTCCTTCAGCTTGTCGCTGTCGTCAACTGCGCCTGCCAGCTCTTCCAGACGCAACTAAATTCATTCACCTTGTTTTTTCATCCTTAAATACAATAGAAATCACCACACATCAGTCTAACGATGCTTTCCCTATTTATAGAGAGAATAATCACATTTATACGAGAAAAAATATTTCATTTTATTCTGTTGCGAAGGTACGACTATTTCACCTCGCGGGAGCAAAATACGAATATTTCATTTTGTTCCGCCAACATTCTACTTCGATATACTACACATCCATTAAACGACGGTATGCAACCCTTAATTAAGTCTGCCTTCGTCTGAATAACCGCAAGCTTCTTTAATGATTGCAGAATCAGGTTTTGGTCATTGTTGGCTCCAAACATGGATGATATAAGAAAAGAATGCTGTTTGTTGAATTTCGATCCATAAATTTATACTGTTGTAGCCTTGAAAAACATGAAGCTTGTAAAAGTAACATATGGAAAGTAACACATATCAACATCCATTTAAAAAAGTACTTTGACAAAAAATTTCATTTATATTTCGTAAGAAGTCGAACACAGTGATGCTGCTGAGAACAAATATTTCCATTCAAAAATGCCGAATGGAATAGCATACTTCTTCAACAGGCTGAATGCTCTCCATGTTAGCCTCCATGTTTGAGAGTGCGAGCTGGCATTCAGCGACTGCAGCAGCAAGTTGCTCCATCTTGGCGTGTGCGTCATCGATTATCCGAGACCACGCATCGACCTGTTTCTTCAACTCATTCCATTTTTTCGCCAACTTTTCGCTATCCGACTTGATTTGAATACCCACACGACGCATTTCAGCATTTGCTTCATCTATAATCCCCCAAAACACCATTAACGATTTCCTCACAATGCGATACTTAGGTTTCATTGTCGCTAAATGCAATAAATCTTTGGGCACTTACTATCATCGAAAACTCAAAACAGCAAAAAAAAAATCTTAAACAAATCAACACGAACAACGGGAAATAGGTGGCTAAGAGTTCCGCAGTAACCGTTATATTTCACGTTCTGGCTAGTCTGATACGTAACCGTGTTGAAGAATCATACGCAGACCATTCCACTGACTAAAACGGATGAGAATTCTGACAAAATGCAATATTCGAAATACTTTATCGATTTCATGATACACACTGAAAAATCAATGCAAACCAACAAACGCCACACCGTTTCATCCTGATAACAAACAAGAACGGAACTTCAAGGAATGGGCCGTTAATTTTCGATATTCCCCGTGCAAGAAGATTCGA
>JPKZ01003154.1:53103-74411 GCA_000803305.1 Toxocara canis
CCCCACGAATACTTATACTCTTATCTGGAGGAGCATGTCCGCAACATAATTTATAAAATAATTTTTTATTTTTTTCTGCATAAAGTTTCTGCAAGAAAAGTAGTAGTCTATGAAGGGTCACGAACGCCCGATGATAGTTTTGTCTATTGCCAAATGGCGCAAAACATTGTAAACACTCAATGAAAAAAAGCAACAGTCGAGACGTGCCTGCATCTGATTGACCGAATCTCTAATGGCCTGCACATCGATGATGTCGACAGTTAGTGCCGCATCACGTTCCGTCTCAGCAAGCCAATGCCGTAGCTGCACAATGCTGTTGAGGAGCGCATGCTCCTTATGTGAGAGGTGAGGCAACGGAGGTTCGTCTGCGAGAGGTGCCTCGCTCAGCGTACCGTATTCACTTACAGACTGATCCGCTTTCTCCTCCGCCACACTTGGCGTCAACGCTCTTCGTGTTTCAGTTCGCGCCTCCTCTACCGGTATCGGCTCTATAGTACCGACGTAAAGCCAACGTTGTGTGAAAAATAAGGGACTGGGAGCATCGTCAGAGATTCTTCCAACCCGTTTCTTTCGAAACTATGATTTCACTGACACCTTTTCTACTAGAAGCACAACTGATGACAATTTACTCTTACAAAATTAACTATTTCTCATTGGTTATTGTAAAGTTTCAGTATCCTTTGATTCAGACATAGGCTCGCCGCACCAAAATTACTGCAATATCGAACTTTTGGATCGGAACTTTACGGCTAATGTCTTCGATCCCCAATTCTCAACTTGCCAATTAAATAACATTTCTAAAGATGAAATGGCTAAATTATACTGTAAAGGCGTTACCAGAAATAGGCGAATATGGCTTTATACATGGTTATTTCGTATGAGCGAATGGAATCTTAAGATCTTTTTGAGCAGAAACTTTCTACCCGGCTCTCATTAACTTTTGTTTTAATACCCCAATAAACAAAGATAGGAGGTATTCAAATGGGAAACAACTGGAACAAGTACAACAAACCAGATGAGGAAGAATCCTGGACAAGTGTTTGCACATCAGCTTTCTCTGAGATTCTCTGTTTTGCCTTCGCCCACATCCGAAATACGTCTTCTATAATCTGCAAAGTGACAACTTCTGTAGCTCCTAACTGGATGGACAACTAAATCTTTACAGCTTCAATCGATGCCCAAATTTTGTTTCAATTAACCACTCAGTATGAACGCAGTATACTGAAAAAGCAGGAAATGCATATATTGACAAAAGTGACACCATAACCTGCGTGTTCGTGGTTTACAGCATTTGTTTCAAAATGAAAAGACGATGCGCAAATGCAAAGATCCATGCACTTTCAGTTTGTTACACCAGAACATTTTGCGTAGATGACAAAGAAACGTCCATAATACTTACAATCTTTTGTCGTTCGTCTGGAGGTGGTTCTTCTAAGCATGCTTTTTTCCATCGCTCCTGAAGTGAATTTGCCAAAAAATCCATCTGATCTTGCCGAGACCGAACGTAATCGAGATCCGTGCCGGAAGGAACAAAAATTTTTGCACTCTCTATTCTAAAAGATTAACAAAGTCAAAAATAAGAACGCGGTCTAAATTAAATTATGTTACAACAATGCAGGAAGGCGATCTAGCTTAAGCATATAAAAATAAACACAACGGAAAGCAGCAGATTACCTTCGAGGAATGAAGCGAAAAAAAACAGAAGTAAAAATTACATTTGCACAGCTTTTTCACACTTATTGCAGAACTGCTGAAGCGAGGAAACGTCCATCTGGAAATGTTTAGCAGTTTCAGCCGAGGCGTCCAGCTCAGTTCTGCGTTCCGTCAATAAACTTCTAATCTGTAAATAGTTCTCCAATAAGGATTCCACTGTGCCCTACAAAATATCAATGTTTCCAATCTGTTTGTGAAAATTTGTTTTGGAAGGAAAATGACATGAAAGTTGAACGGGTTTGCTTCATGGACACCAGTGATGAGAATGCATCATACAATATCTATACTTTCTGCACTAACATACCCACTTCTGAACGCACAAAATCGTTAGAACATGACATATTGGGTTGAAATGAATTCTGCTTCATACGTAAGCTAGAATGGGCCGTGCTTCAGATGAACCTCAAAAACTAAAGCCTATTGGTTGGCATAACTTCTACAGCTTGTTAGAGATGTATGTAATAAGTAGTCTCTAGATTTTTAGAGTTCCCTATGGATAAACACACATATTTGTTGGATTAAATTACTGAATGAGGCCAGATTTATTGCAATTAGAAGCTAAAAACTCACGCCGCTGACTCGTTTGCCAAGTTCTGAGACGATACGTCGAGTGCGATGTTTGGTCGATGGATCGACGAGCTGAGCATTCACCAGACGGTCTTTCAGGCGTTCAATGTTGTGCAAACTCTCACGTTTAGAGTCGAAATCCGAAAGTCGCTCCTGAATAGTTTAAATCCTTGTTTACCACTTTATTCCCCGAGAAAAATTCAGCCATGAACACTCTTCTGGATTTATCAGCAACGTTGAGCAGAATTTTAAGGTGATCCACAAGGATGGCTAGCTGCTGAACCCTCAACGAAAGAAAATTTCGCACGAACAATACTTGGTCAATAATTCTAGGTCACTGTAATTTCAGCTGCACATTGTATTAAGCCACACTCATTATTGAGTAATTACGTTACAGTACAGTGCTCAACCCGAAACAGCCACATATAGCAACATTTACTTTTTAAAAAATAGGGAAAATGTTTCCACCAACAAACTCAAAGAATACAGTCGCTTGGAAACAACGCAGTCAACGACTGATATACGCTTTTCGGTCGAGTTTAATAGTAATTTTTATGGAAAAAAAATTGAAATATGTCCTCATATAAGCAAAAATTTTAATTCCAAAAGTCAGCAGAAATTTCTTCTGATTGTAAATCTGGCACACCGTTCCATGAGTCGTTACATTAATTAGTGAAGGCGTCACTAAAAACACATGAAGTTTTGAGTAGGAAACAAATTTTCCATTTACCTGCTACTTACGCAACCAGTACTTAAAAAGAATAATTAGAGCAAATGCAAAACTAACATTAATTCGATCACAAATTTCTGTAATGGCGGCACCATTTAGTGAGTTGATTGCTGTCGCACATTCTGCTTCTGCTTCGTCGCACCTTCAACAGTTCAATTCTGCTTCACTCATATTTAGCCCTTCTGTCAAGATAATACAAAAAGCTTTAGAATCATGCCTCTCCATATTCTTTAGAGGCATCTTTGATCTACACTTGGTCAAGTACTAAGCTGGAAGAACCTTTTATTATTGACTGAAACGTCTATGACTTTTACTTCGACGAATGCCATTTTACTGGACCAAGGATAGTTCCAACGTTCTATTTTAAAAATGTCTACTGATGCAACAACAACACCAAGATGAAATCAGTGAAGAAAGATGCACCCACAGGAACAAAAGTTAGACCTAGAAGAAGCGTTCCAAGCATAAACAACCAAATCTGAAACAAAATCAATAACCGCTCACAACTATGAGTCACAGAGACTAGTAACGTTAAAAAAAAACAACCTATAAGTTCTGCACAAGTGGCGTGACCTAAACAAGTCACTCCAAGTAAACGCAAAAATTAAAAGCAAAACATGACAAAGGTCTATACCAAAAGTCTAGCAGTTCGATAAGATTGTTCAGTTCAGACTGATCAGCAAGTCGCTCGTCGAGTCGACGTCTTTTGTCTCTGACTGCATCCTCACAACGTTTCCACCTCTCCCCTACATCGCGTAGTCTCTCACGTAACACATCAGCATGCTCTTCGTCCATTTGTGTAATTATTGGTTCAGCCTGAATATCCAAACTGACCCATCAGATCATCAATTGGGAACACCACTCCCGTCCACTGTACAAGAAGGTTTTTCTAATCTTCCATCAGTGAGATCACTTTAACAATACAAGACATAACTAAGCAATTTGGCGCTACTTCAAATAACTGCCAGAAGAGCAAGTTCAGGGAAACTATTTTTGCAAACCACAGTAACGAAACCAAAACGTACCCCTCATGCTTTTATTCAATTATTCGTAACACATAGAATCTCATACTAAATTTAAACAAACGAGTGCAATTAAATCGACATGAACGAAGACACCATGAATGATGCGCAAACTGTTTGGGTAATCAATCTGTGACGCAAGTTTGCTGAAATAACATCTACACACTCACTATAGCCTCAATTAAGAAAGCAAGAAAGTGTTGCATCTTACCTTCAGGGAAGTATGTTGGATCTGCGCGAGGGCACGCTGCAGTGAGTCTTCGAAAGACAGTGAGAGAGATTCAAGTTCATCGAGATCCGGAGATTTATTACGACCGTCAACGTCACTCAACATCGTGTCTAATGCCTTCACCAATTCATCACTAGCGTTCAAATTCGCTTCTAAACTGCGCCATGAATGCAGCATCGAATCTACCTCCCTTAAAACGGCTCAATCGTCCACAGGTAATTTTGGGCAATAAATATCTGAATGAGATCTGAATGCCATGAGCTGTACCTCAAACTAGACCAAACGCATTACCAAACGTACATCGGCATCACGCATCTTCCAAATGACAGGGCGAGAGACGACTAGGTTACGTGAGAAATTTCAAGTTCTCCGGAAATGATCTATGCTGTTTAAACGCATCGAAACAATGTGGAAAACAAAGATATTCCATAGAAAAAAATAATATTAACGAAGACGTTCAGAAAAAATTTACTGGAAACGCGCTCGTTCTGTTATAATATCTGCACACTATCTTCGTCAGAGCAACCAGCTCACAGTGATACGGCGTTGCATTATACCCAATAGGATTATCTGTTTATACAGCCCTGTTATTGAATATGACGGCTGTCGGAGTAGTGCTCTAATTTGGAAGAATGGCTGGTATTAAAAGCTCTGAGCTTAACGCTCATTTAGGTTTGTTTGGGCAACAGTGCATCCTGCTGTTTCCAGTGAAAATGGTTGAAGTCTAATGACGACCAAAGGTTGTAGACCACACAAAAACGATGGCTACGTTGGCGAAGCATGCTCGGAACGCAGAGAAAACCGAAACTCATAAAAAGGAAATATAAGTGATTACACAGAAATGTGTCAGAAACGTCAAAACTGAACCGTTTCCGCAGCAAAAGTGAGCAAAGGATCTAACTAAAAATTATTTCACTTCTGGAATTCGAATAAACTATACAAAGATTGTCGCCAAAAAAAATCTTCAAATGTGTTAGATGAGCTCCATATTATGGCAAAAAGCAATTTCCGTCAAAAGGATCGATGATTAACTTAGTGCGCTGGGCGCTGGAATCACGAAGTGCCGCCACTCGTTCTCTCGCAGCTTCACTCTCGATCAGATCCATAGTCATCTGCGAATCGTCTATCCTACGCTCCACACGATCTAGTACTCTACTCATTGCCTTAACAAGAAAGTTTCACTATATGAATACTGCACTACTCCCAGCAGGGTTTCCCCTCAAGTGAGCCCGTCGCCCTGTTAAGAACTGGGAAAAAATTGCATTTCTTCAGCAATGTCTCCACCTCAAAAAGCAGTTCCTTCCATTCCCCCACTTCCCGCCTTTCCGGAACCTCTGAACTTTGTAGTCCTCAGACAATTTATTCGACGCAATAATGAAAATATATTTGTGGAGAACAACGTAATTATTTGCTCCTTACGTCTGATTTTGTCAGACGTTGTTTGGTGCGGGATAGTTATAAAGTACTTCAAATTTTTAAGACAAAACTAAATAAGAAGCGGACGATGACGAGGAGGGAGAAGAAAGTAGTGAACAATGACAACTGTCATTGTTCACTACTTTCTTCTGTTCACAACTGACAATTGCTCATGAAGCAACTGCCACATTGCACACCCAGTAAACACATAAACTCGCATTTCTGATAAAACCTTACTACTATTACTTTATTGTTACGCTTCTATTTTAATGTTAAAACAATCTGAAGCCCTTCAAGGTTCAATTTTGAGAGTTTCAGTAATACCACAGAAAAATTTCGAAATTGTACTTTTCACGGATGAATTAGAAAAGCGGAAGTGGTTAGGCGCTGTCACTGGTGGGCGATGCTTTTGGATGAGGGCACTAGCTTCATCAAACAGTAACATGGATAAACTCATTTGTGGAAGAAAGGAACTGGCTGACCGGTCGATGACAAATTTGTATTCTTAAGCAGCACGGTATTTTGTGCAAATATTTGAACACGGTCAAACCAAACCAAAGCGATTCCCGTATTGAATGAAAAACCGCCCTGCTCATCCACAAAGGCACTTTTGCAATGTGACGCGCTTTAGACTGCAGTTGAATTGCTTCGGACAGACTTTGACTTAAAATAAAGGATTTATCGGATTTTTCGAGCTTCCCTAAGGTTCACCGGTCGCGGAAATATTTAGAAACCATTTGCAAATTATAAGAAAGACAACGCTTCCGGAACTTCGCGATGCGAACGGAGAATAAAAATTCTAAATCATAAACGAAATTACCCTACGTTACCTTGCTGGGCGATGCAAAATGGGTTTATCCTACCAATCACAGTTTACAATTTCGTCTGTCGAGAAAAACCTTTCATATTTCCCAGTTATTGTAAATCTAACAGAGAAACTATGTAAAAAAAAAACAAGCAGCTTTTGTGGACTTAAAGATGAAAAAAATTGACACATTTCAATACACATTAAAAAACAAGGAAAATTTAAAAAACAGGGGAAAAGCAAAAAAAGTTTAACCTCGAGCTGTTCTTTCTTAACCTCAAGACACGAGTAGGGAAACGGATCACTTTTCGAAAGCGCTTCCTCGATTTGATCCATTTCAACATAAAACGACCCCATCGAATCCGTATTCTCGACTTTGATAGCCGGAGGCGCTGATGGCTTAGTTACGTACTCTAATCGAGAACGCTCGTCTTCTGTTTCCTTAAAGCAAATTTGCATTTAATAATGCCTACCAACATTATTTAAACAATTCACAAATCCACAAATACCACTATCTCAGCAGATACAATCCGCTTATCTTCTTATCACTACAACAACAAATTTCCGGTCTTTAGTGACCTCAATCAAGACAATCGCAATCGCAATACATAAAATCTGCTGCAATGACTGGACAACGCAAAAAGTTGGGTGTGGGCACACCGAAGGAGTCTTATAAGGCCTTACTAGCACCTATAGCTGATTTTTTCTAAAAACGCAAACCTATTTAAGCCTGTGTTTATATCTGATTGTAATTTCACAAGAAACTTTAATCGACTGACTTTTTTTTGGAAAAAAAACACGGAACGTCTGCAGTAGACTACCGATTTTTCAACGAGAACACTGAACTCGATAAACTGATCCACCTCACTTTCTTTGACAACGCGTTTTGAACTATACGTAGCTTTTCAATAACTGTAAGAAGTATTACATTTTAGAGTTTAAAGTGATTCCTCTCATCACTGTTTACTACGTGCAGCACCAACGCACAACAGACACAACTATGTATACCAAAATGCAGTATGATACAATGACATCAACAATTTTTGATCGAATTTGCACCGTATTTCAATTCTAGTAAACGTCTACACTGATTCTTAATTTACTTGCGGAAACAACTCAACGTGTCGTAATTAGCATTAACTTCAAGTTCGATTTTTGTACGACTAATAACTGTACTGTGCAATTGTGCAATAATGCAAAGCATAAAGAATACACATTTCACAGTTACACTGGCACATCATTGCACATTGCGATCGAACTATAATAAACGCACCAATGAAATACAGGATCGAATACGAGAAACAGAGAGAAGATAACAAATGTATGAGAGTTAGAGCACTACATGCGCATCAGATTCGGTAGACTACGAAACGCATTATACAGACAGATAATACCAAGTTAGTTTATCGACCGAGAGAGTGCTTTTAAAATGAAAGCGAATACGCTACAAATTTGAGATGCCATACGATAAGCTTACAATGTTTCAGCGCTTTCTACTTACTATACGCAACATTAATCTAATAGCTCAGAGCAAGAGGCGATATTAATTGAAAAATTAGCATTAAAAAATTAGCTAATCAAATGAATAACGCTGACAAGCAAAATTAACCAACTCACAAATATTAACCTTTTTAAAGAGAGTACTTTGTGCGAATTCATCTCGCAGCTCACATTTTTCACATAACACTCTGAAATTAAACAACAAACAAAATCGATTCTCATGTGATCACTAGCTAATGACCTAGAACCTCAGCCAAAAAAACGGCACCAGAAATCCTTTAGAGATTTTGTTCCCCACCAACCGCCCACTCCTGAAGTGCACTCTATAAGCGCTGAAGCAGCAACAAACTTAATAAAACGTGAAAGCACAAATAGCAATGTTCACAGCGCAGAAAAAAGATACGAGGCTGGAATTAACCAAGAAAAAAATGGAAATAGCATACGTCGGTGAAAGAAGGCAGGCACTCCCTCACCCGCCCCTCAACGTCAACTTATGAAAAACAGCCAACAGGCCGAAAAGTGAGTTGTGCAATGATTGTGCTTAAACCATGCGGATACCAAAGAAACGCTGTACTGAGAAACATATATGAAAAACATAAATTTCGGAAAATTTTATAAACTTCTTAAAGCCCGGAAAGAAATTTGCAAAAGAAGAACGGGCAAATGAAGATTCTTTTTAACGAAAGGTTGCAAGTGCTTTGAACCGCCTTCTCAATAACATACCAGAAAGCAGTTCACGCTATAATTTGAAAAAAAAAAAAGATTACTAACGACTATCACTATTATTGTCAAATCTTCATTAACAACTTGAAAACATAATTAGTTTTCAAATATCTTGGATTGGGAATATTACTTCAGAGTTGCAAATAAACAAACAAGGCGGATGGTAATACGCGTCTTCATCGAAATGATGGCTACGTTCTGACGTTTCTATTTCACTGAAGCTTATCAATTTGAGCAGCAATAATTAATCTTAAAATGCTTTCTTAACAAACAACAATTCAACCGGAAAAAACAAAAAATCACTGCCTTCGAAAGATTTATTTGTTATGTGCACACCATTAACGGTCAGTTCTAGAACGAACTCTTTTAACTGATCAATTCCCATTTCTTTAAGAAGACTTTTTAATGATCCAAATTTACAAATTCCCATGTGAATTCTTACTAAGCGATGGCGACCACTGGTCATAAATTTGCTTCACAGTTACGCGAAAAACTGCGTTAAAAAAATCATAGAACTGAAGCAAAGAAAACCTTAGGTTTTCATTCTTTTTCGGCATCCTTTGTGTTTAAAAAATTGCAAAGGTGACGGAATAAAATTTGGTATAGGTGGATGGCTGTACACTGCTCACATGGCAAATTTTAAGTGGAGGGATATGAAGAGGAAATGCGAATTTCAGACTGGGTAGGACAGCAAACAGTGCAACCGTCAATGAAACATAAGCTTGGAAAACACAACGTTTAGAGGCACTGAAAAAAAAACAATCCATCAGTATAATGCTCTATTTTTGTTTCCACTGACACTCTTATAGCTCATAAACAGCAAGCAAAAAACTGAAACACTCACAGACAAACGGCAAAATAATTAGTGAGAATTAGCTGAAGCAATTGACGGCCCAAAATGATCGAAAAGTTAACCGATGTTTCGCAACATTTGTGCAACAAAGCATGCAGCCGTGTGCTACAGCGGCAATCTTTTACGCTTCGACACTTACACTGATTTATTTAAAACGTATAATATTTTCGGTAGCTCAGAAATTTTAACTGATCAGAATTTCTTCCGCTATTCAGACCCGTTCCTTATCAAACTGCTGCATAAAGACACTGCGGTTAAACTGCTAATCGATCGCTAGATCGAATGAATTTTATGACAATCCATCAGTATAATGCTCTATTTTTGTTTCCACTGACACTCTTATAGCTCATAAACAGCAAGCAAAAAACTGAAACACTCACAGACAAACGGCAAAATAATTAGTGAGAATTAGCTGAAGCAATTGACGGCCCAAAATGATCGAAAAGTTAACCGATGTTTCGCAACATTTGTGCAACAAAGCATGCAGCCGTGTGCTACAGCGGCAATCTTTTACGCTTCGACACTTACACTGATTTATTTAAAACGTATAATATTTTCGGTAGCTCAGAAATTTTAACTGATCAGAATTTCTTCCGCTATTCAGACCCGTTCCTTATCAAACTGCTGCATAAAGACACTGCGGTTAAACTGCTAATCGATCGCTAGATCGAATGAATTTTATGATGTCAACATTGAAAACAGCGACAGTAATAGTTGCTCCACTAATTATCAACATGTGGCAAAACCACCATCCCAACGAAGTAGGAAAATGGAAAATTTTCGAGCTATTAAAGATGAACGCAACCTTGCTCAAATCATCTCGATTAAAAAAAACATATTAGCGGCAGAAAATTTCTAATGCGGAGTGTTATTATGTCTAATATTCGGTCTACCCCTGACTTGTCAGTGCCCTTGGAAAAGCTACCGATCTCATTACGAACTGAAACCAGTTTATCTAATCCATGAAGAGACGATCGGTTTCAGGAACGAATCAAACCCTTGACAATCGGATGTGTTCGAAAAGACGACTGCTGACATCCACAAACATGCCACATAAAAAAAGCAAATATATGTTAGGTTTTTTTTTCGACGGAAACTTGTCGAAACACTTCCCATTCGTTCATAACATCAAATAGTGCAAGCAGTATAAGTTTATACTTCTGCTGTCAAAAATCTGGGTATGTAACAACAGCATCAAGTCAATAGTGGACAAAGAAATTCACAAACCTGCACTTCAAGAGCTAATGACGGAGCTCCTGCACTTGAAACCGATACGGTATCTGGCTCCTTTGCGGAGTCTTTCGGCTGTGAAGGAGTTGACGCACCCACAGATCGGTTTGCTTCTACTCCTACGCCTTTGCATATAGCGATTGCGATTTGCTCTTCGATCGTTCGCACCAGCTCTGAGATCTCATCCATTGATGTGTTCACCTGATTCGGAGATGAACCTGGCAAACAGTGGTGCAGATCATCGCTTTTCCTGTGCAAATGCTCCAGCTGTACTTGGCGATCGAGCAGATCGCGCTGCGTCGCCTGAAAACAACTTTCCAACATTTATCTCACCCACGAAAGTGGTTCCCTCAAAATGCATCTAAATAAACGTTTTATCTTAAATATTTGATGGTTTACGTCAAACAGTACTTCTTGAACACACCAATAAAGCACTCTCTCAACAATAACATCTAAAAATACAATCAACTGGGAGCGTCCAATGATAAATATTTAACAAATTTACAGTTGCAATTTTAAAAAACAAACTGACCAAACTTCAAATGACTGCCAAGAAAGCTGCGCAACGTTCTTAGCGAACAGTGGGGGAGAGGGGGGGAGGAGGGAGGGGGTGTGCAGGTGAAAGGGAGGCAAAAAAGTAGCATTTACGAAAATCATAACAAAAGGACAAAACAGAAACCGTTCGAATGAAATAAATATTATGGCGCTCTCTGTTTAAGTACTCATTGGAAGTGAACTAAAAAAAAACCAAACCAAAATTCGCTTTCGAATGGCTTAGCAATTTATATGATGACAGTGATTTAAGCGATGTTAAAATACGCATGCAATAAATTAAAAGGATACGACCGAGAAAACACAAACTAAAGTGTCCGTGGTTTTAATGCAATGCTGATTGGTAGCGTATTCTGATGCGCTGTACAAGGCCGACTGTAAGCATTTGAGCGGCGCAAATCGACCGGCCTCGAGGCACACAGAGAGAAATATTCGCAATCGCAGCCACAACAGCGATGATTCCTCGATATGTACGTGTATGCGTATGACACATCACACAACGATTCTGCCTCTCACAAACATTTCTTCGCCGGCTGCAATCCTCCGGTCCCCTTCTTTCAGAACTTTCTGACTAGCCCAAGCAAAATGCATTTATCATTTCATTCTAACAATAAAGTGAATAATTCTCAAACAAATAATTAATTAAGAGAAAAGTGCTCTCTCTTCTTCGCTCATCTAAATTTTCTCGCCCACGAACCACCTCCAAATCACTTCAAAAAATTAATTAAACTTTAGACGATTTAAACAACCAATTTTAACTGAAAAACCATTCCGGATTCGTTGATGAGCTTTTTTGAGTCATTTGAAAATAGAAGGAATAAACAAGAGACTAGTTCATTGAATTACTAAATGCACTTAGAACAACTGAAGAATAACAGTAATTCGAAGCTTTCGAATACTTTGTTTTTGTTTTTTTTTTTGGCAAAACTGGTGGTATCTAAGACAAACAACAGCATGCAAACACAAAAACGGTGAACCACAAATTCCTGATTTAAATAAACTTTTCATCGATACGTTGCTATCGCTCCTAGACCAGGAAAGGTATGTATGAGAATGCTGGTCACATTTACTTCACTAAATCTACTAGAAGCAGGAGATCAAAACTGAGCCAAGGAGAAAGCCAGGAGTTACAAGCAATATTATGCCGCCAATAAAGTACTGCGTCAAATTTGCACGAAGGCTTCATGAAAGTTAGGAAGTGACTCAACGGCTTTCTATTTTGGTGTCACATATAACGATCCATATATCATTTTTGTCTTGGATCAAATATTGATGATAAAATTATCAGAACTTTTGGTCCACTCTCAAAAACAACAAAAGTGCGCGCTCTACAAGAAAACCATTCGGCTGACATCAGAACTTTTGGTCCACTCTCAAAAACAACAAAAGTGCGCGCTCTACAAGAAAACCATTCGGCTGACATCAGAACTTTTGGTCCACTCTCAAAAACAACAAAAGTGCGCGCTCTACAAGAAAACCATTCGGCTGACATCAGAACTTTTGGTCCACTCTCAAAAACAACAAAAGTGCGCGCTCTACAAGAAAACCATTCGGCTGACATCAGAACTTTTGGTCCACTCTCAAAAACAACAAAAGTGCGCGCTCTACAAGAAAACCATTCGGCTGACAGCCATAGAACATGTGACGCGCATTAAAAGTCGATAATGTGACCTGATAGACGGCATAAACAACTTAAAGACAAAGGACTGTATCCATGTTCAACCTACAAAACTCCGAACAGTACAGACTCCTAGGTGTGTTAAAGGTAACTCAGTTGTTTAATACCAATGGATACCATAAGAAAATGGTTGGTTTTGTTAACTGGAAAAATTATCAAAACCATAATTTTGAAATAGTAATCGCTAATGAACATCGAGGATACGAAAGTCATGAGGATGGCATTTACAGCAAACAGTAGAAGAGACAGCACATATGCTTACATTGATAATACAGCAAAGCAAAGAAATTGTCAGCACTTACGGTAACGCAGAGTGAACACATTGGCGAGCCGTAGCAAACAAAAGAAGTGAAATCAGTGTAAGAGCACATGAACACTGCTGTACACGCTAGAGCCGGAAAACGACGTCCGTCGACACTCGCGCATCCCCCAACACAGCCAGCTAACTAGCTCATCGCGTCCCTCCATCTAGCGCTGGTCACGATTTACCGCCCTCTTTTATATGAAACTCTACCTCCGCCCCATGCATCTTTCATTTTACTTGCTTATGCAAATGAAAAATCCCATATATTTGATGAAATGCATCAGGCAGCATATGAGACCAAAAAACTTGTCGGAAGCAGCATGACATTTGAACGCAATAAAGGATTCGAGGCAGCTTTTTTCGAAAATCCTACTGCGGAAATCATGCTACCGATGAAAGACGCCAATTTCGCATATTTCTCTGCATAGCGCTCGCATACGACTTTTCTGTTGAAACGATCAGGCGATAGCAACCAAAAGGCATCGTGAAAGATGTAGTTATAAACTAAGAAATGTACTACTTTAACAATCCACAAAAACAAATGCTAATCTTGTGGGTACCACACAGGAAAATTTATTTGGAAGCAATAAAAACGAGGCAGGGATTCATTTTCGAGTTGGAGGTCGTCAAAAAGAAAAAAAAACGAACAAACAGAATTATACTGAGGATAAGCATGTAGGACTACAACCTTTGCAAATTGTTGAAATTGGTTTTAAATTCAATTTCTCAAACGCCATCCCATTCGCTTGACTACTCGCAAATTGGCCGCGAACCCGATTTACAATTACACTTGCCTCGCGTGAATAACAAACAATTTTGCTGACGGTAGCAACTCGTACAAACAACGCGCTCACGCAAATGTGATGAGTGCCCAAGTTAGTCTCCGTTTAAAACGAACTGTTGTTGAGCTTGATGGAAATCAGTGGCGATTACGACAATAATGATATGTAATTCACTACTCATGAACAAAGTAATCAGAATTTGGAACCCGCATCCGAATGGAGTTTTCATATCCTCCCATCCCGAAGGATTTAAGGTCATTCTGAGGTTATTTTTCACCTATCACACATACGGCATGCATTCTACTAGAGGCAAGAAAGCGCACAAGTTGTGTACGTTAACGAGCGTTACGACAACCAGATAATAGCGCCGCATTCAGCGTTTGCTGATGCACAATTACGAGCAATTCTTTTCCCCACTGTGTATTTTTAAACTTAGTTTTGTTTGTTGGTTTTTATTGAAAACTTAAGCTTGCCCAAACGATTCAAATTATTTTCTCTTTCACTCTTATAATAAAGATGAAGAAATGAGCATAACTGAGTGAAACTTTCAGTTATAACAAAGACGGCATGTGCAAATGACTAATTCATTAGCAAACGCGCAGAAATAAAATATTGATAAATGCTAACATCAGCTCTCCACAATACTCGAAACCATTTAACGCAAAGACCGCATGGCCGACCTCTGTAAGAGCACGAAGAAATAATTTTCCAATGCAAATCATCAAATACAGATTGTCGGAAGTCGAAAAACTTTGGCGATCCTTAGTAGAAGATGGCATTCAAAAAGAGTTCTGCTCAACATTTTCTAGTAGCAATGGGCTCCTGCTTTTGAACATAACAAAAAACATTCCTCGTATAGCGGCAAACAAAAAGATCATGCTTGCCGCTGTAGGAGACAAAAATGAACACCAATCACTGCAGCATTCCAGTAAAATTTTTTGAAATACTATCGACAGCAAATTCCAAAACTTCTGCTCGGTTATGCTGAATTTTTATAACTAATTCACGCACTGGCATCACTTGGCAACTGAAAACGTGAGATCAACGCTAACGGCAACACAACGGCCAAATGGGTGGTCATTAAATAAACCTTAAAAAACGAAAGCATAAATACGAAAGAAATGAAGTATTATAGAATAGCATGTAGAGTAGTCGTATGGATTGCGCTGATAATGCAAATTACTCGAAAAATATTTTTGTTAAGGCTATGTATTTAATAAACGTTAACGATATGATGGAGATTTCAAAGAAAGAGAATAAGGGAAGGACAAACGCTAGCAATGGCGGGCTCAGAGAGATCACGTGTAGCCAAATGCGCGAGTACGTCACGCATTGTTCGCGTGTCCCTCGCCAGAGCGTCTGCCTTCGCCTGCACGGGCACCAGAAGCGCACTGCTTGCCTTTACTCCAGATTCCACCTGCAAACAAAACCCAACGTTTCTATTCCATACCGAATCAGCTGCTCCTATTCTATGCCGCCTTCACTACTGCGGACTGTGTCCCTTATTTTACGAGCGTTCCTTACCCGTACGTGCCAAGTGAAAAATACCAAGAGTTGGCAAAACTAATGAGCTTATGGGATACCTTCAAGCTGACCGAAACTATGTTTTTTTGATCAAATTTCCCTCGTCGATTTTAGAAGGACATGTACATATCGGGGTTAAATACGCTTTGGTTTGTGCTCCTCAACAAAAAAATTAAAAGAAACATTTCGCATGCAAATGTGCAGTCAAAATATAGCTAAGAACTTTCAAAAAAAGCAGTCAGGATAGCATGCTGATCAAGTCTAATGGAACCTCGCGATTTCAGGAGAAAACAGGCTAATCTAGTGTATCCGAAAAAAAATACTCCCTCTCTCCTTCACATAATTTTTAATATCCATTGTACAGTAGGCTACTGCGGAAACTGAAGCTGCATTAATAGCTGAGGATCTGCGAGCGAAATTCGACAACAAATTTTTAAAACTCGGCCGAACAGAAGATGGTTCAAGAGAACAAACACCAACTTCTAGAGGCTGGATCCTGCCGCTTGTAATGTCTTTAAAGAACAACACCAAAGGCTTAAATGCATTTGAGTGAACACATCGGAAAAATAACGAAGTCGATCGCAAACAAGCGAGATAAGTATAATGAAAAGATCAAAATATACATACAGTAAACAACCGTGAAACCAAACAAATAAGCTCGTAAAACGAAAAAGAAAACCACGATTAAAAGTTTGCTTGTTTATATTCGAACTAGAACGAAATTTATGAAATATCTACGATGATAAGCAAATTGAAAAAATCAACAGCGAGTGCTATCGCGAAAACAAAAATACAACGATAACAAAGCTAAATATAAAACTTGTTTGACCAAAACAATATAGCATTCCATTCCAGTTATACAGATGAGTCCGTTTTAAGATTCAACCTTCATACCCTTTCAGAGGATACAACTAGAACTTCTTCGCTTGCAAAAGAAAAACGACTACATTTTCGGTGGCGCGTTCTTCTTGTTTATCCCAATGATAAGAACTTCAAAGCTACAAAATTATTTTCACACTAATGTCAGCTATTCGCGCAAACTACCTGAAATTACTTTTAACGTCGCCATTTAATCTGAAGAGTCCTTCATGCTTACGAAATTTGCTTAAAATGTACATTTTTACAAAAATGACGTGATGGCGCCTTTGATCTCGCCACTTTTAATCCACCTATACAGGATACATGACAACGCTAATGCTTCCTTTCGATAACCCTTCAGATTACTTGACAACATTCTTGCAACAGCATATCAGAAGTGAGTTTGTTGCGATAAACTGTAAAAAGATTAATGATCCAACAGATATTTAGGCAAGACAAAATTGTAACGTTATTCGCTTCATCGTCCACTCAAATATCAGTTCAAAAATGCTTCTTAACAAGATGCCAACAAGGAGATTAAAGTGACCTCTGCATGTTCAGTCCCAGCTCACAAACTGCATAAGCTGAGAGAAATTTTGGAAAAAAACCATGCACTGTAATGACGAAACTTCCCGCGACTTTCTGTATCTGAACCACCCACTCTTTTTGAGCTCCCCCTTTCTTACCCCGCCCCCCTCCCTCCCTCATCCACTACCTATCCACTACCTACCCACATCGAAACTAAAACCCCGATGAAACGTTTTTTATAGAAATCAGTAAGTGTAAATAAGATTGAAACTTCGAAGGCAACATAAATGGACTTAACGTCATGCTGATCTGACATTCAAAAGTACAGCAGTTTGTCTTTACGGCTATTAAATGCAGCATTCAAAGCAAGCTGCCAAAGCAACCGTCTTGATCCATAAGAAAACGAAAAATAATATCTTAAATAGCAGTGAAGCAAGCGTCAAATCGTGTTTAAAAAGTGGAGAAAACAGAGAGGGAGAGGGGATTGGAGGAGGGACAGGAAGATGAAACGCAGGAAAATTACCTGATTGGCAAGATCGACGACTTTGTCGAGGCTCTCTAGCGCATCATGCACGTCCAATTCCATGCGACCGCTGCTCGCTAATCGACGGCCTTCTTCCAGCAGCCCTTTCAGGCGGTCTCCGTACTCAGTGAGCCACTCACTTATATCCTTCAATGAAATAACCATCTCCCACGCCTATAGTACTCTAACAAACATTCCATACATGAACTAGAGTAGAAAATATGTCGAGCAAAGAGGCATGGCCACGAAGCGTTCTTTTCCCCCGCGCACCCGCATGTGCATGACCCTGAACGTGACAGAATCTGCAGTGTTACGGCATTCCAGCAGGAACATACCGAATGCATCACAGTTAGCCCTTGCAGATAGAAATTTATGGAGAGCCTTAAAGAAAAAAAGTGAAACAACCACTACCAGCTGTGCATGCTCGGAAGGAACGACAGTCGATACAAGCTGGTGCTATCAAGGAATGGTAGAATCAGCAGATACTTAGAGATACTGAGAATGAATGGAAAATGATATATTAGAGATGCTCAGTACGGATGAAACCGACATTTGGAGATGCGGAAAATCGATGGCAATTAATGCATAGAGATGCCACGGAACGATAATCGATATTTGGAGATGAATGGGAAAAGATATTATTTGGTAGTGTTAAAAATTAGTGGAAAATGGAAATACATCTCCAAACATTGAAGAACTTGATATTTGGAGGTGCTGTGAATGGGATGAAACTGAACGCTTGCAAATGATGAAAACTGATAACTGAAAAAAAACTACTAACAGACGGGAATTGATATTTGGTAAATTTGGAGATGCCCAAAACAAATGGAAACTGATGACGATGGTGGGAAACAATGGGAAGTTACATTTGGAGATGCTAGAAGCGAATGAAAACTGACGTTTGGAGATGAAAAGAAATTCAGCAGCGAATATCAATTTGAATCGAAATTTGCATTTTAATGGTGCTGGTGATGGGGTGAAATCGTTATAATGTAATGCCAAGAATGAATGGAAACCGACATTTGGAGATGCCCGAAATGAACGGAAAATGGTATTTATGTTGGAAAAAAAAATGAATATAAACCTTTAGTTAGAGATCACAATGATAAAACAGAAAATGATATTTGAGCTAATAAAATGAAACTATAACAGATGCCAAATTTAAATCCAGTTATGCGGGACGACAAAGCTCAGAGGTTATTTTGAGCAGGAATGTTTATTCAAAGCGAAAGGAAACTGACGGCCGCTTAAATGACCGATATGACGAACGAAGGATTGCACGTGTAAAAGTTAAGTTTATGGTCCGAACTTGTTCCTCTTGTAAACGAATCACTGCTTTCGGAATGCTCGACCAGGCAGTCACAAAAAAACATTTTCTCTACGTAGTTCCTTCGCAAACTTTTGCACACCACATGTAAAAATTCTGTTCCGGCAATCAGAACAGAAAAGACTCAAATTAGGATGGCAGCCATCGCTGGTTTTTTTTTTTTGCTTTATTAACTGCCAACTACCTCCGTCAAATGAATTGTTGGCCCGCCCCAGATTTACGTTAATAACATCAACGCTGAAGACAAAAACAGTATTTATGCCTTTTATTATCCTCGCAATAACACGCAAGAAATAAACGAGTATCCCTACAAGTTGCATGATTCGTTTCTGCTTATATACTCATATTTTATTTGTCCTACTGTATGGGCAAGTCACACTGAACACTGGTCTGTTTTCTTCTTAAACAGTTAGTGCCGGGACTTATACTCCTTTGCTCCTATAATGACTCGCAAGAGTATAGACCGCTTACTGCGTCGATTTCGGCCAACTTTATGTGTACAAGTGAAAATCAATCGAAACGTGGGCAAAAGCCCGAATAAAATGACTCTTCGTTTATTCTATTGAAATCTAATCGAGTACTTCATCAGGTTGCGCTTAATAAATCCATATAATCTGCTGCGACAAAATGAATACGCCGCATCTGAGCAGCAAATTACAAACAATACTGCATTCCCCACAGATAAAGTTGCATGCAGTTGCATTGTATTCAGCTATGACCATGAGCATCCATCATATTCAGTTGGGCATACGAACGCTAAGTTCGAATAGTCGAAAAACCAGCAGGAAGGCATTTCTGCCAATAAATTTCCAACTTGATACAGCCAAATCTCATGAGTGAATTCATACTTTTGTGTACTTTTCTCTGGAATGGCAGGTTACCCGTTTGCTGTTTTTTGTATATTATTCAATATACCAGTAGAACTGACTTTCACTTGCTGAAAAATTTTACACATATGATTCCATCCCACTGCGTTCACTGATGGTGAAATTCATCCACAACTGCAAAAGAACGTCAATGACTGCGGGAACTAATCGTTGACAGTCGCATTGTCTACAGAGTTTTAATTCTTACGTTTTTTTTCGGTTTATCTGCTCCAAATCCTCGAATTCAAGCCTCCGTAGACTACTGTATTTCGACAAGTGGAGAACGGACCGGCACGAAAAGTATCCAAAGATGTGCCACTGAATTCGAGTAGCAACCAAAGATTTTAAAGGATCTGGCGTATTTTAATAGAGATTTGATTCTTCATAAGCTGATGAAGATCATGATCTGAAAGTCTGCTAAGAGCATGTTAATGTGTTAAACAACCCAACAGCTTAGGTATCGAACCAAACGAGAAGTGAAGCACAAACCTGGATACGGTTTGCCCATTCCCTCACCGACGCTACCGGATAGCGCTCGAAGTCGATGTAATCCTTTGCTACTTTGAACATGTTGTACAGCAAGTCAATTTGGTCATCAAAGGGACCCTCAACGGGCACCCGCTGCAGCTGTGGTGGTGATGGCGCTCTTGCAGGTGAGCTACGTGCCTTCTCCCACTTCTTCTCTAACTCATTCCAGCGACCCTCCAACTAAACATTATATTTCAAAAACAATTCCAATAAACCACGCTCTGTTCGCCTTTTCCATTACCGGCCTTCCAGTATGCCTTTGCTAAAATCGGTTCTCTCGCACTGTTTGCGAGCAGTACATGACATACGCATGTGAAACTTGGTAAAAAAGTGAAGAACATCATAATTAACATGAAAGATGGGCCGGTTTTAACTACCAGAGTTTGGCAGATACCAGAGCAGGAATGGAAAAAACAGGACATCAAAGAGTCACTATGCGTTCAAAATTCATTTCCCATCGACAATATAAGAACAAGCTCAATAAATTCGATCAAGCTATTTACGGAGAATAAAAATCACATATTTTTAGCACTGAATCATTAATGATTACCAGCCCATTTGAACACATTAACAATTCCTTGAAAGGAAAAAAAAAACAATCGAACCTGAGACAAGAGTAATGAGAATTTCGTTTCGACTTCGGAGTTCGTCTTCAGCAAACGTCGATAACGCTCAATGAGTAAACTTTTCTCTGCACGATTTTGCTCTAACGCAGCCGATAAATCCTCAAGAAACAAAACTTATTTTTATCCAATACGAAAACTCCTGACGAGGAAGCCTTTACGATGGGCTCCAAAAAAATCACAGAATTAAATATAACAGAACCTAATATTAGCGTGAAACAACGAAACGGCTATTTCAAAAACATTCTGTACCATTCGCCATCAGACAACCAATATGTAAACGTACGCGCCACGGTACTGAGGAGGAACATACCTTCACCACGGTAGTATGTTACGCGTAACGATGTGTACGCTTCATCCTCTATTCAACATAGCTCTACACTCTGTGCATTCCACCTGCCCGTGCACATGCTCACTCCACCCGCGC
>JPKZ01003154.1:79868-148547 GCA_000803305.1 Toxocara canis
CTCTCTTCCCCATCCTCTCCCACCCTACAAATACGCTCGCTCCGACGCCAGCACCATAGAGCAGAAGAAGGAAAAATAGCGAACATCCATGACGAACTCGTACAACTAATATAACGTACAACTAATATAATATAATGGAAGTGCAAATGTGCGATACTTTCATCACAAACGTAGGCATTCGAATGTAAAACGATTTCTCCTTTCATGCTCAACAAGCCACTTTAAAAAAGAAGTCAACGTATGTTTTCTGGCCCTACCCACAAAGTTTTTGCAAAAATTGCAAAGTTCCTATGCAAGCCGCATCAGCATAGAAGGTGCACTGCGTGTCGAAACGGTACACCTTAAAATCTACGAAACGTTCGTCACCTGGCTAGCGCCAAGGTAACTTCATTTTACATGACGATCTATACATTACGGGCATTCAAAAGGAACACAGAATCGAGCTCTTCAAATGTATGGAGTTGTTTCACTTCATCGTTTCGCTTCTTTTAATACCTTACATTTCAGACAAATGAAAAAACATTCGAATGCCACCTCAACTGACTCAATAGCCTCCATGCCGGTGACCGTTTCCTCGAGTTTCGTACATAGCGCTTCAAACTGGGATATCATTGAGCGACCATCTTCACCCATACTCTGCAAACAATATTCCATCAGCAACCGTCCCGTGAAGGAAACAAAAAAAGGTGAAATAAAGAAGGGCAGGCATAAACATTCAAGGTAAATCCAAAAGCAATTGACTGTACACATCAGATCTATTATGGTAAAAATATCAATGTTGTTTTCAGTCGACATTCGGGCTCGGCATGAGCAGAACTCTGCCAATTACAAACATATTTTTTCGTATCTACCAATACCCATTCGATAGTTCAAATGTTGTCATAATCTCCAAAGTTCGTTCAACAAACTTTTAAGCCGCCGCCAAAAATCCCCCGTAACTATAACATACTGAGGCTGTCTGTATACTTCAGTTTAATTATAAAAAGACACACAGAAGACATATAGAAAACACCATTATCAACTTACGTTAACGGTATCGATCCATGCCCGCAAATCACCATGAACACGCCTTATCCGTTTCCAACGTTGTTCGATTTCCGCATCATCAACCTTCACAGATTCCCTTCGCAAACTTTCAGCAATCTCTTCGATTGAAGCCAATGAAGACTCATTCCTATAAATACCCCTTCCTATCGATAGCGCTTACAGGTCCAAAGAAACTCGAAACAGCAACATTATCTGAGAGCTGAATATGATAACATTTTGGGCCCTTAACACCCAGAAGGCATAACTACTAAAAGATGAGGCCCTGCCGACCGAAAGGCGCTGCCTGTGGCTGCTAAGATTTCAGCCCTCTTATCTGTTATGGCATTTTGAAAGTTTAGCTGCAAGTGGTGAAATTGAATTTCTAGTGGTAATATACAATTTTCGGCTACGACAGTCAGTACTGAAATCTCTCTGTTGGTAGGCAAAATGTCTTCCACGCTACGAAAATATCCAGCCGAGCAAAAAAGTTTTGCTTACCATGCCGATAATACAACGGTAGCACTACGAAGCCTAGAGTGACGTGAAAGCGAAAATTAAGTCAGCTTACGAATTTCAAAAAAGTAACATGAGAAAACAATCGTACACGGGGCATCTTAAGTCAGATATAACCATAAGGATTGCAGATACCTGTTGAGCTCACTCTGAAGTGTTTCTAAAGTAGCGCGATCGGCTTCTGAGATCTCCATACATTCGGACTGTACGAAGGTGCTTAGCTTTGTTTCGACATCGTCTAGCACCGCATCCAAATGCGATAAATCCGAGTTCAGGTGCTCCAGTAACGAAACACACTTCTCTAAACGAGCGACTATATCGGCGCTCTGCAAAATCCACATTATGATGATACATTATGATGATTTGCTGGTTTAAAAAAACTCGAAATGAAAATCCCTTCCAGAAAATCCTGCGCTCAAAATTCCATTCGGAAAAAGGCGTAAACTAAAAATTTTCATCGCACACTTCAAACTCTCATCGTTCGGATCCAATCTGAATTCATTCTAAGCTGATGCCGAAAGCAGTCAACATTTTATAAAAAATTCTTATGTACAGTACTCCAAAAATACCATCACGACGACGTTCGTCGACGACCACAAGTCAACAAGAATAAATTCCTGTTGAAAATTTACAAGCACAACAAATCGATTGCTGTAAATTTATGATCAGCAATCAGCAGTCTGTTGCCTTAACTCTCCCCTCCAAAGATGCTAGCAAAAAGAAATCTCCTTAGCACAGTAGACATTTTTTAAAATTATTTATCAGCCACCTTCGGCAAATGCCATCGAAAAAACGAAACTCTTCGAAATACGTTATATTTCTTCAAAACTTTTCCGCCCCATACATATAATATAGGCCTTACGTTCCTTACCTACTAAGGCCCCGCCATCAGTAATGAAAGTGAACTCCAAGCACAGAAAAATATCGGTGGAATCGGAGAACATCGAATCTCATAAACCCGTCAAATAATAAGGAAACTACGTAACAGTGCCATGTCACGTAAGGAAAAACCGATTCCGTCTTTCGCACTGCAGACAATGCCCGTCACCGAAGAGACGAATAAGAATTTCAAAAAATATGTGACTAAAATAAGCGAAAGCGCTCACTCTCTCTTCGACCGCCTTCAGCTTGCTGGCGGTCCCTTGCAGCTTTTTCGTAACTTCTTGTTCGGCAACCGGTCCCAATATTCGCTCTTTAACAAGCTTCTTTTCCGACTCTATCAAATCATCCAAGTCAGCTTTTACCTGCAATCCTTAGCGTCATAAATGAATACTTTTGCTCCTCAAACTCCGATAACGCTGAGAACAACTCCGAGGAGGGAAACAAAACTGCAACTAATCATAGTGCCATAAGGATGATAAGGCCAAAAGATGGGTAGTAGCGCGCAACCTCTGCGACTAGAACATAGTACATGCATCTGTGTCGACGCAGAATCAGCTCACTCGCGCACATTTCTCCTGCTTGACACAACGACCCTCATTAGTTTAAAATACTTTGAAAGCTGCAGTCAATCACTGTAAATTCACCGAATATAAAATGTTTACAAATATTAAATAATGCGGGACTCACAAAACTAGGAACATAAACGCAGCAAACCGATATCTGAGGTCATAAAATGAACGAAGCACTTCATGCCTTCTTCAGTTCAGCTTAGTCCTGCAGGTATTAATGAGTAGGATAGTTGGTGTTTAAAATGGGCAATAAACTCGAAGGTTCAAACTGACGGGCATATTTTTTTGATGTCAAACCTGCGCTATGCGCCGTTCAATCTGACGAGCATGATCAAGAGCCGATGTGCACGCATTCGCCTCGAGACCTGTCAACTCGTCCACACTATTCTCCATTTCAGCCGTTTCACGCGCTATCCGCTCAGCTTTCTCCTCAAGCCCGATCGGTTGCTTGAATTCAACGAATCTTGCCATGAGATCTTCGAACTGGCCCTGAAATACTTCACGACTCACAATACACAAAACATGCTACTACCTTACGTAACATAATGCGCCACAAAAATGACAAACTTTTCTTAAATCGAAACCAGTTTTTTTTTCAAGGAAATACGCTATACGCATTCCTCCGATCCTTCTGCATCTCTTTCTTTACGCATCTACTCGTTTCTTTAAAAAGACGATATCTGAAAGTTGCTAACAAGAACAAATATTTGTTAAATTTTAACACGGGAGGATGGTAACCGACATTATAAAAAATACAACGACAGCCGCATTTATGAAAATGTAAAATTAGTTGTCTAATCCACATAACAAAAAAGTGTTAACACAGTGAAAATAAGTCAGGTTTACCGCAACATGATCCAGCTGGAGCTGAAGTCGATCCGATGAACCCCAATCGCTCGCATTCTTTGTAATAAATTCACGCAAACCCCGAATACAGCGTTCAAAGTCATCGAACTCGGTTTGCAATTGCTGAATTTTAAACAGCGTATAAAGATTATTTCAGTCAGCAACCAACCTCTAAATGATGCTCAGTGAATGTGATTTGTATAACAACTACTTTTTCAATCAACACTGAGTAGGCAAAAAAAAACAAAAACAGAATATTGAAAAAATATACACATGTCCATGTTGCTCTTCCACGTGGCCTCGACCCGCACTAAAACACTTGTCGTGACAACAGAGTATCATTTTGTGTGTGTCTCTCAATGAAAATTTCTGCCTGTACGCTCGCCATGAAAAATTCGCTTTCATATCGCAACATCAACATTACTGCTGTTGCACAAATTTGAGAGTTCTTTCACCCTTGCATGCAACCCAAAACTGGCACCAAATGATTCGTGTGGTTAGCAAGCAGCGATTGGAGATCATCGAGAAGTTAACGGATACTGTAGACGGCTCCGACTACACTTAAACGGCAATCTTTTTTTTAAAAGAAATGGATACAAAAGCCCATCATAACCCATTAAAAGAAGTGTTTCAATAAGGATGGTCGCCACGTGGACAATTAGAAGAGACATGCAAGTAGCTTCTGTGCACATGAAAATTTCCTACCACTACTAGTTCCTGCCAGCTAGCGTTAAACTGAAAAAAAAAACCTCGTAGAATTTGGACAATACCAACAACGAATGAGATTATTAGCTTTTAGCATGTCAAAACGTATTTAATAACTACGCTGAATAAACGAAAAATTACGAAAGCATAAATACCTCTTCATGCAATTTTAACGTGCCTACAATGCGTTACGCTTAAATGTTAGAAGTGGAAGTGAACAAATTCTAGCACAGAAAAACATCACAAAAGTGTCCCCACGCTTGCAAAGATCCATTTTGAAAACAACGCTTTATACTTATCTACCATATTAAGCGCGCGACAATTCGCCTCAACTTTTACATATCCAAAAAAAAAAAACAACTGGAGAATGAGCATCGACAGTGATGGCCAAGCAATAAGCTCAACATTCCATTCTAGAAACAGTCATAACACTTTCTACATGGAAGCAAAACAAAAACGGAATCTATTTACACTGAAAAAATCAAATAAATGTAACAAGTGGACGAAAATCGAATGAAATTATTGTCAACGACGAACGGTGTGAACCGCCAACAAATTGTTGTCTAACTGAATCCCAAACAAAATTCTTAGCAACAAAGGAATTTTTAAGCGCGACAAAAAAAGCAAACAGTGCAAAACAAATAATCTGGGGAGAAAAGAAAAAGACAAACGAAAGTGGTGTTATTTTTAAGCAAAAAGCAAAAAACGGGATACATATAGCACGCATGTAAAGCAAAAAAGATAACTCACCGAAATGAGCGTCCCAGAGGTGAACGCGCTCTGAAAGAAAACATGCAACACTGAGATAAAGCTTTAAGCTTGCCTAAGCGTCCCGCATATGCAACACTCTACTACCACACAGCACAGCAATGCAACGGCTCCATAAACTGAATTTTCAATTACAATCAAAGGCTACTTGTAGGGTGCACAAAAAACAACCGACATAGTTTTTGTGAGCACATGCGAATACATACCGGATTGGGCGATCTTCAACGGCAGGAACGGGACCAAAAATTATTAGTTTTAAGCATTTAAAACGGCTCTAATATCTGTGATACAAGCGTCTCAACACCAAAATCCTGCCACCTCGATCAGAAGTTCGTTGCCAAAGCTGCGAATTCACCTATAATTTGTGCGCGGCATACAGTTTTTCATCTCAAACCCCAAACCTAGTATTGTATCGCAAAATGAATGAAAGCAGCTCTATCCGTCAGCAACTACTATGACGAATAACACTGACATGCGCTGGGAGTAGCACTGAAAGTGTCTCACCATATGCCGAGGCTGGAAAAAGCGTGTATTATGCACTGCACGCGATCAAGCGTTTACGATTTCTGCAGAAATAGGAGCACAGCCTTCAGCAAGAACTGAGCTTGCACACAGTGCTTTAAAACACGTTTCTTTCCTAGATGCAAAAGTTGTCAGTGTATGCGGTACACCGCAGTCCCACACCGATACGAGCTGCCTCCGTTCGTCCTCTCCTAATCGCAAACTAACCGCTGTTAAAGCGGTCCACTTCCATCCAGACATATTTTTTATCGCCGGATTTAGCGAATGCTGTCTTAAAGATTTTCTTGCACAGCGACAAGAAGGGGCAGCCAAACTGTGAAATCTTATCGATATTTCCTTTCTCGAACACTTGTATAGCATTCACGCGAGAGTTATTTGTCGCTGCCTGCGATATGCGCATTATGATATCACCATACAAGTTGCCCGTGAAAAGACATTTCGCACCAGTAAATTTAAACATGTTCCAAATGTGCAGCCCTCTTTTCTCACCTTACCGCTTCACAATGCATGCTTACCCCAATTGACACTATTATATGCCTCAAAGCAAAAAGCTGCGTTTAGAGTCACTAAAAACATGGGGTGTGAATTGAAAAAAATAAAAGACCTTTGCCGATGTCAACACCGCTGCCGTATCATGGGATTCATCTTAAAAAATTCGACTGAAGTGCACAATTCAGGATTCGAAAAATCGCGATGCCGCATGAAAAAGCGGCACATCGTGACCACCAACTGCCATATGTGATTATTACAGCAGAAACATGCGCTGTCAAGCTGTAAGCTATCCCCATAAGCTAAGAAAAAAAACACAACAGCAAAGCGCTTCGAAGCACCGAAACGACTGCGTGCCAGGTTCCTTTCAAAAGCTGAAATGAACACAAGTGCCCAATCAACTAAAGCATTTGCTTCCACGCTGATTACTTCACTCACTGCCTTCACACCTTACGAGCACCCAGGTGAACCCACTATGGTGTGCACTGATGTTATACCGAACCTCCATGTTTTTGCGGCTTCTTATCGATTTGGATATCTTAGGAGTGTGCACTGAGTACTGCCGGAGTTCCTCTTTCTTCTGGTTCTGAAGTCCTAGAATTTCGGCGTTTCTTGAATATCCGATTAACAGGAAAACCTCTTCCGGTGCATCCCTAATGTGCTCATATAAGTCAAGCAACTAAATGTGCAAAAAATGCTTAATAGCGTGTGCAGGTGATTTTGTAAGCGTGTGGCCAAGAAACGGGGTGCCAACAATTTTCGCGATCTCCAGGAACGGCTGCTAAGTCTATCCGCAACGGCATAAACACCTCAGTAACTGCTCATTCAAGAAAACTTCCAACCAATCAAACATCAGTACTGTAAAGAAGTGCTAGCTAGCCTTGTACTCATGAGGGACATCTAAAGCGGAAACATCGTTGGCCGCACGACAAGAAAGAATCAGTTGCACGTGGTTACACCACGCCTGGCATTCACCCAATGAACTCTCGAATTGTTCACAGCCACGAACGGCACACTCCAACTCAGCGATACGCTCATTTGCATGTGCCACTGTTCGCTCATGTAGAGTTTTTATTTCCGCTACCTGCAAAAAAAAAGAAAAGGAAAATGACGAAGAAAAAAAGAGGAAAATTCATTTTTAAATTTATTTTCACTTTTCATTTACCAAAAACTTTTATTGGAAAGCTAGCTAACCATTCTCACTATATTCCAGTCAACCATAATTACTATAGCTGAATAATATCAACATTCAGCTTGACTCAAAACAGTTATGAGTAGCAATCATTATTATGCATATCACCTGACAGCAAATGAATAAAGCAGCAAACATTGTCTGAGAGATGCTGAAAGTGGCTAAATAGCAAAAAAAAAAAAAAATTACGAGCGCGATCTCGAGAAAACTTCAGACAGGTGTAAAAAAACGCAGATAACACAATGAATCGGCCGTATCTGGTCAAGGCCACTGTAATCACTGGTATAAACAGCTCCCAATTTTGCAAACTGGGATAGAATATCATACACGCGGAGCGCAAACGAATTTCATGAAGAGCACGTCAACCGAATTTTACCCACGAACTGATCAGCAACACATCATCTCGTGCGCAATAAAACCAGTCGACGTAACGACCCTATAGAATTGGGACAGCACATAAGTGAAGAGTGTGTTAGATGAGACCTCTCTTGATAACGAATCCTCGCCCTGAGGATGAGCAGTAATGGCGTTGGCTGCAACTTCGATGTTCTCCCTCAGAATTTCATGAAGAGCACGTCAACCGAATTTTACCCACGAACTGATCAGCAACACATCATCTCGTGCGCAATAAAACCAGTCGACGTAACGACCCTATAGAATTGGGACAGCACATAAGTGAAGAGTGTGTTAGATGAGACCTCTCTTGATAACGAATCCTCGCCCTGAGGATGAGCAGTAATGGCGTTGGCTGCAACTTCGATGTTCTCCCTCAACCGCTCCAAATTCTGAAAGAATTCCGACGGTCATAAAGCGTCGATATTCATTGTCCCCAGCTACTAAATGTTAAAAGCGGCTTTCAAAGAAACGTGCAGGTTGCAGAACAGCTGCCAATAAATGCATTAAAAAAATTAAAAAAAAAAAAAACGAGACAGGATTTGTTTCGTTTCATAAAAAACCAGACTTTCGCAAGCCGAAATTATTTCGTTGATCATTCCAGATCATCAGCCACTGACAAAACAGTAAAACAAAGGAAAAGAAGACGAGCAACAAACGTCAAGATGTTCACTAAATTCTTCGGCATCCGCTGCTTCAGAACTTCCTTCTATAGCTTGTGCAAGCTCATCTACCGCATAACGATAGTCGCGGACCAAACCTGTAAATTAACTGTTTGCTTCAGCGTAGGCTGAAACAAAAAGCAAACACTCGTGTGACGATAAATCTAGCACAATATCAATTCAAAAGAATTTGAGATAGTTATTTTGCTAAATCCGGAGATTCGCATCTGTGAAACGAGAAGTAAATCATGTAAAAAATCTTTCAAAGATTTCTAACAATTTAGCTGTAAATTATATGCGTTCATAATTAAAAGACATAAAACAAATCTAGCATAACCTTGTTGAAGGCGCTTATTCTCTTTTTCGAGCAGATTAATACTCTCATCAATACTCTCCTCAATCGACTTCCAAGCAGTGGTGCACGACTGAGTTCGTTTTTTCAGCTCATTCAACACCTCATCACGATTCGCCGCACTACTGCACGCTGCCAATGAGGCAATCTCGTCTGCCATTTCCGCCGACTCCTTTTGTAACGAACGTCCTTTTTGCAAATCGTCACGCAATCTCTGTATTAATACTCACATTTACGCTTGCTCTCGACATCTCTCATACCTTGCTTAGGATGGCAATGTTACCTTTATGAATTTATCAAAGCGATCAAGCAATCGACGATTTCGATGTGAAAAGCAACCCAACGGCGCTTTATTCCCGATTTGAACTAAACGGAAAATCGCATAACCTTCAAGGTGAAGACTACGTTCATTATTTTAAAAAAATCGAACATTAATTTCACATTTCATCGCAGCCCGGCCCTTTACCATCTCTCAGATTTATCGCTTGTAAGAAATATCGTTAATTTGCGAAACGACTTTTAGGCTCCATTATCAGCACTAAATGAGACAACCTGAACTTTAACTTAGTATCTTCAAAACAAAACAAAGGATCGAAATTTAGCCTCTTGGCTAATCGGAAACTGAGAACAACTTCGAAACTTTTATGCGCTTCCAAGAAAATTCTTGTCACGAAGGCGAGCGGTAACTGTTAATACAACCAACAGCTATTAATGCTTCAGCCCATTCAAGATGCCAGACTTTTTACAGTAATCCAGTAAGGCGTGACATTAATAAGAAAACCAACAAAACCTTAAAATGATCAATGAGCTCGGGAAACTCCAGTGGCTCGCTTTTGAGAGAGTTGAGCCTCTCGCGAAACTGACGGGCCGCTTTCTCTGAACTGGCTATTTTCTCATCGCACTGACGACTTCTTTCGAGCATTTCACTAATGCTGTCGCGTTTTGCGGTACCAAGTTTCTCGAGCTGTTCATATTTCGGATCCAATACTTCCGCACTTTTCAGCTCATCTAACATACCCTACAAGAAGTCCATTCTTAATCTTTAATTTGCTACCTCATTACACCTTTGTCGTTCTTTCACTATTTTATCTTATTGCTTTCCATCTGCCAACAACCACCGCATTTTAGAATTTTCGGCGCTTACATTACACAGCAGATGTGGCATTAGACTTGTAACCATAACCACTGCACAGGGACGTCTTTACAACAACATTAAAAATCATGAGTGGAAACAGAAATAAAGAGAAAATGCAGACCTGGCACCAAAATTAACAAAAATCATCTCCATTCTATACACTTTTCCTCTGACCAAGAATGGCCGGCACTTTAACAAGACTATACTGAAATTCGAAAATATATATACCTCGCATTGGGCCAGTTGTTCACTTAACTGCTTCAAATCACCGGCAGGCGCCATCGGGCTGCGCAGAAACATCTCGAAACGATCCATCAAAGAACCATCGCCGCTGAGTGAGTCGATCGCTGAATTCAGTTCGGCCGCCCGCTTTTTTAATCCGTCCACCTGAAAAGACCGCGTTTATCTCGAGTTTTCACTTAGTTAAAATAAATTCATAATATTTCTGGCTAGCAGTCATCTAGGTTAAGTAATAACTCATCAATGTCGAGCTCACATGGGGTCCCAAAGGCAAGTGGGATCAATTTTACAAACCCTTCTTTAAGTGATCACCCTTTCCTCATTTCCTTCTCTTTTTGGTACCCTAATGGGTTAAGAGATCAAAAGCATGCTTTAAGAATGATCGATCTCTTTTCTCCTTTGATAGGTGTCGCGCTATTCGACTCTAGAAAGGAACGAGAGCTGATCCAAACCTTCATCATAGCCACGTTTTGGCAAATGGTACCACTGTCAAATATTTATGTGAATTAAAGCAAAAACAGACTCCTCTGTGGTGAGACTAACCCAAAAAAACGTTTGCTTAATTGAAAAATGACACGAGATAAAATCGCATAAACAGCACTTCGACCCTTTCGGTTGACGCCATTTATTCTTTACTTTTTGGTTCTAACACCGGCTCCACGTTCACATGCAAAAGAAAATTGCGGCAATTATTCTGCGGAGATGCGATCGACCAGACTGGACAGAAACTACGAATTCGTTGAGGGTGACTTGCATTAAAAGAACAGATAAAAGAAACAAACAACTTAAGGAGAAGCGCCTAAACTTTTGGTAGAATGCCGAATTTTCAGAGACAGTTGAAGTTTTTGGAAGCTCCTGTACCGAGCATGAAAAGCTCAAATTGGTGGAATGCCGAACGCCGAAATCCTCGGAAGAACACCAAACGCTGAACTTTTTAGCACTCGGTGAGGAAACTCCCACGCCGAGTTGGGCATTCCATTGTCCATCGTTGCCAGCACTACATGGAACTACTAAGCATTGGTACCAGAAACACTAGACCATAAATTTTTAAAAAAAGTGGCTTCCAGTGAAGGTCAGAATCAGACAAAGCAAGACCCCCCGTCGAGATGAAAAGTTCATCGTGAGTGGTTATATGAGTCACCCCCTCTGGAATGATGAAGACTTTATGGCCTCCTTGGAACTAATAAGGCATAACGAGATGCCGATTCTAACTGCGGGCTATTTCTTCAGCCTTTGTTGAGCGGAGCTTTCACTATGTGATTCGTTAATATTTTGCAACATTAGCGAGAAAGCAGGGATGATGGGAGGGGGGGCATAAAGTAGGGGAGGAGAGGGAGGGAAGAGGAGGAGGGGTGGAAATATTATGTAAAGGAAGGGTACATTTTTTCGCTACGGTGAAGAAAGAGAGAGGTATGGAAGTAGGAAGCTCTGTCGAGAAGGCTTTCTTTTGAGTGTAACGGTGTTTCCCAACATACTTCAATAAAATACGACAAAATATTTCTAAGCACTTCCGATAGATCGCATACGACAACTTGTTATTCAAAGAATTCGAACAATTTCAAAGCAAAAGCTCAGAAAGAAAATACTCGCTCGCGATCCGATAAGTTCGTCTCGAGAAAGGCAATGTTCTTCTCCTGCTCATACAGCTGCTCACGTAATTTGCTCAGTCTCGTCTTCCTTTCGCTGCCCGCAATCTGCGCACAGCTGGAAACTATGTTCAACGCAGAATCAAAGAACTCGTCCATTTCTGCCGCTATTCGCTTTGTTTCCTCGTCGAAATTTTCATCTTAAAATGGCATTAAATCTTCCAACAGAAACGATTTAAGGAGTATAGTGAAAACTTCAAAAGGAAATCCCCTCCACATCCCCCTACTCAAACATACGCCTTTCGAAGACGTCGAAATTTATAAGACCATTCAACGTAAGCCCTTCCCATCTTAACACAACCATCACTCCGGTAATTGACAGATCGATATTACATCCGTGCTCAAAGGAAATACCAAAATTGTTAAAACCTTTCTTTAAAACGCCTTTTCCTCAGTTTCCTGAACACAAAAAGCCATGGTGCTCAGTTCCAAAGTTTCATGACAGTTTTTGACAGCTCCAAAGTTGACATTTTCAAAAAAATCGATGAGCCACTTGCTCCGATATCTTCAGCTGATTACCGTAGGACTATTTATAAACATCACTTCCTTTTGTCAGCAACAAAATTTGCTTCAATTATCTTTTTGCTGTGAATCATAGAAGTCGGAAAAGGAATTCAGCGAGGAAGAAAAATGCTTTTTTTTTTTAAATTAAAAAAGTTAAACGCTTTTTGGAGCTTTCGTCACACGAGTTTTGAATTCTTCTTTGTTGGCGAATATTTCTGAAAATCATTCTGCTAGTGTTTTGAATTTAACTGATAATTGTTCTGTTTGGATTACAAAGCTTTTAAAACACATAAAGCCCTTGTGCTCTATGGCTGTTACGTGCTTTAGCAAACTTCTAATTTTAAAGTTTCTGTACTTAGGTGCGTGTCTATTTGGTAGTTTCAATTCCGGAAAGACCGAATTTGTGGACATGGCATTTGTCAGGTACGATTTAGGCCCTAGGTCACCCCCCATACTCAGCTTCAAACGATTACAACGATACTCGAAGTTCCTCCCTTAAGGCAGTATAACTCCCGCGAGGATTACTGAATAAGGTAAGGGATTTAAAAAATTGCACGCATCTCCCAAGCAATCAGATTGCAAATTTGAGCAATCCAGTTGCACAAAAATGAATCTTTAGTCGGATGTTTACAAGACATCTGGTCGGAACAGACTAGAATTCCCGCCATATGCGACCCGCTTGTGAAACCGGCTGGTCTGATAGGTGAGCGGTCAAAAGCGCTCTTCGTGCCAACCCGCCCCTTAGCATGTATTTTTGCTTGTTACGTTACCCGATCGTGACGTAGTTAAAAGGGAAGAGGCGAAAGCCAAAAATAACTATGAGGAGACAGTCTGACGGCCAAATCAAAATACAAATTGCCATTTCATCCGATTCCAGCAGCAAAACAATTTCTCGGAAATGCATGGCTTCGCTTTCCTTGATAAATACCTCACTGTTTTTTCAGGCCTCATACAAATAATGCTAGCAATGTCATTGCTGACCTAAACTTTTAGATGGTTCATAGTGCGCGTCCGCCATCACCTCAACTCCAACCAAGAACAAACTTCGTAGCAACGAAACGTTCGCGCGCTTTGAGAAATTGAAGGTACCTAGTCGTTTAAGCACTAGTTTCTTTTATCTCAAAGAAATATAAATCAAAATTTTCATTCCTAAGAAATACAAATTGGACTGCTGACAAACATCATACCCAAAAAAACATTAAGGGAGAAGAAAATTGATGAGAAGAGAATGCATTTTCACATATCTCTCTCAAAAACGAAAAAAAATTAAGAAAGGAAACAGCAACGATGCGGGCATCATGTATAACTGTTCGCAAAAAACTGCAGTCCATTACGGATGGAAGAGAAAAATTATTTAGAAGCGCATCGCGAAGTCACTATCAAGCGTTTCGTTCACAGCAGTGGTGCTCCTGCTCTTGATGATCACTTCGATTAAAATTGCGATCACCGCATTTCACCACGATAGCACGTTTTCTGGCTGGTGAGTTGAAACCATCGTACGATAATTTATATAACGCATAGATAAGTTTATGCATAACATTGGCATCGCGACCCTATTGTGCAATTTCGCAAAGGCGGAAGGAGAATTTGAAAAAAAAAAACAGCTCTGTAAGAAAGCAACCACATACAAAAGACATGAAAATTTCGAAAGACATGCCAACATCAACAAACTCAGAAATACTAAAAAGGTGAGCACAACATCTGCTTTCACAATTCCTTTTAAGGTAGGCCAGAGCGGCGGAACCGAAAACCAAAGCAGAGATATCAGAAAGCCAATAACTTTTTCAACCATATTCACCAGTTCACGACACAGCATCGTTTTATCACTTCCTGGCTTTTACTCCCACTGAAAATTTTTATAAAGTTCCAGGTTCATTCAAAACATGACTAATGCAGCCCAAAATTTATTTAAGGACGCATCATCCTAAGATAAATGATTTTCAAACCAAAGTTTACTATCCTAACTAAAAGAAGAAAAAAGCTGCACCTGAGCTGGAGTAATATCACAGGAATAAAAACGCCGAATTTTAATAGTAAGCGCCATATTTTGTGTAAACAAAAAAGGAATAAAAACTGGCCTTGGGTGATTCAAACCAGTGAGATTTTGAACAAAACTGAAATCGTAAGAATAAAAAGTGAACCACATGGACCACACATATATGTATCCACTTCCACCCGATCACCATAGTTTTTTACTACCCGTTACGCCACTGATTACCACCCTTTAGAGCAACCAAAAAACAATGGCATAGTTCTTCAGTCGACAGTACCGGATATACATACACAAAACATAAAGAGAAGATGAGTTTATAATGCGCTTACGAAACGGTGAATTTATGTATAGCGCATAAGGCACATATTCAAAATACTCGTTGCTATGGCAGCCAGCCAATGCATCCATTCATCATACGCACACAACAGGCGCGTTTGCCATTCACGCTGATAGCTTCATAATCCGTTAATAAAGACAAACTGCTATATGTACTAAAAGAAAACGCTGATGATTTAGCTTGCACCTCTCGAATACTGTCAAACTAGACCGCAAATTTTCTTGCAAATCGTTTAAGATTCTCCATCCTCTCGATAACCAAACAAACGAACGACGGAAGAATAATTCAAATCGAGAAAAGAACAAAGCCATTTTCAAAGGTATAAAATAAGCAAGGCAAAAACGAAGGAATAAGGTAAGACAAGATTACGTCAAAAAGAGATGAAGAGTTTATGGCAAATCTCATATCTAATGCTGTCCGCAAAAGTGACTCTCGAGAAACAGCAATTATATCCCTTCCCAACCGCTGAATGCGCAGTTAATTATCCTTACTATACGAAAGAAACGGATTAATTGAGCTACAATAATCTGCAGTTATGTTCGTTAGAAAAAACGTAAAACTTTATTGTTGTGCCATATGTGTCTATATATTATACAGAAGATCAAAAGCAATTTTAAGCCTTTTGTGTAATAAACGAATAAAAATCGAGCTTAGACAGCTCAGTATAATAACTTCCGCAAATTTGGCACAAAAGTAAACGACCCTACCACAAGCGTTTTGTAATAGATGTGTATTAAATATGCCACAGAAAAGACATTAAAAAGAGGCTTCAACCAATTTTCTAATCAATTATCAGTCTAAATCACAGTAGGCGATGGCTACTTAGAGCTCTAAAATAATTCAGTAAAAACCTTTCAAAAATAGCAATCAAATAAATTTCGAAAAAAAACAACGGGATGCAAACTGGGAAAAGAAAATGCATGAACCCCCTTGAAGCATGAACGTGAAAATATAAGACATTTAATATGCAAATGCAAACCGTTGGCGCTTTCAGCGTGCGATGAAAGTGTGTTGAGCGCGTCAGAGATTTTGGTGACAATTCGTGACCATTTGCGCGTGAACTGCTCGAAAGTGTCGTTGGCGAGTCGCAACTGCACACAGCCAACGTCCAAATTGTGGATTCGTTCTAGCTCGGCGTGCAACTCGTTCACTTCACTCTCTTTCTCTTTTATTTCACGCAATTTACCCTTAATTTTGTGAAAACATATTCTTCATGAAGGAATACACTTGAAAGAAAGAGCACATATTCCCTTGAACAGGAGACGTGTCCCCTGGGCTCCATACTTTCGGTGACCCTCCAAAAAAGTTTACGAACGAGAGGTATGGATTTTTTTCCACAGCGATCCAACAAAACGTTTCTGTTTGAAAGCGCTTTATTTTCAACAAAATACGGTACGCAGCATTGTCCTATTGCTCTGTAGCACTACCGAATATAATAAAGACTGTAGTAAACAACAATGTCTAAACAAAATATTAACGTTTGATAAGCAAGGAACTGATGTAATCATAAATATGCACGAGAATTCTCTAAATTATAGAAGTAAAAAAAATGCAATTTATAAAAGGCAATGCTTTATGTGAACCCAGCTTCGCTGAACGATGCACGCAGCAGAATAACTTTTCAGTTTCTCGAACAGCCTGAAATACTATCGGGAAGTAGTGAGATAAAATTCGTAATATTTTGCTGCTAAAACAGAGTACCCACTGAAAATTGACCACATGTTCAAAAGAACAATTGAAATCGCAGCTGTAGCAAATCAGTGAGCAATTTGCTAAATATCTTCATTTTATACACTCCGCATATGTCATCCTTTAACTAAATTCAGTAGAACTAACTAACTACCTGACATATCTGAATGACTTGACGAATATCTTCAGGTTTCTTAGAAACAGAAAAGTAATGCGTCCATTCAGTCAGCGGTTCCAGATCATCGGAAACCCGTTTCACGTTTGCGATGAAAATATCGACAGGGGAAATTACGGTGCTGCAGGAGATCGTCGACGTCGACGAGGCGAGTGCATCACCAACTGGCTCGAAAGACGTAAACTGAACTGTCGACTGCAAGCAGCAATCACTCAACTTCCAAGCGAACAAAAGGGTAAAGAAGTTATGTTTCGGGGATTCGGAGAGAAACGACGGAAGGAGTTTCGACTGAATCCCCAATAAAGTGCTGTCATTAAGGCATGAGGACACCGGCCAGCATTGTTTGCAGGATCCAAGTCTCAGATACATCCAAGCTTAGGAGGAATAATATTCGATCGACCCTAAGCAATGTGATGCCATCGTATGCGTTCTGGTGGTCCTATGCCGGACAGGCTCCCAAACATCCTTAACGGTTTCCCAATGCAGCATTATTTAAGAACTATCGAGTTTGATTACTTTTTTCTTGATAAAGTACGACCAATGGAATCTAAAGAACAAAAAATAAAATCATCTGACGCTATGTCGGACCATATTCAATACAACTCGATGAAAGTGGCACTTCTGTGTCCAAACTCAACAAATTTCACCACCTGACACATTCGGCGCAACAGCCTCTTTTTACCTACCAAGAAATAGAAAAAAAAAAAGTCACTTACGTGAGACGTGTCAAACATTCGTGACATGAGCGAATAATCTTCACTCCGAACTCACAGTAAACGAGACGAATATGATAGCGCCTACGGACGATGTAACAGAAAAAAACTTTTTAAAGCATAGAAAACCGAATTAACAACTGGCTCACAAGTCGGGCGTGTGGTGTATCGCTTTCTGTGTTCGACGACTGCACGTGATGGTCCTCTTGGTCTGCCTCACTATGCTCACGCTGCAATTGACGCACCTCCGCTTTGCCACTTTTTACCAGCTGCAACCAACACGATCGCCATCACAACAAATCAGCCAAAAAACCATCACGCAACCCCGCATTACTCGCACTGTTCCCCTCATTTCTCTCACTCACGCACTCTTTACATGCTCCCAACTTCACAAAATCTCTCATTTAAAATACATCTTGCCCATATCCGATGAAGTCTGCACTGCAGAGGTGACAGAAATGTTTTAGAGCCAGAACACGCATTTAAGAGATATTAATCTTAATCTGACTCACTTTGCGCAAATATTAATATCTACAATATTATCAAACATTTTCAACACAACGACGGAAAATAAATATATCACGTCGAAATTTTTCAAAAATCAAGCCTTGTGGATAACTTTTGAAGAATTTACTTATGGTTAGCCGTTGCGACGTTTCATTTGAATATCTGTTAAATAACATTTCCAACGTGGGCTTTCACTTTCGAAGTTCTAAATTTGAAAAACAACTCAGAACCTTCAAAAACTAATTCCGCTTCCTGGCTACTATATATGGAAGGAGAAAATGTGGGCGGAAAACGACATACTGCCATCAAAATGGAAAAACCTACGAGATAACCCAAAGTCAGTATGTTTCAGAAAATGAAACAAACAAATAAGCAGAATCTACGAAATGAATAATAATAAATTACACTCGTAAGATGTGAAACTGTTCAGCGTGGTTCTCTTCACATTTCTTTACAAGTAATTTACACGGAATTTCATCGCCTCACGGTTACAAATGTAATTCGATGCTGAAATCATACACAGCAACTAAAGAAAAAATTCGAACGACTGCTGTTGCAAAGAAAAGTTCCGCCCACATTAGTCAATCCCACGTGTCATTCAGCGAAATGTGCTAGAAGTAAAGAAAAATAAAAGGGAGTTAAGAAGATACGAAATGTCCGTCAAAAACATCTACTCGCTATCAACTTTACCGTTTAGCAAAATTTACCTATAATAGACGAATAAATCTGAAGTCCTATTTTACGTAATCGTCTCTAACACATGTCCCGCGTTCCATCTATCGTTAGCAGAAATGAATAACTATTTGGTGCCAGCAATCGAGTGCGGAGTAAGCGGAAGAATTATACAGATTCAAAAAGGCGTAAAACCCTTTTTCATTCCCGGCTGAACTGTGAAGAGAACATTTTAAAACTTAGCAACTTTTCTCCGGCGGTTTAATTTAGTTCAAAACCCTAATCTTCTCCACATCTACTTTTTTTTTTTCCTCTCTGATGCCATGCTTTCACCTTTTAAAAACATGGACATATATATGACTTTTCAATTTAGCCCCATAACGGCACTGACAAGAAAAGAGCAAAACTATTCGGAAGTACGAAACCATTTGAGATTGTTGGTCGATCTGCGATACGATATTATCCCAACGCTGAGTGACAACATCGATCTGTCGCCGGATTTGATTGGAAGCAGCGCCGTTTGAAGCGTCCAACTTGGCGACCAGGTCTACTGCGAGCTGTGAAAGGGACACGAAGTTAGCGTGACCTGCTTCAAGCGCCGCCTCCACTTGTTGTACCCGCTCCACTTGTTCGGTAACTTCTTCCTCACTCTCCAACCTCTCCACCGAACGCAACCCTTTCGTCGCCTGAACGCTAACTTCTCACTGCTTCTGTTCAAAAGTTATGATAGAAGAGTTTACTCTATTTATTGAAGGCGGGAGAGGGAGGATGGTGAGAAGGAAAAAGGTTCGGACCATCTCAAAAGCCGGAGAGTAAGACAGGGAAACGAATCTTTAAAAATTTCACTGCCGCACAGTACTGCTCTGCAATGAGTGTTCCAACGGCAAATGCTGCAATGCCGTTCAAGTGAACTCATCTTACACTCCTGTGTTTTTCGTCCGTCTCAATGGCACTGAAATAAACTTTTAAAAACAATTGTGTGCTATATGAAAAGAAATGCATAACGAACGATCACCACCAATTAATTTCTGCAAGTCTTAATTCCGGTCCCTGTCTAACGACACTCTTTTGAAAAATGTATTTTGCTTTGCCTTTTCTTTCTCTCGGTAACCGCATCAACTGACTAAAACCGCTACCGCATGAAATGCGATTTCAAAAGATATTGCTTAACTTATGCGAACTAAAAATGATTACGAATTTCGAACTTGACTCACCAGCTTTAAGCCTTTTGGAATCTACATAAGTCACGAAAAGGAAGATAATGTTAGTGTGAATGATCATAAAAGCGCTAAACCAAAATCGCTTCAGCGCAAGAACACACCTCCTCTCTGCTGTCAAGCCAGTCGGATAGTTGTTCGTAAGAAGAATTATACTGCCTGATCAGCCCCGAAAGACCATCCAATTGACGTGCGCGTACTTCAGCCCATTCACAAATTGCCATCCACCTTAACTCATTCATATAAACTACTGTAATCACATATGCGCAAACTCTCTCTGATACCCTGATAATTTTTGCAAATTTTTGTAAGTTCTAAAATTTTCCGAATAATTTTCGTAAGTCATCGCTTATTGGTCCCAGTTTTGCGGAACATGATTTCTAGGGTCAGGAAAGCCTTAAGATTCTGAACTAAGCCGCTTTAGTGTTTTTAGTGACCCTGAAGATATCGCTAATTCCACTATCTTTCCACGACGTTCTTTGAAGATTTTTCAGTGTTTTCAATTCTTTCCAATGCACGTCGATCTGCCGGTTGCGCCTCAAAGATCCTGAAATTTGGTCGGCACCCCATCTCTTCACACTGTTTTAAACGCAACCCAAATTTCTGGTGCCTATTCAAATGGCCGAAGCTTACATCGAGACAAGGGAAAAGGGAAGTGAGCGAAGGATGCAGGGAGGGTTGAACCGAACACTGACAGCTAAATGCTTCGCTCTCTCCACCACGCATTCCTCTGAAGAACTACAATACCTTTGTCCGACTGAATGTAGCAATTTTTCGAGATCCTCGTACGACAACTGTGTATCGGTGTCATCCACAACAGCAACAAACGTTGATAGTGCTCGCACAACCTGAAAGACGATAAAACACGAAAATCAGCAAAAAATAAGGGCATTATAAAAACGTTCCCTTAAAATGGAGGCAATCTGAATAATGTGCATGGCAACATGCAATGGCAGTGCCTGCTGTAGAGGATCAAATTTAGTTATGAACTGAAACTTACAACTACTGCATCAAAATTTTACAGTTTTGGACTGGAAAGCCATTCCCAGTAAAAACCGGTAACTTAAACAAAGTGTTCGGTTTGAATTTTTGTTAGGACTGCCTCGGCATTCATTGTATGATATTCTACATTTTAAAAAAGCGTACTGATACAATAGAAGCGATGATTTCTAAAACTTAGCATCCCTCCACCATCGGAAGACTACAGCCTAAGCTATCCGAAATTTCCTTGGCAATTTAAAGGCACAACAGAACTTAACGGAACAACAACCTTTTGCTGTTCTTCGATCTTTTCCTGCACATCAGCGTGAAGGTGAATCAGCTTCTCTGCTTCATCAGCATCAAGACTCAATGGCGGAGTCTGTTCGATTGTTTCTTCCATTTTATCAAGCCAACTCCTGAAATAACTACCTGCAAACATGACTGTAGCTAGAAATCCATTCCCACTAGAACCTTTAGTTTAGTTCAAACGTTAAATAGAATGAAAAGTTGCAAAAAAGTCAGTCCAGTTCTTTGATTTGAGTATATAAGAGCCTTTCTAAGGCAAGAAGAACATTATGAGAACTAATTATACCTACCCTATAACTTTAGACTTATTTCGTGAGAAGGAATTCACAGGTAGTGTTCCAAAACATGCATTTAGATTATTTCGCTTCAATATGCTAAAGAAATAAATAGACACGTAATGAGATTTTCATTCACCCACCAACTTATGAATTCTTAACGCAGCGATATTTTCATTGAACCGAGGTATAATTTTCTGCTAAAAATTTCCGTTTCATTCGGTCCCGAAATGAAGTTGGACGAAACGTTGAGATGGTAAACAAAATAATGTGGAGCTGCGGAAGGGCTAAACAAATTTTGCAATAACTTTCTCTTGGGTTTCACGTTGGCTATTTAGAAATCTTAAAACCGAAATGGGAATTCCTCGTCACGTACCAATGCAGCGAGCCTTCACTTGCGACAACAGCTCAAAGAAGTTAGGACAGCTACTAATATATATGGGAATACGGACTTTAGCTATCGGAAACCTTTTCCGAAAGAAAGCCCTCAGAAAAGTAAGCCAACCTAATAGCCTCAAGCTGGTCAAGTTGCAGTGAGTTGAGCCGTTGCTGCAGCAAATTCTGTCTGCCCATTGCTAGTTCGCGCACTCGTTCCCATCGTGCATTTACCATCAGCAATTGCGAAAGTATGGCCGCACTCTGCTCCTCTTCCAGCTTCTGACACAGTACTTGTCCCCTGTATCATATGAACGTGAAAAATCTATGGATAACATCCACAGCTTCATGCAGAAACCTTTAAGCGCACCAATTTTAAATAATTCGAAATTCAAAGCTGAAGTGCCACCACATTACGAATAGACTCATGAAAAAGCTCCAGTGCAAATGACTTTTGCATAACCTCCTAAACGTGAGCCGTAACTAAAGCGTTACTTGTTCCAATAAAAACGGGCCCACTGGAAACATTTACAGGTAGAAAAAAAAGCATACCAATAATTGAAGAGAATTTCCCATACATGGATAAAACAAGTGCAATAAAGCTGGAGAAGCGAAAAAAGGTACATAAAGTGAAAAATATAAGTGAAGAACATAGAAGCAAAATCAAATATGACCTGTGCAGAACGCGACCAACGCTGTCTTGGCTTTCCGTTAGCGACTGCATAAATTGTTCGTGCTCTCTGAATTGCGCTTTCACAATTTCCACCTGAAATTTACCTGTCCACGGATAATTTATTTTGTTGAGAGTGCCAGTATTCATAGTATTAATTAGTATTAATATATGAAATTACCATATGCATTAGCGTGGATAAAAGATTCATATGAAAAATTCCATTTAAATTCTAGTACTTCACTCACGTAAAAGAAAAACGTATTCCACATGTGATTAATAAATGAGATCGACGTTGGTTGCACTTTCACATGCACAATTGGTTGTTCTTTCAATAATCTAATTAGTAAAGCGTGCTTCGCTTTTTGTTTTTTTTGAAGTGAAGTGAAAATCTGTCCTAGCCTAAACTGGAACTGGCAAATGATCAAAATTGCATGAGAAGCTTTCAAGGTTGCAAACTGCATTCTGTGAGCTTTAGGACAAACATGCTTTCAGCACAAGGGTAACGCAAACGTAGCATACTGTCGACCTTTTTTAGAACACTGTATCTTGTACAGTCCCCTCATCTTGTTTAAGGACGTGAAAATTGTTGGAAAGGTTCAAGAATACTTCACTTACGTATCCTTCTGGTCCTTCTCACCGCACTATCATACTCGATTAAACGTTTTCAATCTTGAAACTCCACACTTCGCTATATTAAACGTTTTTTTTTTCACGCTTTGTTATAAAATCGTAAAACGGTTTTCGTGTATACATTTTTAAAGCATCTTCTCGTTCGCTGCGTAATGAGTACGTTGGACTTATAATCTATAAAGCAAACGATGCTCCACAAAGAGCGTCTTCGACAGCTCTCGATTTAGAGTAATCCGTATTTGGAACAGCCCTTGTAGTTGGAGCACAAAACGTTTCGATATTTGAGGGTCACCTTAATTCGTCCACTTGAGAGCTTTTTCTGACCATCCGCAAACTCTCCGGTTGCTACCTTATATCTCATTTGCCCTCCCTTTCCTTGTCTCTGAGTCCCGAAATATTTGTTCACTGTTCTTTGCTTATCCGCTTTGTTATACAGCGCTATCCAGTAATCCATTTGCGGATAACTGCACTCGTTGTACCTCTACGGTTTCAATGGATAAATTTCTCGCACTTATTACTCTGTGTTCACCACCTTTTCTCATGTGAATGTGCGTAATGTATGTATGTATGTATTTATTTATTTGCAGTGGTGTCGTTGTCATACGTTCTCATTGCCATGTGCAGTTTTCCTTATTATTGTGAATAAATACAATTCAGTTCAGTTCAGATATCAGATAATCGAGTTTACGAGTTTCGTACAACGCCTGTGCCTGCGTCATTTTGCATCATCAACTAATCCCTTCTTCTGGAGAATTTTTCTTCACAGATGCAGCCAAAGTCCCGACGTCAGCGCCAGTCTCCAAATCCCCGTCAATATGCTGAGATCGTACTGAGATCAAAGTCCGCGCTTTCAATCTGTTTTTTGTTGCGTCGCTTTTATCCTACTTAATAGTGGGCGGTTTTCAAAATGGAAGAGCGCAAACAGAATGGCCAAGATTTCTAGTCTTCACAGTACAATCAGAATTAAGGCCAACTCGAAGCGTCGCATGCATAAGTTGACGGCATTTGAAAATGCAGGTGACAAATACAAATGTGACAAGCAGTCATCAGCAAACCGAATTTCCGAAACATGAATTAAACTGAAGCAGCTTACATTACGTTCGTCTATCGGATCCATACTGCTCGCTTGCTCTTCAGCTTCAAGAAGCCATGCCAACACCTGCTCCAGACAAAGCTCATACTCACTGATCGTATCTTCCGTACTTTTACGACTTTTCCTTGACGACTTCTGACTTGAGCTTGACGACTTCCGTGATCGCACTTCAGCGCTCTGAAGAAAAAAAGAAATGCCGTACTGTCTAATCAAAGAGAAAACCTTCCAGAGCTCTTTAAAAAAAAAAAACGCATCCCATAATGCCGGCTCAGTCAATCGACCGCTGTGCGTGCAAAAAGGTTCCTACCATTTGCTCACTTGCGTAAACGCTCCATCGGAAACATAAGCAGAAACGCTTACACAGCCGAAAAGCTTACAATGAAATTAAAAGTTTTCAACGACAAATAAAAAATGAAAAGCTGACACAGCTTTAACGATGCAGAAAAACAACCTCGGAATGTTGCTGATGAATATGGGAAGGTGTCTGCGGTTGCTCTCCGCTTTTCTGTTCGATAGGCTGCCGTTGTTCGAGTGCATGTTGCTCTACGGATCGCTCACCCACCACATTTGGTTCGGATCGTTGTCCCACTAGATACTGATTAGTAGCTATAAGTGTTGGGTCGTTCGAGTTCTGATCGGCAGGTGCAGCTCGCTGTTCGATTGGGTACTGACCTGAAGCGTTAGCTCGTTGATGCAGTGGATACTCAGCTGCAGTGGCAGCTTGTTGCTCCATTCCGGTTTGCTCTGCAACGACTTCCTGTTCCACTGAAGATGGCTCGCTAGCTACATCATGTTTCAGTGCCGGTAGTTCGGAAACCGTTGCTCCTTGTTCCACTGGACCTTGCTGTGGAACTACAGATCTTTGCTCTATGCCGTACTGTTCTCGAGACATAACCTGCTGTTCTAGACGTTCTGTTTGAGCTGCGACTATTTCGTCAGCCGAATATTGTGTTTGCGGATCACGTTTTTGCTCAGCTAGGTTTTGTCCCCGAACTACAATCCCCTGTTCTGACATATTCTGATCCTGAACTGCAGCCTGTTGCCCTGCTTCTTGAGTCGCTGGCCTCTGGGCCGTCAAAGTCTGTCCCGCAGCTGCAGCTTGATGATCTGTTATGTACTGTTCCTGAGATCCACTCTCTTGCACTACCGTAGCTTGCTCTACCAAGTACCGCGCTTGCGTTGCAGCTTGTTGCTCTGTCATACAATGCCCCTCAATTGTAGTCTGTTGTCCTGGCAAGTACTGCTTTTGGGCCGTAGACTGCTGCTCCATCGCGTAATGGGCTTCGGAGAGAGACTGTTGCTCAACTGATTGTTGCCCTTTGAGTGCAGCCTGCTGCTCTGCCAAATACTGAGCCTGAGCTGCACCTGCTAGAATTGCTTTTTGCTGCCCATCGACGTACTGCCCCTCAGCCGTTCCAACTTGTTGTCCTGCGAAGAGTTGAACAGGAGCAGAAATTTTGCGCTCTACGGGATACTGTTCACTCCCTGCTAACTGCTGTAGCATCGATCGTTTCTGCTCGGGAGCAACAGTTCGCACTTCCGGAAAGCATTGATCCGAGATTCGGCGTTCCTCCATCAACGTACGCATTTCAACGGGTGCATTTTGATCCGGAGGCTTCTGTACTACGGTGCGCGGCAAGTCTTGTGAATCGGCATGTAATATAACTGTTGTTGAAGAATGTGCAGAGCTCTTTTTCCGTGGACGCTCCGGGGTTTGCGTGCTTATTGACAAGTAGACCATCATCAGATAGGTCACAACGCTCTTCGTGTCCAGATACTCGCTGTGGAAATCTGAAAAGATCTTCTGAGTAGGCTGAACTGGACAAAAAGTGATAGCCATGGAAATTTTATGGAATTATACAAGTTAATCGTTTACTGTTCTGCGTGACTAGTTTTGTTCTCATTTTGTTGGATATATGCAGAGAGAGATCTTACTTAACTGTCTTATATATCAACGTGGCAACGATTAACCAGTTAAGCGTCCTGAAGGTCACACCTGTGTAATTTTCGTAGATGTGATTGATAACTGCTTGAAACCAACAAGCATTTTTTTTTAAAAACGCGTGTACTTCGCTTAAATGAACGCATCAAAAAATTTACTGTTATTTTTTTCAGATCCCATTTGAAATGAACTATAAAAACGTTAACAAGGTTTATATTTGGTAATGATACCTTTTATAAGGCTTAGGAAGCACATCGTGTATACGTGTTTTCCAGAAAGTGAACGAAGTTTATAGCGAACGTGCCAACCAGTTCCAACTTCAAAAAAGTGGCAATATCTGTCAGGCAACCGACAAGGTGTGCGCTTTGGCAACTTATCTATTAAATTGTCCGGTTTTAGAAACTGCTCGCAAATAATGGGAGTCCAAATTCTGCCCAATCCAACTGTTCTTGCAAATTTTTTACTAGATTCGTTTCTATGCGACCAGAGCCATCGAATATGCAACCCCATTTCAAAATGCACAAAAAAATTTTAAATCTTCCATTGGAACATACCTTCCCACATGGCCGATGAACACATGTGAAATCAGGAATAGAACGCAGCCCTAGGCGCATGTTATAACTACCAAATTTCACAGCTCGAGCTTCAGTAATTCCTGAGCTGAAACTATCGGACATACAGACACAAACACATTCAAGAACAAATACTACATAGCCATAATGCGCTATTTACAAACAGCGAATTGTTCAAGGCGCATCAAAAAGGCCTAGTGGCCCTTCGTGTGTCCTCTTATCACCGTTCATCCAAGTAACGAAATACCAACTAACTGTGTGTTTGTCGAACCTATCAAAATTTCGGCTGGTTTTGTGAGTGGCCGCTAAAAAGCAACACTGACGGTTTCAAGATCACCTTTGGGATTGAGAAGACGAGGTACGTTCAAATGCCGTTCAGCGAGTCCCATCGCATGTTCGATGCGCTCGTCACCTCTCATTTCCCTCACATTATCAACATCAAAAAGCTCGGAACTGCAAACGACGGACGGTCGATATAGGAATGAGAAAATTTATTCAATATCAACGTCGAAATGAGCAATACAGAAATGACGCCGGTGAATTTCTGTTACTGGATACTGAATGGAGGCAAGGAGTTGGGGGAGGGGTGGAAGGGGGGGGGGGTGAGGGGGGACTGAAAGTGCCAGACATTCTCGCAAGCCATAGTAATTTGTAAAGAAAAATCTACGTTGACGCATTGGCACCCTTTGATATTTTTCTCAATAAAGTTGTCATATCGACCACTTCCATATAATCCAGCCTGCATCCTCCCCTCCTAAATACGCCATTGAAGTGATCCAATTCAACAATAAAAACACGTTGCCGAATTCATAGCATCACACTGATCAGTTTGATCTCTCATTTAAAACCAATTCCGAAGAGCTCTCTTCGGTATGGAATGCCTCTACGCGCTAACGCTTCAATGAGATACAACTATTTTTATCATTAAAACCAGCAGAACGGCCTCTACGGTAGAAAATGACAAGCACTAGTTTTAGCTTCTTGTAGTTTTCTAATTCATTGTCTCTTTTCTCTTCCTCCACGGTACTTTAGCTAATGAACCTCATCAATTGTTCTTTCTTCATAATCCATTTGTCGTGCTTTAAAATGCAAAATTTTGCTAATGAGCAGAAAACAGCGCGAACAAAGCATGCTTGAATTTGAATCGCACTATTTTTGGCACACAGTTTCTCTGCTTGATCACTCCATCCATTTCTAAGGGCCTTCCTTTCACAACGTTTAGGAACAAAATGTACTGTAAAATGCAATGCAGTGAAATTGCTTAGGGTAAAAGACATTCACCGAAAACGAGAGAACGGCGTTCTATTAAGACAGCAGCTACGCCTTCATGTGAAGCGTCAAAAGTGAGTCGACCCAGACGCGTTCTATCATAGAGGGAAAGGAAGGATCTATTCGATAATCTTAAAACGCTTACTTGTAGGAGAGTAGAATAGCATTAATGGCGTAGCCGTCCCTCCACGATGAGGTGAAATCGTTAATCTGTACCTCCTCGAAATTTCGCGTCCGCTCTAGACACCAGTCCTTTATTGCTTCAACGAGCTTTTGCTCCCTTGCTCCTTCAGGTGCATAACTTGAAACGACATATCTGGTTACCAATAGCAACGGCACACCAATAACGGTAACAGCTTATGGGATCAGTGGCTCCTTAAAGTTCGCTTGAAAGAAAAAATTTTAAGTTTTCGTGAATAGTTCCGCAAACTATTTTGGTGACGAAATAGAATATTTCAATTCTAGCAGACAAAAATTTATCTGAATAAGTCAGACACATATGAAAATGACAATGGCGCTGTTAGCTATCCGAAATGTGCGAAAACTTACTCAAAAAAGGAAAAACAGTTTGACCGGAACTTCCCTCACGTTTGCTCGCAAAGCTGGTCAACTGTGCTTGCGAAACCTTACATACATACGTCACGAACTTGTAGATAATGATGTTAAGAAGTTCAGCACTAATCAGAAAATATTACAGTTCACGACTTTCTCTCCAGTGGCAAACTAGGCTTCAACAAAGTTACAAACTGCATTCAGACAAAACAAAGTCATCAATTTGAGATGAACAACCACTTCCGCCAACGTACTAGAATTCTAAACCAAATATGGTCGTGCAAATCAACCGCGGCCTCGCTTACTTAAATTTGATGTGATCTCCAGAAGGAATTTAGAACCAGCTGAAGGAATTTTAAAGAAAGAAAAAACAAAAGAAAACTGTGGCAAAATAGTAGGAAAGTTTTCAAAAGGCATTAAAAATATTCTTGGAGACTCAGCAGACGTAATTCCCTACGTCGTATAAGTAACCCTGCAAAAATTGTGACTGGCCTTTGGCAACTGCTATACGACAGCAACGCAATAACGAACCGTTTCCAAAAAATCTGAATAAGTTGCCAGACGACACCACAAATGGTTCTCGAGTTGCCTTCAAGCAGCTCGGTGACATTCACCTGCGCGAAGCGGTCATCCGCGTCTATTGCGTGCAATGCGTTCGTAACGTCCTGCGCACGAGATCCACTGGTTATCTAAAGTTTCGTACCCTTACATTCGTTACCGCTAAGATGATGCATTCGTTCTGGCCACACACAGTAAAACAATGCGATTAAACCCTCCAGCAGACAATTCAGAATTCAGTGGATTATGAAACGCGAGTTACGTTGCTCGCTCGCGCTTTATCGAATGTTTCCTAACAGTCCGATACGACACCAAAGATATTCAAAGAAAATTATTCGTTTGCGACGTAAGCGCCAAACGCGTAGGAATGCGTTGACTCATTCGCTATTCAGCGTTCCGATCTTATCATATGACATCAGCACGACAACAATTTTGGTTTATCGAGCGGTAATCAAATGTCAATCATAACGACTGGTAATCAAATACTGCCAATGAATCACTTTTGGCAATCTTTACTCTATCACATTTGATGGAAATTGACCCGATGACAACATGTTGTATTAAGCATCGTTCAGTAGGTTGTCTGGTTTTGTGAAGGTCGGTTAACTTGGGTGCTGTTAATTGGGTTAAACTTTTTCATACTTTTTACGTGATGTACGTCGTAGGGCAAATGGGTGCGGCGCGAATGTCGTCATGCAAGTGCTGTGGTGGAAATGGCTGAGCATGAAAGCAAATGGAAAGAACACATGAATATTCTTAGCGAAATGAACGAAAAACGAGCTAGCTTCAGATTTTGCGCTTGCTTATTCGCACTTCTGTAGGATTCACAAATACGCAGACATAATATTATACTTCTTCGAATTGATACAGAATTGTCAGTGTGCCTTTTCGTTTCGTGATAATTACTGGTAAAGCATCTCTCTTCATGAGTGCTTCTAAACTGCTGTTCGATGCATCTAAACCGCCTCGTACCTATGGGCAAAACTCCGCAGCCGCCCTATCCTTTTGCAATGAAAACTCGGCATCAAAAAACCTCTCTATATGTGGATGGGCTTTCGCCCGAAAGTAACGGGAATTGTCGTTTGAAAAGCTCTTAAATGAAACCGATGACTGCAGTTTGAATATGACTCATTGAATGAAACAATCAAAACGCTCAATTTTCTTATCCAAATGTGTTAAACGAGACTGCCTTGTCTCCAAGATTATTTTGACCGAAGATCTGGATGAGCTGTACCGTTCGACTTCCAGAGCTAGCTTCTATAGCGCTCCACTCATGCAAATCGATTGCCGCAACGTTACATGAAGCGACTGCATCATTTTATACGGAATTCGTTGAACGTAAAAAAAGAAAAAAATAAAGAACATACAAGCGTTTCGTCGGTTATTAAATGTACGAACGTGAATAAGAATTTCGAGTCGACAATATCGCTAATTTCGCGGACGGGTTCGTCCGCGATCGAATTTGCCCAACGAACGAATGCATTCTCCTGGATCTCGTAACGGTCCTCTGCAATTCTTTTACTTCACAACAGTCCAAACGTCTTATTATCCCAGGTAAAACACCTCATGGGAAAGTTCGCAGTTTTCTAAATAGGAGAGGCCGTTCGACATGGGCGCTTTCTTGACAGGCACGCTTTTTTGGGAATAGCGCGGTATCACGCTCTTGCAAGAAAATTCTTTTTTGCCGATTTCTTTATACGCCGTTTCAGACGGCGCAGTTAAAAAGGGCTTCATGTGTAAGTTCCGGAAACTTCGATTTTTAAGTAACTGCTTCATCCTCTTTAAAGGCTGTCTTATCAACGAACGGTTATGGAAAAATGACAAAAGTTTTCGAAGTAGCGAAGGCCTTAACTTAAAACCAATGCGTGTGATCGAGACATCACATACTTTAACTGCACCTTTCTGCTATGGTGCCCCTTGTAGCACGCGCCGCACCTTCAACGCGGAATATGTCAGCCCTCACTCCGCGTCAGCATCCTTCCTTGCCTTTTCAAAAATCCCAATCTACAACTAACGAACTCGACTGAAAAAAATTCCGTGGAAGTGTTCTATTTCAATGTCCGAAAGAGAAACGGATGACAATTTGGCGTTCCACGGATTAAGCTGTGCGAACAGCAAGCTTTAAAAAAATGCCACCAGCACCAAGCCAGACTACACAATCGAAACAACCATGCAACACAAATGGATCGAACGAAACGAGGTTGAGAATGTTTGAGCGGCAACTTTATAAAAATATAAAAATACGCCTACCCTTATCGGGCTTCTTCTCTTTTTTCTCGTCTTTTTTCGTTTTCGCAGCCGAACCGCCCGAGAAGAGCATCTTCGAAGGGTGGGGAAGTAGGAGTGGCGTTGATGGTTGTTGCCAACGCGAACACCCTCAGCTCAACTCACCTCCGCGTCGCTCTTGCTCGTGTCCGTCTTGCTGCTGCTGCATCAGCTGTTCGTCGATCGGTGCCCGTCCGCCACCACTAACGCGCAACGTCACACGCACCACCTCACTGCACTCTACCTATGCTGCGTTCGCGTTTTCCCGCTTCCTGCTCCGCTCTCTCTCACACGTTGCGTTTGCAGCCATTCATCGACGTTCTAATGCGCATCATTTAAAATATTCGTCTTTTCATTTTTGCTACACGCTGCAGCGTTCAAAGTTCAACGCACTCAGTTGCTGCCCTCTGTAGATGAATCAGATTTTCAACTTTGTCCAATAAAGTCCTCAGCAAACAACAACAATAATATAAAGCGCTCATTGTGCACGTGGGTGACCACTTCAAAGCTAACATCCGGTGAACATCAAACCCGTTTTGGGCTTCATCCCGAACGCCCTAATCCGCGTAAAGAAAACTGTATGGGCATGCCGCAAAACGTTTTCAAACGTTCTTTCAAAAACACCCCACAAACAAGGAATGAAATTTTTGTTTGCAACAGGAAATTAATAAATATTCCAATTGTGCGGAACGTGTTGTGTGGGGGATGGTTTTTGACAAAAGGGAATCCGGTCGGCGGAACAGTTGGCAGCTTGGCCGTTGCATGGAAGCGATTGGTTGTGACAGCGAGGGACCGTCTACTCAACTACTCAAACTGTTTAAGAGGCACAGAGATCCGGGAGCGACTTCGTCGTGGAGGGGGCGAGAAAGGATCCTGGCAAGAATCTGGAAGTTACTAGCCAGAAAGAGGGAGCGAGGACTATCAGAAAGTCAAGCGGTTGCTCCTGTGGGAATCGGGATCTCCACTGAACACTTTTGACGGCGTTTTACTGCCCTAATTGCTTTTGCGACGCAATTATCTCAACCATAGGTGGCCCGACGAACACCTGTAAACTTTTTGCTTATGATATGAAGAAGTTTTAGAGAATGATCGGTGATCAGCCGTTAGATTTAAAAGAGCTTCAGTGTGACTTAGATCGTCTCATGCAGTTAGTTGTCTAATGCTTGACAACTGGAAATGTCGGTTGTTGCACATTGACGTCAAGCGTGAATGCTCACACCGAATCTCGAATGTTTAGATTTCTACTGCCAGTTACGTTCGAGATTTGGGGAATGTTCGTTGGCGATTCTTTGCATTGGAAAGCTCCATGTGAGTCAATAATAAAAGAAGCGATTGGGTTGGCTAATTGCATTTTACGGTCAATTAATCATTGTGGCGGTATCGAACATTACAATAAGACCTTCATTATTTATTGCCGTCCTCTTCCTGAATCTGGCTGTCCAGTTTGGTCACCATTTTTGAAATCGGAAATACAGATGGCGAAAAACGTGCTAATACGCTCTACAGGAATTGCATTTTGAAAAACTTTTTGGGTCCGTACAGTTCGAACTACGCAAATCATTTGAGCATTTTCGGTCTACAGTCGCTCGAGTACCTTGAGTTAGATCTGATATTATGTTTCAAAATTGTTAGCGGTTACTATGACGTTATATTTGATTTATCGTTATCTTAGTCTGATAGGCGGAATTTATCACGAGCTCATTGCTTTCAACCGTTTCGGCGAGACTCAACTTAAAATTCACGTTTTAATTCTTTTCCTTTTCGAGTCGCCTGAATGTGAAATAAATTACCCAATCAGGTCGCTTCAGCGCCTGGTATTTCGGCATTCAAAAATTGCATAAGTCATTTCAGTCTTAAAAAAAAAATAGTGAGTTTGTGTTCACTTGATGCCCGCTTTTGGTCACCGCGACCGCATGTTTTATCCTTTCTTAATCATTATGTTTTTATGCTCCAATCGTTCTTTGTTTTACTTGACGCAATAAAGACTGCACTTCTACCACTACTTCGTAATTGTAAGATGCACGTAGTACATTATTGGTTTATTCTAGAAATTGTCATGTTTCTGATGTGAACGCTGTTGAAAACGTTCAAAAATATTTTGTTGGTATGGCGCTCCGTAAATCGTTTTTCGGGCATTCGTTATCTCATTATCGTATTTAATCGAACGTTTCCTCCCGGTATCGACGTCAAAGTTGATCTGATTTTGTGCTATAAAATCGTTAAAGCGTACATTTGCACAAACTTCCAAATGTTTTTTTTTTTCATTTCGTTGAGAAGCAATCGAACAGCTCAACATCTGATGAATTTGTTCGCAAAACGCTATATGAGAGCAGCATCTTTTCGGTTTCCAGTTTACACTAGCCTTCATTAGAGAGTATCGTTAAAGGCACAAAACATTTCGATATTTCAGATTCGCTTTGATTCGTTCGATTTTAGAAGCGTTCACTTCGTTTAGTGAGATTCATGCGCAGGCCGTTCATGTGCGTCAAACGTACAGAACAAATGCATTCTACGTTTGTTGTTTGCTTTTATTTTCATTTTTACTTTTCACTATCCGTCTACAAAACCATATGATGAAAAGGTTTTCTCTTATTCGAGTTTTGCAGATTGTTCTTGTATGCACTTTACATATATCTCCTGAGCAGTGTCAAAGTTTTTTCCAGTGAGTTATTATTACCGTTTTTTTTTACGTGGATATCAATAAACGTAAACTGAGACTAACTTACGTATCGTTGCCATCGACTGGTCAACCAACAGTTGCTACCAACGTGTGTTCGCACATTTTGCTTCATGAAATATGGTCATAGATGATTAGTTTGGTAGTCTTCCAGCGAGTTTCTGTTCCACCTAATGTCGTTGACATGCTGTTTGTGTGGTTAAATTGCCATTGGATTACGTCACTGTTGCATGCGTAAACTGGCCATGAAAATGTTGCGAAAAAAAAGTCCATACGTTCATTGTTGGCACTTGATTAAACCAACGATCTTTGTCGAGCGTGCTGCTCTAGGTGATTCACCTAAGGGTATTGTAATGAAACACACCATATTTCCCCTACGACTCTTTTTCACGTGACCTTCGGAAAAAAGCTCCTCTATTCGAATTGTAAGCTGTGGTCGAGGAAATGGGCTGTTTTTTTTATGAGGCGCTAAGAATGGAAAAAATTGTCGTTTATATAAGACAGATAAAAATAAAAGCAACAATAATACTCAATAAATAACAACCTTGTTAGTAAATAATTTCCATAACAATAATAGTCAACGCAATATTAGTGATAAGGGGGCTGTCCACTTCACTTGAGCCTAGACATTTAATGTGTAATGTATCGTTTGCTTGAAATTTCCCTTCCACGGAACGTTCATGTGAAAGTGGAAATGTTTACAAAAGAATACGCAACGTTATAATATATTTTGGTGGTAAAATTTTGAACTGAATTGATTTCGTTTGTCCACAGTTTCAATAAAAGCTTAAATGGCATCTTCATTTGAGGTACATCGAAACTGATCGTTTGTCGGTCGCGTTCGATTCGTTTAGCACCTATTTAGAAAAAAAAGTCCTCAAAGTTAGCCTGTCGCAGCATATAATGGTGCTAGCATACCCGAATTAAGCGCACGCTCCTTCGATACGATCGATGGATACTGAAACTGTTTAAAGGACCCTTAAACAGCTAGTGAAAATTTTCGAATCTCGTTGTCCATATTCGATGCGTAAGCGCACATTTCAAAACTGCATATTATGCGCTTGTGAGATGAAACGCGTAATCCAAAGTTTGTGTAGGTAGTTTGGCACTTAGACTATAGATAGAGATGTTCAGCGATCAGCAACGGATCCGCTGAAGAGCTGAAATATTTATTTGGATGCAGTCCACAACTTTCTCCCGTAGCATCATAGATCTCGATCTTAACGTTTGTCTTTCGCTGCTAAGTTATTTTTCACAATTTCGAAATAGCATCATGGGATGGGTTTCCGTCCTTAAACTCATTTCCTCGTTCATCAGTTGTTTAAGGGCATCCGACGAAATAAAAGACAAACTTTTTGATAATTTCTTTGCAGAGTTAGAGAAAAGAATGTTGGATAAAACTGTTATCCTAGAATAAGCCTTCTGCAATTTTATACCGTTGAGCCAGCTTTACTTTAAATTTGACTGCAGCATAAAAGATCAGATAACATGGAAACTGTGCGCACATACGCAAATTTTGCGACTTGATGACTAATGTTTTTTGAACAATAACTGTACGGTAATGTTATCGCCTTTGGTCTTCGTCTTTCGATGTACGTATGAATATTAGTCAGTAGATGTGTTATTTTTTTTTGTTGCAACAAACTCTAACAAAAACATTACTATGCATTTCTTGAACGTTGAACATGCGAGTAAGTCGAGATGCTTTCTGCACCAATGGCGATTCGTAAGTGTGATTGTTTTTACCATTGTTAATTTTTATCCTCATCCCACTATATCATTAATTTTATCAAATCGCTGTATTATCGTGGTTCGTTTTTTTTTTGTTCATATCCGTTGTTCCGTATTTATGCATGATAATCTCTTCAAATTACTTTCCTAAATGCGAAGTAAGTTTTCTTTCTTCATTGTTTGAAGTTATGGATCGTCGAGTAAGTAGCGTATCATCTGTACATCTGAGGTTCGAGATGTTCAACCTCCGTTGAGCGCCTCGAACCCCACGTGCTTACGCACCTTCGAGCTATGATCGTTTCACTCCATGTTTCGATGGCCCAGAGACCAAATTCGCCTCTAAAGTAACTGTAATTTATGGAATTTTCTGGTCCCTCACATCCATAATCTCTATCTCTTTAATTACCCAAGCTTGAGGTACCGATGGCGTTGGGCATGGATTCGGAGACATACGCAAAACTCCGCGCTGACATACGGACTGATGTTCGTGAGGAAATCATGGCCGAAGTCCGTCAGCAACTTATACCGATGGTTCGAGCGCTGGTTCAAGAAGTGATGGACAGTGTGAAATCGACGATGGCAGCAACGCAGTTCGACCAAGGTACTCATTATTTGACTGCAGTTCAACAGGCCGAGGAGAAAGAAATTCGCGAAAGGTCTGTCGTTCTTGTGGGAGTGAATGAAGTTACTGATGTCCCTCCCAGAAACAGGAATAACGTCGACTGTGAAACGGTCCTAGATATCTTTGACACAATCAATTCCGATTCCGTTCCTCACCAAATCTTCAGAATGGGATCGCAGCAAGAGGGCAGAAAAAGACCAATTAAAGTTATCTTTGGTAATTCGCATGACGCGAAGCAGGTTCTTCGCAACGCACGCAGCCTGAAAGGAACGAGATTCCAACATGTTTTTATCCGCCCATCCTTAACGACTGAAGAGAGAAGAAAACAATGGGAGGAACGCCAGAAGCGTAGGCAAACTCAGCAAGCCGTCACTCCGCTGATCATAAGAGGCGGCCAGTTAGTACGCAAAGCCGACAGAAAAAATGGAGAACATGTGAAAATTCTTCACGGTCAGGGCCCTTCCAACGGTCAGGGCCCTCCCAATATCCAGGCCCTCGAAACCCACGGCTGACTGTCTTCTCGAACAACGCAAATCAGGATAACATGAGCAACTTTCGTTCACCTACCGGTCGCATCAACTCGGTTAAACAAGTATCATCTTTTAATTGTGTATTCTATAATTGTCGCTCTGTTTTGAACAAGCTTCCGGTGTTAGAATCTCTTCAGCGCTTTGACGCTCCAGACATTATAGGTCTTTGCGAAACATGGCTATCAGATAAAATACCCGATTCACTGTTATCTCTGAACTCTAAATATAATGTTCTTCGTTCGGACAGGTCTTGCAGTATGAAAGGGGGTGGTGTCGCCATTCTGGCGAAAAGGCATCTTTCATTTGAAGGAACTGAAACGTTGGCGCTGAACTCCGGATGTGAGCTTGTGAGTGCTGATTTTTCGTGTGCAAATGCTTATCATTTTCGTTTTATAGTGGCATATCGTAGACCAGAATGTAGTGTTCAGGAAACTAGGGAGTTTTTCGACTGCTTAACTAACTGGTGCTGCGCTGTCCATACCACAATCATTGTTGGTGACTTCAACATCCCACTTTCCCGAACTAGGAGCTATAATGTGGATATGTTGACCGACTTTCTTACAGAATCTGGTCTTGTTAGCCTGGTTGATGAGCCTACCCGCGAAAACAGCTTGCTGGATTTGTTACTCAGCACAGATGCCGCTTTAATAATCAATCCTTGCGTAACTCCGAACTTTGAAAAGAGTGATCACTGTGGTATTAGCTTTGAAGTTACTGGGTCCTCTCGATCAGTTGTAGCAGACCTCCATCGTAACTACAGCCATTGCGATTGGGCTCAGATCAATGATTACTTGTTCGGATACGACTGGAATTTTGAGTTTGGTTCATGTTGCAGCTTAGAAGATATGTATGCTGTATTTTTAGACTTGTTGAATCGTGTTATTGATAGATTTGTCCCTCTACGGAAAAATAAGGCGCTTACTGCCCAAATGCCTTCTTATCTTCAGCGAATAGCTTCGAAACAGCATCGACTTCGCGTTTTTGATTTGAAACCTCCATGGTATCGAAGAACTCAGTTCGATCTACATTTATGTGTTGAGATTGTTAAAGGTTTTTCGGGAATTCCGTGCAAGAGCATTTTTTCTTTTACAAAGTTTGCATCACGCTCGAGGTTTCACCCTCTGCAAATCGAAAGGAAGACAACGAGTCGAACTGATGTGCTTAACTCTTTCGAACGCATGGTTAATTGCAGTGTTATACTTATGAATATATTGTAGCTTTCGTGTATACTTTTTTTCTGGATGCGTTGTTACATGCTTTCTTCATTGTAAATAAAGATTCTCTCTCTACCTCCTTTTGCAGTCTCTTGTCCTGTTCAGACAGACCATTCTCTTATCCGATCTACATCTCTTTCTCAAAATACTTTTACCTATAGGAGTTTTAGATGCTTTATGAATAGTTCTCCTGTGGTTTCTTTGCACGGGTCGAATGTATTTGATTTTCTTTTCGTGCGTTTTCTCCTATGCAGCTTTTCTTTCTTGGCTTGTACATTATATTCTATTTTCCCTTCACTCTTATTCCGTTGAATTTTTGTTTTTTCGTTTCCTTCTCCTGTTTCGATTATATCGAAAAACAATTATATACTCCGCTGCATGTGTGAAATAAACTTTGCACGTTTATATGCTTTGTTTTTTTTATTGCTCACATCTTCCATCGTCGCCTATTTTAGTATTTTATTTTATTTTGAAATATGTATTATTTTGGATGTCATATATGATATATTTATGTACCATATATGTATAAGACATATATATGTGTCTATAAAATATACCTGTTTGTAAATGCCTAACGGTTGTATTTCGCTGCAAAAGGAAGTGCAAAAAGTAATTTTTTTTTTGGTTGCGCTGAACCCCAGGGAAGCGCTCCCATAGCAACGGTGCATAAGCGCTTTCAGCAACACACCATCAAATGATCCGTTGTATGCTTTATGTGGCCGAGCGATGTTCCTTCGTACCTTCCTCCTAGGAACTACTATCGTCAGCAAACTGCAAATCTTTACCTCTTAGTCACTCTTTTATCTTTAAGAAAATTATGAGAATCTCAACTCGATACTACAACGCTTTGCTTTTTTATCGTTTATAAACCATAGCCGCTCTGATAACATACATTACTATCCTGTCATTCGACAATGATTTCCATAGAATCACTTTAATAAAAGATTTACTTGGTTGTTTGTCGTTCCCTATGGGGTAAACTTTTGTTGTTTCTGTTTTAGATTTGAGAATGGTGAAAATTCCTTGGGAAATAGTTTATCAGTTTATTAAATCGGGCTCTCTTTATTTTTTTTTCGTGTGTGTGTGTGTTTGTTACAAAAATCATTACGATGTCACGCATAGTTGCGTACGTATGTGTGTATGCTTGTTAAATACTGTAAATTCGAGGACCACTTGAAGCTGAGACACGAACTTTAGTAGTTCCTACTTACGTCTTATGGTTACCCATTATTTCATCATCAAGGGAGTGAAGGCGTTTGAAAACGCTTAAATTTGGAAACAGTTTTGTGATCGCTAAAATGGAGAAGCGAGGAAAAATGAGCGACCGGTTCGCTTCAAATATGAAAGCACTGCTGTGCTTGTTCGATTATATGAAATGTTAGCTCATAAGACCGGTTGCCGTAACGGATGGAGTTGAAAAAACGCATTCATACCACGCCCGCTGATACGCGTCTCCACTTGGACGCTTGATCAGAAAGACTCCTAGGGATTGGATGTGGTATATGTCGCACACGAAGAGTGGATATAGTAGTGTCAGTAATCTGCGTACAACGATTGGAAAGCTATATGTGGCACAGATAACAATTTGTATTGGGAAGGCGGAAACTAATAATTTCAGAAAAAACTCACTGTTTTCGTTTTAGAAAAAAAGAATGCAGAAGCCTGATGAAAGACACACAAGGATACAAGCCTTCATTAAACATCGTGAACGGGTAAAATTCGCTTCTTACCATGATACAGCGTATTTCGCTTTTCATTCCATTCCTTGTTCTGTAAATGACAACCGGTATGAGCCACATTTATTACAGTTTGAGTGATTTTGCTACTCCACCGGCATTATACGCTGTAAACATTGAAAAATGCGAACACATTATGCTTCAATTTGGCAAGTGTTCTACTGAAGCGCTAAGCAAAGGAAATACAGAGAAAATATTGAGTTGGCTAAAATCAAGGAAATTTAAGGAAGAAAAAGTAAAATGGGCATGTGTCTCTAATATAAATACTGTGCACGACGGTCGTCATTAGCAAAATGGTGAATGGTGAATATAATTGTATATTTTCCTGATTTTCCATTTTAAAAATTGCGTGATAGGTATACCCGCTGAGAAAATTCGATGAAATTTGCTCGTATTTCGAGGATTTACATCGCCTTTTTTTGTGGACCATCCATTAACATAGTTGTTTCTGGATACTTTATAAGGGAACTTGCAGCAATAGATTAAAAGCAGTAAACGTAACACAGCTAACTGAGCACTACAGTTTCGCTCTCCCGATAGGTATGTACGAAATGAAAAGTACGGAATCGGTCGTTAGACGAGCAATACAAGCAGTCCATTGGCAAAGGTTGCTTTTAAAGTTTACTGGCAGTTTAATTAGAAATTAACGATTAGACAACGTTTAGTGTTCGGAAGCCTGCTTTAATACTCTTTATTGATTCTCACAATTAAGATGCTTCCCGATAATCGGCCATCTCGATTCATAGTTGTCTTTTTTTTGGAAGTTGTTATGTGCATATTTGTTATCTATATGGACAAATGAATGTGGTTGACATGCATTGGAACCCTCCTTAACACAACCGTTAATATTTCAAAGAATACATTTCGACAGATTAAAAAAAATCAAAAATTTGCAGAGATGAGCTGACTGAACAAGTGCTACGTGGTTCAGCATGCAGAGGAAACCAATGACCTCATCGATACTCGTACAAAGCACTTTTTAACGGCGTATGCAAAAAATGTATCTTAAGGTGTCCGTATGCAATCGGCGAGCAAAAATATGAGCCAGCTGGATGATCGAATCACTCGTTTGTTCGTCATCTACCTTACGATACTTCCCAAACATCTGCTTTTGACTTACCCAGTTAAAAAACGTTTTTTTGTGGAGGGAGGGAAGAAAGGGGAGAGGGGGGGGGGACAGCGTCCGTCATCACTGTGGAAAACCATGTTTCTGTTCTACTATTCTTTTACCACTTTCTTAAAACCAGACATCCGTACGAATTTCAGGTACTCGACGCAAAGTCAGTAGTTCAGTGTCGTCAACGAACCAAATCTTTGCCTCCAACACGATCAGCACAAAAGGCATACTTTTTGATCTTGTTTATTTTCTTTTCTTCTTTCTTCTTCATATATTGTGAAGCACACAAGCATACTAGATAAAATACAAAAGTAAATCCCTCTTTGCAACGCTCCCTCTGTAAGCTTTATAGCGTATGTTGCGCAACAATGAGCGGTAGATCTTTGTGCTATGCGAGGTGCGTATTAAGTGCTCCTATAGGTCGCCTGTTCGATGCTTATTGTTAAAGTGAGTTGTTAAGTCGATAATAAAGACAATATAGCATTTGTTGTTTTATATGAGGAACAACCAACGAGCACATAGTTGAGCCATGTAAGTTTCATTTCTAATGATTTACCTCTCAGCTAGCACGTTGCGCGAAGTTATGGTAGTTACACGATGCGCGTGAAGTTTAAAAATTTCTAAAAATTTTCAAAACAATTCATTAAAATAACGTTCGTTGGTGAAAATTGACGTTTGTAGGTCAAAAATGCCACACGTAGAGCTCACCGCGTCATAGACCACCCATTGCGCTCGCTCCCATCGTACAGGGCACAGAAAATTAAAAAATAAAAAAAAAAACTTCGTCAAAATTATCTAACTATGAGCTGAAGTACACTCTCGAACATGTAACGCTCACGCTCCTCCCACCGCGGCGCCCATCACTCCAATGTGGCTCGCCCCGCCCACAACTATTTCCAGCTCAATTCCACTAATGTACGTGCTCGCAGCCTGGTCGCTCGCTAATTCCATTGGTATTACACCTTTTTGTACATTTCCGCGGAATGCGTGGAATTACGAAGCGGACATCCTACATAGGAAACTGCAAAATTAACAGCTCAGTCACACCAATATACGGGCTCGTGGCTTCGCCACTCGCTAATTCTATAGGTATTACACCTTTATGTACATTTGTTTGGTATGTGTGAAACTACGAAGTGCAAATCACAAGGTTTCTCAAAAATTGCATATCAGTGACATCACTGTACGGGCTCGCGGCTTCGTCGCTCGCTAATTCTATACGTAATACACCCCTTCGTACTCAAATTTCGATTTCTATACTCAAGCGCATTTTTGTGAAGTTTTATCCACCATATCTCATCGAATTTTTATCGCAATCGAATAATTTTTGCATACTTGTAATCAGCTCGACGAGTTCTATCGAACGGCGCCAGTTTCGTCGAAATCGCAGACAAAATGTTTTTTTCAAAAAATTACCTACGATCGAAAAATCGCAAAATTTTGAGCTACCATATTTCGGCTCCAAAGCCGAATCAGGCGAAGGTTTTGGTGCGTTTTGATCAGCTCCAGGAGCTGAATTGAATGCATCAATTGCGCTTGCTGTCAGTCGAATAGGAGCTGAGATCCAGGACACCCAAAACTGCAAAAATCGACTTCGGGATTTCGGGTCGATCGATGGGGTTCGACCGATGTCTCACCGAACACGATGACTTACATACCAATCGATAGAGCATCAATAGCTGATTACAATAAATTTTACCCCAGTTCGATTCGACCACTCATTGCCGAGAAAAAAAAATTCGCAAACTTTCATTTCCATACTTAAGCGTACTTTCCCACACTGCAGATCAATCCACTCTCGACCGATAGGGGATAACCATATATCAGTCGAAAGCCACCAATCACTGATTATATGAGCGCAAACCGCGTTTCGATCGGCCTCTTCGTTGCCGAGAAAAAGAAGATTCACAAAACTTCGATTTCCATAGTTAAGAGCTTTTTTGGACCCAATTGATTTACATATTCCATCAGATTCGTTCTATATAATACATACTTCCAAGCACTCCAAAAGCGTCAATATAATGCCCCGAGAATCCCTAGTAGCTGATACAATAAATTTTACCCCAGTTCGATTCGACCACTCATTGCCGAGAAAAAAAAATTCGCAAACTTTCATTTCCATACTTAAGCGTACTTTCCCACACTACGTAGCACTCCAGTCTCGACTATATTTCGGTCGAAAGCCTATCAATCACTGATTATAATAAAGCAAACCGTATTTCGATCGGACTCTTCGTTGCCGAGAAAAAAATCCACAAAAATTCGATTTCCATAGTTAAGAGCCTTTTTGGGCCCAATTGATCTACACATTTCATCATATTCATACTATACAATACATCTAATCACTCCAAAAGCATCAATACAATGCTCTGAGAATCCCTAGATTGAAGAAAAACAAAAATGAAGCGAAAGACTGCAATAACAAACACGACTACCTTGACAGGCACTGCCTATGGTTCCCCACTTCTTAACTTGTGGCACTACCCCTCGCACGTGGGCACTCCTGCATCTGTCTGCTTCGTTGCCCGTGATACAGAGCTCGCGCTCTTAAGTGTGGAAAATGCCTTCGGTGCCTATTTTTAGCATTTTCCGTTTCTCGTAACCCCTCCATCCATATATCGTTCGATGCAAAATTTCAAGCCCCAACTTTTGGTGTAGGGTACGTACCTGTGCACGTACCTGTGCGATGAATGATGTTCGAAAAATCGGTAAATGAAGTGATTTTAAGCTAGGGTCCAAGAATGGCTCGTTTTTGACGCCCGCAATATATATCTTCAGAAACTATATTAAAAATGTTAAGATTGAAATTTGCCGAAATTCTCCGCTCAGTTGAATGGGAAAAAATTATGGAGGGTGAAAGGTGCGATTTTTCTACTTTGTTAAACGAAGTTGTTTGTAGACCAACTCTGAGTGCAGATTAAGATTCTACATCCAAAACTACCCGCATATACCAAATTTCAGCTCGATAGATCAAACAGGAGCCGATTTATGACCGATGAAATATTTCAAAAACGAAGTCGGATTTTTTTCCGGAAATGAATATTTCCGGGTTTTTTAAATTGGACCACCCAAGAAGATCCCGATCTATAGCATACTTTCACCGTTCACGTCTAACATCAGAAAAATCCACTCAAAGACGGTTAACAAATTCAGGTCCCATACTTAAGAGAATTTCCGGATTCATGTTCTGGTTCCGGATGACCGTACCATTCTCTCCGCTTCACATGCGGGTAGCCCGGACTCGATTCCCGACTGCTTCCCACCATACCACTGACAGCCCAGCCAGCGAGTGGTTAACAACAGGCTAAAACAGCCAAACGGATGGCTGTGCTTGGCGTGCGATTGCCTCAGTAACATCGAGACATCGCTCTGAAGGCCCGAGCGGTAACGTGCTAACGTGTTCCAGAGAAATGAAATGTTGCTATTCCTTGGCAGTGAACCTCGTACTACAAATACTCTTTGATCTCTAGAAGACCTGTCCCAAAGTACAAATAAATGCGCATGAACTTCATTTTCGTTTGCTCTTCAACTGATAATATGAAGCCTTTTTTTCCATTCTATTTCATTCAGTATTTATAATTCTGCGGTTCGTTCAGAACCTTTCACATTAGCGAACGTTTTTTTAAGAATACTTTTAATTATTTTTTTTGTTTTTGTTTTCATAAAGTTTTTGGTTTTCCACAATTTCTTCATGTCAAGTATTTGGCTAAAAGTAGAGTGGGAAACATGACACAACAGTAAAGGATTTAGCTGTATTAGTGCACTCAAGACTGTTATGCGAACAGAACTGTGAAGAGACTCCAAAGGTAATCCTTAACACCTTGTCTGTTTGGGGAAAAAACTGGTGCTAAAACGCTTTTGTATTCACATGAATCTGCTTGCAAATACGATGTGCACTGAACTAGATGAAGGTGATTGAGATTTGTGATCGGAGTCATTAGAAACTTCTATCGATGGGAAATTATTAGCTGCAGGTAACTTTAGAAACGGAAGCGATGAGAATGTTATATTCTCATACCTCATTGCCCACTTTTAGTCAGTCGGCACAGTGAGTGGGATGCGTGACACTTCATAAAGTCATTCTAATTAGTGCGGTTAATAAGTTGGGCTTCTTTAGTTGTATTGCTGCTACATGTTCTTGCTTGTTGACCGATTACACGCATCAGTGAGTGAATTTGTCAAAAAACACATGCATACTAATTGTGAATGCAAAAAAGTTTCATACGTCTGGCAAGGTGGAACATGTTAATTGCGGTGAAATGTTTCCCTTAGTCGATTTTTCCTTTATTTGAGGATCTTAACCTGCAACTTTCGCTTTCCGGACAGATGTTGTTATTAAAGGAGCCACTCTAACATCAACTTTTGTCTGTCTTGGTTGTTGCATACTATGCATATTTTTCATATCGACAGGGGGTGGGGGGTGGGGGGGAGGGAGTAGATGACATAGCAAAATGTCGGAAAATCGCCCAAACAGGCAGGCGCTTTTGATATTTTACGGGGTACAGATATCGGAAAGTTCACTGTTCGAAAGCGACTTGTAAATTCTCCCCCCTTCAACAAAACCTGTTCTAAGAATCTTAACCAGTGGATGTTTCATTCGAACTCGTTCAGGGTTTGACATCAGAAGGGTAATTTTGACTTACACAGAAAACGGAACTCTTAAATTAACAAGCCAGCGCGTGTCAAAACCATCCTCATAGCGCTAAACAGCATGCTATTCGCTACTGCCTTTACGACTACTTTGAGTTAAATTAACGAAACAAAAAGCTCGATATACGTTAATAGTTCAATTATTTTTTAAAAGGCACCAGCGATACAGTAAGCGAGAACGAGCGAAAAAAACGCAGCGACCTGAAAGCCAGATCTTTGACTGTCAGGATGAGCGCACCCACTTCACGCTCATCTCGCTACTTTTAACCCCTTTATGCTTGCCTGCGTAGAAAATCAATATTTAGCAACCACCTATCACCCCAAATTGACCGCAGATACACGTTACAAATACCGTTCGTATCTTGCATTTCTGTTATTTTCATCAACCTCTAAAATCTCAATCGTTCCCTTTACATGATCAAATGTTCTTTGTTTCAAATGTTTCAGATGTTTTTCAAATGTAAATATAACGATAATCTAGCACTGAAATGAGCCATACTGAAAGTGGTAGTTGTCGCTGAAAGCCAAATTACAGAATGGTTTTGTTTTGTTTTTGTTTTTGACGACTTTTGCGTATAAAACGCCCAAGCGAATTTAGAAGTGTTCATGTTCTCCACACAGACTTTAGCTTCTCAGTCTGTATGATTGTTCTGTTTAAGCTTGCTTGCTTTTTGTTTTGTTTCGTTTTTGTTTTTGTTAAAAAAAAAGCCATTGGTACAGTAGACAAGAGTGTGTTTAATGTTAATTGTGCAACAACAGTGTTCTGTTTTCAGAAAAACGAGGAGCGACGAATTGAAGCTGAAAACGAAAGATTGCTGAGAGCATTACTGAAAATTTCTCAGCGAAAACGCTCTACCTACTGAAAAACTGTCTTAACGCAATTGCCAACTGCCGACAACAATCGACTAATTAGTACGATTTTGCATTAGAAGTGTTAGACCTTGTAGCATTCGCGAAGACTTCTAAATTAAATTTTCATATCAGCCATCAACGATGAGATACGTTCCCGAGAAATATGGCTCAGATATGGTGAGAACATGGAAATTTTAAGTTTTTCTTTTTAAGCCACTAAATTGAAAGATAGAATTCGAACTTATCGGTTTCTTCATGCAACAGAGTGAACAATGCTTTAATTTTTAATCTGTTTGAGGCTTACAGAATTTCCTTCCGATCACTACAAACAGTTGTAATGACTTTCCGACAATCGAAAGGATGAGCTGCACAACATTTGATGCAACTGTCCATCTAACATTGCTTTAGAAGTTTGAAGAATGGACAGACGCAGCGTATCAATATCTCGATTATCCGATGCTGACTTTCTTCGTCAGCGGATGTGCTACTATTTCTTCACACACTGGCATACTCAAAAGATTGCTTAATGGAAGAAGGCATTTGTGCTAATAGACCTTTAGAGGGCTGCGCACTGTAGACGGCGGGGATGGAGGAGATGAACAGAGTTATTTGGGAGGGGGGGGGAGGAGGGAATATTATACGAACGAAAGGAAATTCGTTTAATGAGTGTAAAATTTTGCTACTTAAAACGTTTAAAAATTTGCCTCTCAGGTCGAAAGCATTCTGCTATCCTCGACACATTCCCCCATTTCTCTCTTCGCCAAACTATTACCTGGAAATATTCCAGCCAATCATTTCATTCATTATTTGATTCAATATTCCACATAAAATAATGAACTATTTTTTTCGTTTTTTTAATGCACATCCCCTCTATGCTGGTACGTTGATCAGTTTTGTAATAAAACATTGTGGTATGTTTTGTGTGAAAACGTCAGCTGAATTCGCACATTACTCCGTAACGGGCAGTCGAACTTTTAGAATTTTCTAGGCGAGCATACTGTAGCTGTGAGTTAGTGGAATGAAAAGACAAAAAAAGTGAATAGATCCTCTAAATGAAAAACTATCGCTCAGCACCTCTTTTTTTTGCTTAAAAATCATTGACTGAACAGCTCCGCAGTTCCATTATTTGTTGGTATAAAGGACGTGTTACAAAACTATTATCAAATTTTAACTATTTCGCACAATATTCTATCACGCAAAACACTGTTCCTCACATTGGAGGTAATCACCCGAATTTGACTGAAACATTTTTTGGGCGACATAAACATGCGCTCATGTTCGCCATGAGAATAAACAGCAAAAGAATAAAAGAAAGAATGAAGCTTAAAGCTGAGAATCATTTATAGACTGAATGAAAAATACAATGAGATTAGCAGTATATGAGCGTAGCCTACTTTTAAGTAGGCTTTTCATGGTATAAAAAGTAAATTTACACAGAGGTAGTCCGAATTTGTCAAATTTTGAAAGGAAGTAAAACTGATGAAAAGTCTGCAGTTTGCTTTCCATAGCATACCTAAAACCGTTTTGTAGGGTTTTCGAGTACAGCATTCTTACTAAACATTCAGGTAATATTGATTTTCAGGTATATTTTCACAGTCAGCAACAACAGCATAGTCCTTAATAAGTTAAGAGATAACAGCAACTGTTGAAACGCCTCCAATTTCAATTTGATACAGTTTTTGAACGCTCTTAATAGCTGTTATTTTTTGCACTATGCATCTGTAATGCATAGCAGATAACACATTTCAATGTGCCCGCATAACACCCTTTATTGGCCAATAGCAAAATAATTGTTACAATGAGCACGAATAAAGCCGTTCTCTTATGATCAACAACTTTTCTCGGAACTTTGGTTGCCTGCGTCAAATTCTGACAGGAATCCTTTCCACGCCTAAAAAGTAACACATCAATTTTTATGGAAGAAAAGGAAATATATTCCTCCAACACTGACGAAGTAGTTTAAAAAGCAAATATCGCGTTGTATAACTGTATTATCGTGGTGAGGTTATTGTTTTATTAAAGTAAATTTGAAAACTTAAAGTTGAAAAATCATCCACCAATGGAGTCATGCGGAAGCAGATTCTCACTGTGCTCTTTCCATTTTTGCGGTGTTCCAGGTGGATCAGACTGTTGAAAGGCAGAATACTCATAGCCAGATATAGTTTAACGAGTGAATATTCCTTCGCGTTTTGAGCGAATATTCCTTCGCCTTTCGCCATATTACACAGCACTCATTGCAAATCCCCTCCCCTCCCTCTCCCTCAAAAAATTTTTGGCGCAGAAAATCAAAGTTGTATTTTCGTAACTCTGCTCCACTTCGACAAATCTAAAACCTTGCTCACAAGCGTTCGTTATTTTTGCATATTTTTGAAAGGAATCACACACACACCACACGCCACGCACGCATATACGCACACACGATCATACACGCACACGCTACACACACGCACACGCACAAACACACACACGCACACGCGCATACACACGCGCACACACGCACACGCACAAACACACACACGCACACACACGCACATACGCACAAACACACACACGCAAACACACGCACACGCACACACGCGCACACATACACGCACACGCGCACACACGCACACGCGCACACACATACAGGCCCTAACGAGGCCATAAACAAGTAAGAAGCTGGTAAATCCTTTCTATTTTAACTATTTTCGTTGCTGCCTTTCATGCGAAGCCACTCGACGTCAATAGCGCCTTTGTTTGCCAAAGCCGTTTGCTCCGGACTAATGCTAAACATGATCCCATTTATTTGCAGATAGGTTTACTTCTTCGAATTTCTCATCGAAGTTTCGCTCGAACGTCGTTATCACCACGGTATATTCACAAGGGAAATTTGCAGAAAAGCTAACGTCAAAATTGGGCTCGTTGAAAGGATTCGGGAACTGGTTCGCCAGTGTAGGCACATCGAGTAAATGCGAAGGGAGATTGAGTAACTCGGGTGCCGTAAACACTGGATGTGTCGCAATGCTTGAACTTGGCGCACTCATTAACTTCGACCACTCATCAGCAAACGATTCGGCTCCTGACTGTCCATCGGTTGTCGCAAGCAACTCCATCAGATCATTTGAATACTTCTTTTTCGCTAAAATTTGCACGTTAATCTGTTGGTGCATCAACGAAAAGTGATACGCAGATTCATGAACAAATTTCTGCACGTATACCAAAACCCTTCACCATCTGAAATCAATATTTCATATGCTTGAAATTCTTAGCGACAATGAGAAAATGTGGAAGCAAAACCGAACGATGAACTTATATATACTCGTGGCTTTAGCAACGTACTGTTTCGGTTAGTTTTATCAGTAATTAGAGGTGCAGATGTTGAAATATTTTAAAGCAGTCTGAGGACAATAAAAATCGAACTTATAAAATCTTAGTAAGCAGCGTTGTTTGGAATGCATTCTTTAGCTTGACAAGGAATTCAAATTTATATATTCGGGAAACGTTGACGAATTTCGACAAACAAACTCATTGAGATCTCTGCCCGTTTGGGCAGCTTTGACCATTTTTGCGAATTTCAAACTTACACCTCATAATTATCACGTGGCCACTGCAATATTTCTTCTAAGATTTTATGTCGTAAAAGTTAAAAAGCGATGAAAAGATGAATCGAAAACATTCTGCAATAGTCTAAAATAGTCTTCAACTATCAATATATGCAAATGGTATGCACTTCGAAAATGAAAAGGTGACAACCTCTAGCGGCATCCCAGCCTGGGGGAGGAGAGATCCTGGGCACCTGAGAGGTCGCCGAATATTTCTCGGGCAATGGACCGATTTCTTGTCTCGAATCACTTGATTCGGTTGTTGCTACTGAATCGTCGAATTGCCCCAAAGGACTATCATCCCTTTCTTCGGTTGTTCCTTCACCATTTGTATTATCCATCCCAAGCAAAATTCTATCCATTTCTTGATCTTTTTCATCGATTTCGATCAAACTGAAGTAGAGTATGAACTAAGTGTTCCCAATACAAATCATTAACTTGAGCTGTTTGTACCGAAAATATCACTTATATTAATGAAGGATGAACGGATGAAAAAGTGACTGTTTCATCACTACATAACTCAAATTTGCTCTTAATTTTCACTTTAAGGCAGACTTCATTTGCGCTTATTTATTATCGAGACCGTTCACCGATGGAAGCGAGCAGTAAGCAACCAGTAACTCCTTTGACATGCATTACGTTAGCCATCGATTAAGCTAGCTTCATAGTATATGTTAGATAAACAGAACCATCGGCTGCTTCTTTTGCACGACTTTACACTGCAATACGGCTTTGAAGGGGCGTTTCCATACGAGAATTGATTTGGGGTAACTTAAGCTGATTTAAAGCAGAGAAGGTGAAAGGAGCGGGTGAAAGGAGAATAAAAGCGGACTCGCTGACCTATGTTTCAAGGCGCCGATAACAGTTGTTGCGAAATTTTGGTTGACTTTACAGGCAATTTCGTCAAAATTAACGGCAAGTGTTGTTCCCTCGAGGAAAAGTAGATCATCATATCGTCCTAAAACTCTCCTTTCACCTGTTCCATTCCTATTCTGTGGTTCGAATAGGCAAAAATATCCCCCGAAGCAGTGGTGCACCTAAATTACAAGTGTGTTATATTCTGCAGCTTCACTGACAAAATTACTCCTAAACTGTTGCGAATTCAATCCAACTTGGCCAACATCTCTCAGCTGTATGAATATAAAGCTTCAACAGAGCAAACTTCTCATAAAGTAAAAGATCGTTATGAATTTTCAGATGGAATAGAGATTTTGAGAACGAAAAGTGGAACCTTTCCACTTGTTCAATAATGGTGTCTCCATCTTCACCGTCCGTTTTGTCTGTTGTCTCCAAATAGGGCTCAACAAGTTCCTTAAATACACTGTCAGTAAAAAAAACTAACAATCACATATGAAGATGCGCTGTGAGTGACACGTGATTCATCACAGCTTCCGGTCGTTTTTGGGTCTGGCGCTATTAGTCAAAATTTTAAAATCGCATTGCAAACTGCACTGGAAATGAAGATCTCTTTACCCGCAAACGTTAACCAGTTGGGTCGTCGAGTCAATTTTTGATAGTTTCGCCTGTTATGGATCGTATCAGCCTGAATACCCTTTAATTTGTTAGTTTATTTTCCAAAACTTGACTTCAAGAAATTAACTGCAAAAGAAATATAGTACTGAAAAAAAGTAACGGGTGATGCTGAAAGCTTTAATGCTTAACCTTGAGAACTTCGAATTGATAGTGTTTGCAACCGGCAACGATGTCACAGATCCTCGAATACGCCAATGAGGTCTGATCGAAATATTTGTAGAGGCATTTCTGGTAGCATTCGAGTAACTTAAAATAATATACTGAGAAATCCGTAGCATTAAAGTGACGGTGAGACAAATTCGCATCTATTGTAAAATGAAAATAGAACCTTATGCCAAATAACTTATGATCGCTGATGCAAAAGGACTCTACATAACGTTGACTCTACGTATTATAAGTGGCAGTCGTACAGGTATGCAACTATTCACTGAATCAGTGTTACTTTTGAAACGTTACACGTAGAAAGGATGATTACTGAGCTACTTACTAACTGTAGGACAACAAAAGTTTTCTGGAGTTATTGGCAGAAAAAAAATGTATGAAGTAACCTGCGAAAACAGATTACATCGACTCGCGGATAGCAAATCGACTTTTTGTAACGTATCCAACTTCAGGCCATCCAGCCGCTCCTTGTTCCTTCGCACTACCGATTGTGCTTTGCGGAATTTCTCCATAGCGTTTTCCGTATCCGGATCCAGCTGAAATGGACCAAAACAGGAATCATTAAGGTTTTGTTCTCAAACATATATCGGATTGCCTATAAAAGAATTATGAGTTTTCATGAGATGCACATTTCATTGTAATACACGGCTACAAAAAACAACAATTCACATTTTCCGAATGCATTTTTTTTTTCTTAACAATATAGCATTGTTTGCGCATGCGAAACATGAACAATCGACCGACACAGCTTACGCCTTTTCATAGGTAACACCTGCTTAACACGCTTCACTAATGAAAAGCCGGGGCACAGATGCAAATCAAGGAACCAAAAAATATCTGTAAACCATGATGCGATAGAGAAAAGAAAGAGCTACATGAAACGCTTAGTAGAAAAAAAGGTCTAAAAGACGTTCCATTCCTTTCTGTGGTTCGAATAGGCAAAAATATCCCCCCGAAGCAGTGGTGCACCTAAATTACAAGTGTGTTATATTCTGCAGCTTCACTGACAAAATTACTCCTAAACTGTTGCGAATTCAATCCAACTTGGCCAACATCTCTCAGCTGTATGAATATAAAGCTTCAACAGAGCAAACTTCTCATAAAGTAAAAGATCGTTATGAATTTTCAGATGGAATAGAGATTTTGAGAACGAAAAGTGGAACCTTTCCACTTGTTCAATAATGGTGTCTCCATCTTCACCGTCCGTTTTGTCTGTTGTCTCCAAATAGGGCTCAACAAGTTCCTTAAATACACTGTCAGTAAAAAAAACTAACAATCACATATGAAGATGCGCTGTGAGTGACACGTGATTCATCACAGCTTCCGGTCGTTTTTGGGTCTGGCGCTATTAGTCAAAATTTTAAAATCGCATTGCAAACTGCACTGGAAATGAAGATCTCTTTACCCGCAAACGTTAACCAGTTGGGTCGTCGAGTCAATTTTTGATAGTTTCGCCTGTTATGGATCGTATCAGCCTGAATACCCTTTAATTTGTTAGTTTATTTTCCAAAACTTGACTTCAAGAAATTAACTGCAAAAGAAATATAGTACTGAAAAAAAGTAACGGGTGATGCTGAAAGCTTTAATGCTTAACCTTGAGAACTTCGAATTGATAGTGTTTGCAACCGGCAACGATGTCACAGATCCTCGAATACGCCAATGAGGTCTGATCGAAATATTTGTAGAGGCATTTCTGGTAGCATTCGAGTAACTTAAAATAATATACTGAGAAATCCGTAGCATTAAAGTGACGGTGAGACAAATTCGCATCTATTGTAAAATGAAAATAGAACCTTATGCCAAATAACTTATGATCGCTGATGCAAAAGGACTCTACATAACGTTGACTCTACGTATTATAAGTGGCAGTCGTACAGGTATGCAACTATTCACTGAATCAGTGTTACTTTTGAAACGTTACACGTAGAAAGGATGATTACTGAGCTACTTACTAACTGTAGGACAACAAAAGTTTTCTGGAGTTATTGGCAGAAAAAAAATGTATGAAGTAACCTGCGAAAACAGATTACATCGACTCGCGGATAGCAAATCGACTTTTTGTAACGTATCCAACTTCAGGCCATCCAGCCGCTCCTTGTTCCTTCGCACTACCGATTGTGCTTTGCGGAATTTCTCCATAGCGTTTTCCGTATCCGGATCCAGCTGAAATGGACCAAAACAGGAATCATTAAGGTTTTGTTCTCAAACATATATCGGATTGCCTATAAAAGAATTATGAGTTTTCATGAGATGCACATTTCATTGTAATACACGGCTACAAAAAACAACAATTCACATTTTCCGAATGCATTTTTTTTTTCTTAACAATATAGCATTGTTTGCGCATGCGAAACATGAACAATCGACCGACACAGCTTACGCCTTTTCATAGGTAACACCTGCTTAACACGCTTCACTAATGAAAAGCCGGGGCACAGATGCAAATCAAGGAACCAAAAAATATCTGTAAACCATGATGCGATAGAGAAAAGAAAGAGCTACATGAAACGCTTAGTAGAAAAAAAGGTCTAAAAGACATATTATTAAATATTGGGCCTTAAAAAATAATGAATGACTTCGCGATTTCACCCGCAAAAATCAGGATAGGATAATGTGCACTAACAGGGTTGAAGGACTGAATTTTCCAACTACGCAGTGATACGGCCGCTTATCGTTGACAATTGGGCCTAAATCTGCTCAGCGCCCCTCAACAGTTTGCATGAGGATTAGTTTTGCAAAAAGAGTCAGTTCCTGATTTCATGAAAGTGTAACTTCCTAACCATTAAAGACAAAATATAACTATGTTTCCCGTAAGCAAAATCAAGCGCAGTTAATAATCTGATAGTACGATTTGTTGGTTAATCCAGAAATCCTCCGGATGTGAGACAGTGAGCTAGGATCGCGAAAGAAATAAATCGAAGAAAATCAGACGACAACCCCATCTATCCCTTTCCTCTGCCAACTTGATCCACCTTTCCTTTCTACGAGCCCTGACCTCAAACTCAGATGTCCAATGCTTTCCTTGGCACCCTCTTCCACACTGTCAACGTATTCTGTCTTCTTCTCAGACTTAACACGATCTGCGATGACGAAAACAGAACAACAAGATTCCACTTCTTTCTTTCCACTCAGAACATCCAAGGACCGCTCCACCTTCGCAATGGCTACAGCCGCAGGAACGCGAAGGCAAAGGCAGTTGACCGCAGACAAGATGTATGGCCTAATCGCCTCCCTTGGCAATCACTGCGTCACATTCTCTCTGTGTACCTGCGATCGGGCCATCAAATCAACTTCGCTTCCAAGACTGACACCACACACATGTCTTCTTATGGAGCTACTGGAGCTCATTCATTTAACAGCAACAACAGCGAAACAAAAGAAAATGTCTGCTCCAAGAAATACTTGTTTTAGAAATAAAGTTTGTCTCGAAAATTTTTGAAGGACGTCTCCAATGTTATTAATTTTGGTCGACAATTTGTATTCGCTCTTTCCAACTCAGCTGTCAATGCTAACCAATTGTGCCGCTGTCCAAAGTACCCTTTTTTTTCCGGTCCACCCTGACAAATATCATTAAAATATTTTTACGGTCCTCTCGAGAAGCATAAATGGCAATAAAATGAAAAGAACGCTTATGAGAGAATTTTGACACACGCTATGCGATGTGAACGAAAGCAAAAAAAGCGATAATCGATGTACGAGACGATTCACCTCATCGCTGGTCTTCTTCATCCAAAGCAACGAGCCTCTATATTCAATTCGTGATCGTTCAGCAGCATCCACCGTATCCGCACAATCCAAAATGGCCCTTTCTGTGAATACTTGCAATTCGCTAAGGAAACGCAGCAAAGGACCACGAATTTGTTGCCTGAACATTTATTAGATTTAAAACACAACAGTCAAGCATTATCGCTTAATAAAATCCAAAACTTGATTTAATACAGAATTTATTAAACAAATTTTACGGGTAGAATATAGACAATCCCATGAACGATTGTAATAATGTGACGGCTGTAATTTCAATTTTAAAAAAAGTTGTTCAAGGCTCACCGCTATATACTTTATAAGAAAGACTCAGTAAGCAACCTACATTTTCTAGCTTCCACTTTCTATTAAATTAAGTGCGCTAAACATGTGGCGATAGGGAAAGGTCAAAAACGTGAACGTAAGAATTGCTAGAAATCATTACAATGACATTTAATCAGACTAACTAATCAACTATTCGACTGCAACTACAATTACCTTAACTGAAATTTACGCCGGAAAAATCACCTGTGATGTGCAGAGAGCGTTTGCACTTTACCAACAGCGGCCATCGCGCGGCCGGTATCGCCCTTTTCAGTCCTTCCTTCTTCCTTGAGCATCCTACCAAAACTAATTTCAGTTTGAATGAGTTCTGAAAATGAAACCGATTAAATAATAAACAGTGTGTTGGCAACAGCGATAACGATTTCGTTTCCTGATTTGTCTTAGTCTAAAATAAACTGCATGCCGATTCTCCCAACCAACTATCAGAACAAAAGTTTTATTCACGACTTCGCGCAGTATTAGGTCATTGCAGCAAAAAACTATGGTTTTTGAACCAAAGGACAATCCTCCTTGAAACTGCTTTGCATCCGAAGTCGATTGTACTCTTTGCCGTACTGAGTTTACAGTTCCACGAAGCGACGATCAACTATTTCGTTTAGAGAGTCAATAAATCATCCCCATTTCTTGTGCGGTTTCCGAAAATCCAAAATTTTCTAATTCATCTATGAATTCACTCGTAAAAGAAAAGTTTGAGGACTACTCGGAATAACGGATGCCACTTCCAATGAGCTACTCTCGATTCGAGCGAATAATTTTCAAAAGACAACGCCTCATCGAAATATCTGATAGAAACGATCAATACTAAGTCATTTGACAGAGTAATATAAACTTATCCCAATTTTCATACAACAAATTTCACTATAGCAGCTTAAACCCTGAGATGGAGGAACGAGGTAAGGAGATGGCTATATATAACCGTAGAGAAGACACTTCCATCACGTTTTTGCCAAAAAACGTGAGAACGGCATTAAATAAAATTCTTTTTGGTTATTCAACAAAACAACCATAAAATCTTGGAGAGCGAGAAGGCACCGCCTAAACTATTTCTTTAAATATGCGGAACTGTGGCATAAGAAACTGAAAGCTATCAGAACGGAGCTAACCTCCCATGAAATGTTGATAGTCATCAATACAGCACAACATCTGATCGGAAGTTTCGCGCAAAGCACGAAACAGACTCAACTTAGCGTCAAATTCTGCATCCGACGCCAGCAAATATTCATCCTCCTTAAAGCAGTCAATTTAACATTAGAATCGCCTCTCGTTGTTTTATATGTCTAAATTTGCGATCTTTTCGTGCTCAACTTGCATATCAAATTTCATTTAAACAATATATTCGTTTCACTAAAGTTTATTTTACAAAAACTATGAATGCTACATATTGTTAACAAATACGATACAATGAAATATCGGTTTGAATGGTTTCTGTTATGTGCACTTCTCATATTAATTAGTGTAATCCAACTATGTCAACATGCCAGCTCAAAAATGCTATCTTAATATTAGCATATACGAATATTTTGTACAAACGATTTGTGATGTTCGGTTATCCGTACCACAAACCTTATGCGCTTATTTCATTTCTATATTTATTTCCATTGACTGTTATCCGAACCAGTATAAAAACGCAGTGTGTTGGACAAGAAATTTTTTAAATTTGCATTTTTGACAGGCAATGCCATTATGTCTTCTAGTATATGCAGTTGCTTAACAGCCATGAAGGACTATTTAAACATTGCCTAAAAGTGAACAAAGAAAAAGGACGTAAAGCAACAATTAAAATTTTATTTTCAGAAGTGAGCAGCTAATGGCGACTTTTTTTTCAAGTTTCACTATTTCTTCGATCAAAAAATTAATACCGTTGTGCACGTGATGAAAAAAAAAAAAGAAGAAAGAATCTCCTCGATATGAACCTTTTTGCCGAGTTTCGTTCTAATCAATTGTTTCGCTGTCCAGTATTGCTGCCGAACTTTCGTTAGCGCAGATTCGTCGAAACGATCCACAAATCGATCGAAATTTAAACCGCTATAAAACGTTTATCTCACTGTACACTGCAATGAAGTGAATCAGCGCACAGCCATATAGAGACCTGCGGTCCATTAATCCAACAATGAATCAAGCTAAATCCACAAAATAGATATGACACAATGTCCTGCGTACACTCAAAACTTCTTGACTTATATGTTCCTAACAAAAGGATGACAACTTAAAGGGTAGAAGGGGGAAGGAGGAAGAGGCAAAATCGAAAGCATAACAAGGTTGCGCTGCAATAACTTCTAAAATCGCAACAAGTGTAGCTCAACAAAACCAGCCACTAAGTATTTCAGTGAGGGTTATTTCATTCAGCAATTCAAAAAATCGTTCTCAATTTTACTCACTGAGAAAAATTTTCTTCACGCTCTGACAGAAAACAGAAGAATGAGACATAGAAGACTTTGTTGCAAACTGCGATAGTGAGGACTGCTGCACGCATATCAGCTCATCGTTGAATTGGACGACGAATGAATCAGAGACGAGATGTTGATCCGTACAACAGCTTATCCTACAAATCCTCAACCCGCTGTTACTGATCTCCTGTGTATCACAACTGGTCTGCGCAAATACCGCTTTAAAAAAAACCGATTCCTTACAAAATATTGTTAATCAATCGATCTTCGTTGTGCTGATGACCTCATGGAGAATTCATCGAAACAAACTGCAGCATCATCAGAATGCTTCCCGGCACGTGCAACCATGCCCCACCTTGGCAGAGATTATAAAGTGCTTTAACTTTCGACTAAATAGAACCCAATTCGGCCCCAGGTGAGAATGACGCTACATCTCATAGCGATCCTCCCCGTGTTGGTGCATACATCATTCACACTGTTGCTCCCCATAACTAATAAGAACTTACGCTCCTGAAATGAGTTTCATGCGGAAACCTTCCGAATACAGCTGGAAAAACACAAATCGAAAAGTTAATCTGTGCCTGGGAATATGATAAAACGTGTGGCCAGTAGAATCTACGAGAGCAACTGTATGTTTAGAACGTCAAGCTCCTCTCCAATTAAAGAGTGATTAATAACTAAGACACATGTTGCGGTGCAGTAACGCGCAGGTATTGTGCTAAGTTTGCCTAACCGTGCATAGCGAAGAGGCAGAGGCACACGGAGAAGGAGAAAATGGATGGACAGGCTGAGGGTGGACCTCACTGCGGTAGGGTTTTATAAAAGGCTCAGCGAATCGCGCGGGTTACGTGGCTGAGTGATCGAAAGAGACTTATGGGCAGGGATACGCAATGTGATGACAACAAATATGGCGCTTAAAAAGTAATCGGCGTATTAGCATAATCTGCAAAAATAAAATAAAGCAAGCTGTTCGGTTCCCTGAATGCCAGTGCAATAACAATTACAGAAGGCTTTAAAAAGGAATTTCTGTAAATGACAACTCCCCTTCATCACTATACTGTTATCGCTTCAGCCAAATTCATCTGAACGGGGAAAAAGTGACCAGGATTTGATTTCATTCAACAAAACTCTGTCTATGGAAACAAAGATACTAATTTCAATGTGTCCTTATCCTGCTCGATTGTAGAATAATACTTTTGCAACGCTTCAAACAGCCCGTACCATCAGGTCACGCCATCGAACGTCACAGGAGGTTATGAGGAGAAGAAACGCCAATGTCGTGTATTTGACAAAATTTAAACGTGAAGCATGCCGAAGGGATAAGTTTCCACATTATCACACTTCAAAACACCGCCAGATTTCATAGAGAGATCTACGAGCAGGAAATAAAAAATGATGCGTTTCAAATTTAAAAAAAAGGAAGGTCAACGAATTTACTCCCTAAAAGGAATACCCTACAACACCCGAAAACGGCTGAAACTACTGCCAAATATCTGCAACCGAAAATGGTTCATGCACAACAAAATTAAGCGGAAATCTCACCGAACATTGTATTTCAGAAGTCTCCTCATATCTTAAAAATCTTGAACACGTGAATTCTTTTAATAGTGAAAGCACTGGCCATAACTGGCCCTCCCAGCTGTCTTATCTCAATTGTCCGCCTCGTAGATTTCCATGTTGCAATTTTCGGCAGTTCAGTCTTCTATTCAAGATAAGACAAGTATCGATGTGGAACGGGAATATGTGATCGATATGAGGAGAAGCGTAAATAAAAAACCATACATACCTTGTTGAAGTTTCATAGAAACGCGCAGACGACATACCCGCCTTTGCGTACATTCGGTCAAGCGCCCTCTAGACGACGATCCTACAATCGATATCCTAGAATTTTACTCACTTCGCTTCGCGTTGCTGCAAAACCACTTGTTACATATAGTAAAATAACAGATTAGCCAAGAAGCGTCATTTTAATATTTCACATATGTGATAGGAATTTTTCGAAACAAGAATGACAACAACGCAGTGAAAAAACCTATCATAGTAAAAGACACTCACCACGAAATACGCGTTTGGGTGAAAACGAAATGACTATAACTCGAAAACAAAAATTTGCAGAAAAAAAAGTAAAGGCATATTTAAGGATTTCAGAGCAAGCCTGATCGATTGCGTGTAATTTCATTGAAAATCCCAAGGAAAATTTTCTCTTGGAGCCATTGCAAGGAAATTCCTCCAACTGTAGTCTTCACTGGTGCGCCTTAATTTGCAAGTACTGGAATCAATCAAAATTGCTCATCTGTGCGGCATCACCTCAGCTATAGTGCTATAACGATGCAAAAGAAAGTCATCTTTACCAACAACATTTTGCGTATTTAATCCTGGTCACGAGAAGGGAAGAGAGGAGGGGAAAGATTCCCTAATCCCTGGACTGATCGCAAGGGCGGGGGTGGGAATGTGTCCTCTCCCCGCCTTCCGGTCACGGAACTGTGGGCAGCACGTTCCGTTAAAAAAAAAAACTAACTGCACGACAATAAAATAAAACTGTTGTTGCATTCTTTTCCATGCACCACCAATGTACGGCTGTATTTTTTTGCATTAGAAATATATCTTCGTTACTTCTATGCCTTATTTCCAGCCTACTGCATTGTTCCGCTTTCTTTTGATGAGTATCGCTTATATAGAGCGCGATTTCGATTAGGAAATGGCAATGTACAAGTACAGCCCCATTCTCAACCGCAATTTTTCCCGAGCTCCATAACAATATAGGGACGCAAAAATTGGCGCTAAAAATGATATCCTACGTAAAATAAGCCTAGGTTTACTAAACAAGCTTGCGGAAGACAAAAAACTTCTGAAAACATAAAATGACAAAAGTTTTTGTCTTTGGAAAAACGAAAACCGTTTAAATTCTTACATCATGTCAATACACGTGGTATGCTTCTGCTGCAGGGATGCTGTACGCAACGTTCCCGCACGCACGGAGGGGTGATGGGATGGGAATGTTAACGGTGGCTTCCATATCCCGATTTTGGTTCCGGTCGATTTTGCTGAACGATGTTATAGCCGTGGTGAGGAGCATAATAAAATAAAATATGCGTAAAGCATGTATGTGCGGTGGTTTCTAGATGTGGGGGTCAGGAATTTGTAATGCGCTTGGGCAAGGCAAGTCAGACCGGTCCTATAAAAATACCTTCTTAAATGCTTCATAGGCTGAGACAAACTAAACGTGCCCTCATGTGGTGTGATAACCCAACAACTAAAGCCGTGGAAGCCCAAACACAGGCGGACACGAGCATGCATGCAAGCAATTAAACAACTTGAAAACTCGTTAAGTGAAAATAAAAAAATAGAATGGAAAACCAACGAGGTAATGCCAACGACATTGTGGCTGCAAATGGCAAATGCCTGAAGCGTACGATGTAACTTTAATGCCCTCAACGTTCTCATACAGGTAATGTTAAAGTAAACTGCAAATTACATACAGTAGCCATATAAGAATAAGGCAACAAAATATTCATTCAAATATCTGTTAATTGTTTCTCCATTTCGTGATGCTTAGATTCCGCAGCTTCAATAAATGCTCATTAAGCACTATGCGAATACATCATAAGAGCACTGCAATGCCAAAAGATATCTGTTGAACGTTTTCACCGTTAATGAATGTTCCATCCTCTTGTATCAGGTAATCGCTTACGCGAAGAACATTATGCAATACTTACTTAGCACTAGTTAGTAGCTTCGCAAAGGAGGAACTGATAAATTAGAGCGTATATCCGATTTGTAATTTTTATTTTATTTTATTTTATTTTTCGCATACAGCGAGAGCTTTATAGGTGGAAGCAAAGTTTAGTTTATCAACCTGAAGTGTAATCTAATATTATCATTAACTGGAGAGGAAGATGTTCCAAATTTTATATTAAAAAACAACCGCTAAGCTAGACAAAAAATTCTGCTTTATTGGTTGCCGCTGCATTCTTTTTCCGAGCAGGCACGCAACGGGTGGATGTGTATAAATGGAATATAGTGTCATCGGTATGACAAGCGTCTTCATTTCACTAGTTGGCTTTATCCAAAAAATTGTTTCACAGCTTTCCTTTACCTACAAGTCCCCTTTTGTCTAACAAAATTAGCTATTCGTAATATTATCGAAAAGGTATTGCTCACAGATGAGGAGAAAAATGAAAGCAATTAGTTGCCGATTAGTTAATAACAGAGCACGTTCCGTTAAAAAAAAAAAACTAACTGCACGACAATAAAATAAAACTGTTGTTGCATTCTTTTCCATGCACCACCAATGTACGGCTGTATTTTTTTGCATTAGAAATATATCTTCGTTACTTCTATGCCTTATTTCCAGCCTACTGCATTGTTCCGCTTTCTTTTGATGAGTATCGCTTATATAGAGCGCGATTTCGATTAGGAAATGGCAATGTACAAGTACAGCCCCATTCTCAACCGCAATTTTTCCCGAGCTCCATAACAATATAGGGACGCAAAAATTGGCGCTAAAAATGATATCCTACGTAAAATAAGCCTAGGTTTACTAAACAAGCTTGCGGAAGACAAAAAACTTCTGAAAACATAAAATGACAAAAGTTTTTGTCTTTGGAAAAACGAAAACCGTTTAAATTCTTACATCATGTCAATACACGTGGTATGCTTCTGCTGCAGGGATGCTGTACGCAACGTTCCCGCACGCACGGAGGGGTGATGGGAATGTTTGCACAACGGTGGCTTCCATATCCCGATTTTGGTTCCGGTCGATTTTGCTGAACGATGTTATAGCCGTGGTGAGGAGCATAATAAAATAGGACATGCGTAAAGCATGTATGTGCGGTGGTTTCTAGATGTGGGGGTCAGGAATTTGTAATGCGCTTGGGCAAGGCAAGTCAGACCGGTCCTATAAAAATACCTTCTTAAATGCTTCATAGGCTGAGACAAACTAAACGTGCCCTCATGTGGTGCGATAACCCAACAACTAAAGCCGTGGAAGCCCAAACACAGGCGGACACGAGCATGCATGCAAGCAATTAAACAACTTGAAAACTCGTTAAGTGAAAATAAAAAAATAGAATGGAAAACCAACGAGGTAATGCCAACGACATTGTGGCTGCAAATGGCAAATGCCTGAAGCGTACGATGTAACTTTAATGCCCTCAACGTTCTCATACAGGTAATGTTAAAGTAAACTGCAAATTACATACAGTAGCCATATAAGAATAAGGCAACAAAATATTCATTCAAATATCTGTTAATTGTTTCTCCATTTCGTGATGCTTAGATTCCGCAGCTTCAATAAATGCTCATTAAGCACTATGCGAATACATCATAAGAGCACTGCAATGCCAAAAGATATCTGTTGAACGTTTTCACCGTTAATGAATGTTCCATCCTCTTGTATCAGGTAATCGCTTACGCGAAGAACATTATGCAATACTTACTTAGCACTAGTTAGTAGCTTCGCAAAGGAGGAACTGATAAATTAGAGCGTATATCCGATTTGTAATTTTTATTTTATTTTATTTTATTTTTCGCATACAGCGAGAGCTTTATAGGTGGAAGCAAAGTTTAGTTTATCAACCTGAAGTGTAATCTAATATTATCATTAACTGGAGAGGAAGATGTTCCAAATTTTATATTAAAAAACAACCGCTAAGCTAGACAAAAAATTCTGCTTTATTGGTTGCCGCTGCATTCTTTTTCCGAGCAGGCACGCAACGGGTGGATGTGTATAAATGGAATAGTGTCATCGGTATGACAAGCGTGTTCATTTCACTAGTTGGCTTTATCCAAAAAATTGTTTCACAGCTTTCCTTTACCTACAAGTCCCCTTTTGTCTAACAAAATTAGCTATTCGTAATATTATCGAAAAGGTATTGCTCACAGATGAGGAGAAAAATGAAAGCAATTAGTTGCCGATTAGTTAATAACAGTTGATTACGTTTAAATGCAATTCAAACGCTATCGATGAGCGAAATAATCTTGCTCACAACTTCAATGGAAACGATGCTAACATACTTCTGTAAAATCAAGTCGCGCTTGACGAATGCAACTTCTGTCTAACAAGATTAGCGCTTTCTAATATTCTCTGGCGAGCGAATCGACTATGCCGCAACCTCATTCCGAGGACGAGCATAGGCACTTTCAAATCATGAATCATAAAAGCTGCGCCTGCGACCAGTTATAATACGTAGCTGTCTCGATCTATAATCCAAATTCTTTAAGAATCATCCGCTTTCGACACTGTCTTGCCGAAAATTTTGAAACATTACTACATTTATGTTTGATAGGTGTTGCAGTATGTATTCGCGGCATTCTTTTTCCGAGCAGGCACGCAACGGGTGGATGTGTATAAATGGAATATAGTGTCATCGGTATGACAAGCGTCTTCATTTCACTAGTTGGCTTTATCCAAAAAATTGTTTCACAGCTTTCCTTTACCTACAAGTCCCCTTTTGTCTAACAAAATTAGCTATTCGTAATATTATCGAAAAGGTATTGCTCACAGATGAGGAGAAAAATGAAAGCAATTAGTTGCCGATTAGTTAATAACAGTTGATTACGTTTAAATGCAATTCAAACGCTATCGATGAGCGAAATAATCTTGCTCACAACTTCAATGGAAACGATGCTAACATACTTCTGTAAAATCAAGTCGCGCTTGACGAATGCAACTTCTGTCTAACAAGATTAGCGCTTTCTAATATTCTCTGGCGAGCGAATCGACTATGCCGCAACCTCATTCCGAGGACGAGCATAGGCACTTTCAAATCATGAATCATAAAAGCTGCGCCTGCGACCAGTTATAATACGTAGCTGTCTCGATCTATAATCCAAATTCTTTAAGAATCATCCGCTTTCGACACTGTCTTGCCGAAAATTTTGAAACATTACTACATTTATGTTTGATAGGTGTTGCAGTATGTATTCGATTCATATGTTTTATTTTTCTTGCGCACAAGGAGATGCTAACTGATGTAAGCGGTTTTTTTGCGCGAAAAAAAACGCTTGGATGCACAATAAGTATTACCTTACTAGTTGCATATGTATCCTATATACAATTTTATAAGAAGAATATGAAATAGTTTCACGATTTTGAACTTGGAGGTTCTCTTGGTCACTGTTTTTAGCTCGCACAAAAATATGCATTCGGACACAAAACCGATATCCGCTTTCATTCGACCCTTAACTGTGTGAAATGTCAAATAGCTAGGAAATACTGAGTATACAGACAAGTCGCACGGAGCAACAAATAGCTCTAGAATGAACTGGGTACATCACATCGACGATGAGCGATGATGTGCCACTGCGTCGAGAAGACACGTATGCATTATCCGAATGAGTCGCATTCTCTATGAAAGAAACGCAGCATAGTAACGGCGACGACTCGCACAGCCAGAAAACAGACCAAAGCAAAATGGTTAGTAGAACCACGCACATTCTCTTCCCAACTGCGAGTCATATCAGCATCCCATATTTACTCAAAACGTCCTTAAACTCAATGTTGATCGTTTGATGCACGCTCGAATCAACCAAACCGTCCTTTAGCATAACGAACTTTCACCGTCAGAGCGCATCGCAATAAATTTTGAAGCGATAACTGAAAAAAAAAACAACGAAATCTCTTACCACATATAACGATAAAATTCTTCTACCTTAGCCTTCTGTATTGAAAAGCGTGATTCACATTTGTGAATGACAATTAGAGATGGATCAGTTATTATAAAAAGTTAACTTCTGTAAGGCGATAAAATGAATAACATTACTCGAACATTTTGAAAGATTTTGAAGTGAACTTACAAAAATTATTTGAATTGATGAAATTTCCGAAAATTTTTTGGGAACCAAACTCAATCTGCCCTTTTTTAAACAGGTAATGAATGTAACCAGTAAAAATTTTTATGGATTTTGGATCGCCTGATTCGACAGTTGATTTTGGATCGCCTGATTCGAGAATTCGCCAAGTTAAAATCATCTTAAAAATGATTTTAACTTGGCGAATTCTTTAGAGGTTTCGACGATAGTTTTTCAAAAAAATGGGAAACTAATTCCATTAGAAGCTTTTGAGAAAATTTCTTTTTCAGTATTTTAAAGGTTTAAAGGTATTTGTTCCAGGAGTTAAAATTTTTCACCGATTTTCGGGAAAATAGATCAACGAGTTTAACTTTTCGATGAAAATTTCCCCGGAACGGTATCACACTAACAATTTTATGAGAAATCAAGTACAGCAATACTGTGCATCAAAGTGGGAATTATTTATTCATAAATTTAAACATAAACGTGGTCGGGGATCGACGGACTGGAAGTGTATCCTCTAAAATTGAAAAGCTGGGGTTTCCGCTTCATAGCCTTTCATATGTTTACTTCCTCTGTCATCCAACAACCCCATCCCCATCTTCCACACCACTCACGTTCTTACGAACGCGAGGAAGTGGTGATTTGTCTTCTCCATCCTAAGAAAATTTAAAAAGTTTACCGTCCAAATGGAAAGCGACATTCGGAGTTAGCACGATTATATTTTTATTCAAAGTTCTTTGTCAATGACTTGCATTTTATAATTCTCTAGCCTCAATCACAGATTGTTGCTTCGAACCGTGTTTTCAAACTGGACATTTCTATCTTTGCTATAGTCTTTTGGAAAGGAAAGCGATTTAAAAAAAAAAAAATTCAAGCAATCGTAGTCGATCCACTCTTGCTGAGCTTGACGCAACGCAACAACTCTGTCTCTGTATCCTTTTGGTATAGTGCCAGATGTCAAGTACCACATCAGCGCAGCAGAAAAAAGAAGTAACTGACAAAAAATGTCAGGAGACATTGAAAAACATATTGTGTACGACGATTACCACCAGTTGCGCATGATGTTCCTTCAAAAGTAAATTTAAAAAAGGTGGTTTTCTTCTAACTCATAGTAACCAAATTCTTTATTAATGTTAGGTAATCGAAAAGAAAAGACAGCTATATCTGAACTGTAATTTCACTGCCAAAAGCGAAGTAAGTTTGAACATTCAGAAGATCGCACTTCAACTACAAAACACAGTAAGACATCTCGATAAATTATGTTTCACATTTACTATCCTTATACGCGCAGCATCGATGTCCACATTTTTACACAAACTTTCCAGAGCCACGTCACATATAGGATACTATACATACACCGGTGACTGAAATCTCCATTCGTGCTTATGGCTAACGCGTGATGACGGCATTAGGAACGTGAGTATGTGGGTTACTCGAGTGACAATTGGTATATAGCTAAAAATGTGAATAAACATGACGTCATTCGACGGCCCACACATCATACATGCGCTGCTATGTGTTAAAAGTGCTTGCTGCTTAAAAGATTACAAAAGCGCATCGATGTCGATAATGCATAATTACACAGGTCAACAAACAGATGCATTAAGCTCGATCACTTTCAACGCGCAGTTCGCTAAATACGTTTTGAACTATCGTTTCATGAAAAAAAAAATTTAAATAAACTTTACATGCCTATGAAACATGAATTCATAGGAAATCTTGAAGCATTTAAATTTCAAGATGTACAGGTGTCACCGGCACTTCCTCCACCACGATTTGACCGCTCTCTTTTCTCCTTCTCAAAAAGTTTTTCTTTGCTATTTTGTTGACTTATAAATTTTGTGAAGCAACTTCATTGAAGAAATCAGCGATCTGATGGCTTGAAGCGCTCATATAGATCGTCAAGACGCGACTTTTATTTCAACGAAAAGAAAATCATTGATGTGCACGGTTGCTGATTTTAAATATTCATTGAAACGCACAACGGTTTAAACGCGCGCACAACTCACGTTACATATGATGCATGGCTCGAGTGAAGTATTTGAATACTATTCACTAACACTGTGAAGTAAGCACGTTTGAGCGAATTACAATACTGCCGAGATCATCACCCATACGTCCCACTCAATCAAGGGTTAGGGCGGTGGGGGTTATTTGTTAATTTTAAGAATTTGGAGAATTACCGACAGGCACAGAGAGAGAGAGAGTGAGTGAATGAAAATTTTGAACGGTCCTCATTTAAAACCGCTTAAAAATGCGTAATTTTCCTTGCTTCCAGCGCTTTCGGACATGCGGATCTTCCACAGTTTTCTTGCGGGTTATCTTCAACTTTCAAGAATATCTGGCCAAGAATTGTGACCTACAAACATTTGAATACAGACCTGCATGTATTGTCTGCAGATGACGCTATGCGAAAACTTCAGAGAACTGATCGGAAGACCCACGGATCCTTGGAGGCCTTCATAGAGACATGACGTTCTCATATATTGCCAAATTAGTCAATGTTCATAAATTTTCTTATCGACAACTGCTTCAAAGGAGCCATGGGTCATTTCAAGTAGCCAACAACGCAGTAATGTAACCAAAACGAACACATTATGCACCTGCACAAATCTAGATTATTGCCTAACATTATCACAATATTACTACTCCATAAACGACCACCCCATTCCTTTCCACGACCCAACTCGGTGATAGTAATAGCTTCCATGTACGATTCTTATAATCCTCCGTCTCACAACTCTCCTTCCTCCTATCCTCTTACTCACC
>JPKZ01003154.1:159770-201903 GCA_000803305.1 Toxocara canis
ATATATATATGCAAAGGATGCAAAGGATGCAAAGGAAGCTGTAATTTCGTCGATTCCCGTACCGATGCAGCTGACAGCGATGCCCACGCATGATTGTTTTGACCACTTTCGAAACGCCTGGTGGTCAGCCTACTGGCGATCCGTATATATTTTAACAGTTGCATTTTACGAACTTTTCATATTCAGTTGCAATGCAAGAGTTACGAATTCGAAATGCCTTCAATAAAGAGAGAGAATCTTTATTTACAATAAAGAAAGCATGTAACAACGCCTCCAGAAAAAAAAAAGTATACACGAAAGCTATAATATATTCATAAGTTGCTGCCACCGTCGATTTCACACTGTCCATCACTTCTTGAACCAGCGCTCGAACCATCGGTATAAGCTGCTGACGGACTTCGGCCATGATTTCCTCACGAAGATCAGCCCGTATGTCAGCGCGGAGTTTTGCATATGTCTCCGAATCCATGCCCAACGCCATCGATACCTCAAACTTGGGTAATTAAACTTGGGTAAAATAAACGTTTCTTTGCAGATGATGTCTTCTTGCAGTCGTATCTGTTGCCTGGCTAATGCACTCACCGCACGGGACTCGTATAAAGTAAAACGCAGTAACCTATCCTTTCAAGTTAGAAATTGGATATCATGAATTTGATGAACAACTCCGCCTAGTTAATGGTTTGTCTGCGAACTCTTACTAAACAGTATGACAGACAGTCATTAAGAGACGTTCAATTTGATACCATTAGTCGATAAGAGTGACGTTTTATTGGTCTGTTGTACCGGAGAGCTAAAGGCTATTGTTTTTGTGGTATTAAGTATGTCCCAAATTACCAAAATGGAGCACTGAGTTGCAATTCTTTATCTAGAGTAACTTGCAAACCTTTTCGGCGTTCTGTGAGAAGAATTACCCATCGATTTCTTCGTACAACAGTAGGGCGCCGTAGAGTGGTCTCGAGAAATTTTTTATGAAACGCGGATTTTAGACGACCACAGTTTACTTTGTTACGCACATGAAAACCATATGCATATTATTTTAAGAAATGAAATAGGGTTGATCATTTGTGTGTCGATCACATTTAAGAAAGTGAGGGGATTTTTGGAAGCACCTTTGTTCTAAGCCGTGGCAGTTTCCTAACCATGTAGCACCGCTATGGCTTCTTGTGAACTGAAAAGAGCTTAGAGAAAAATTCATTACTGTTAAACGTTTCACCATTTACAGAGGACATGGTCGAGTACGTGCAGTGGAGTTTGACCGATTCGACGGCACTACACAATAATTAAATCGATTGTGGTCAGGCATACCATGCACCACGTTTTTTTTCTGTTTTTTTGTTTGCAGCAGAAATAATGTAAATTTGATAGCCCAATTGACCCTCATTTCGTTACATATTTTTTTAAATCAAAATGTTTGCGTAGTACTCACTTGGATGTCCCTTTTTCTCTTTATTTATTTGTTTGTTCTACTTTATTTGATGTTTTTATTGATATTTTTGATTTATTGAAATTTGATTTATTATACTTTACTTCTTTATTTGACGTTCCTTGTATTAAAGAGTTCTACCTATGAACGAAGCCGATTTATCACATATCTTTCCGTACTTTGTCTCACTATCCGCCCAAGTCCTGCCTATTTTTCTGAACTAGTTATAATGATTTCATTTTGCTGTTCACGTATTTCAATGAGTCTTTCCTCCAAAAATAAAGTGAGAGTTTTATTCGTTTTTTTTTTCTTCGGCCGTGTGATATCCATTTGCTAGTTGATTCTCAAAACACACACATGTAAACACGCATTCTTTGCTTATGTCATCAGTTCCTTTTTTTCCTTTACACCATTGCGCGTCATCGATAGCTACGGAGTGTTAGTTTAGGGCAGCTCGTTGCGTTCTTCGCTGCTCCCGAAAACGTTCTTTTCGCAGAATTCGGGAAAAGTTTTTTTCTGACAAGCCGACTCAAAATCACTGCTGTTTTCAGGCTCAGGTAATTGTAAAATAATTTACCACCACTAATCGCATGAACCCGTTTTTCTGTAAAATTTTATTTAGACTTGTGTTATATACAAATTTGAAAACACGTCTCGCACAAATGAACATAAAATATAGACGTCAAGGAATGCTGGCTTATTAAATAATGTGCTTAATTGAGCTTTAACGTGTTGATTTGACACTTTGTTGCTGCATAGCATATAGGAGTTGTTGTAGTTCTCAACCAGGCGGGTTCTGGTTGCTGAAATCTGGAAAGTTTCCAAGACGGAAAACGCTTTGGTAATAAAGGTAGAACGAAACAATTTTTTGCATTTGAGTGATGGAACTGTATTACTGCAAAATCTAAAAATTCAGAAATTCTAGAAAAAAGTCGTGAAACTTTTAAAAAGAATTCGTCCGAGCAAAGTTCGAGTGAACCCGTGCTAACCTAAAATTGCCATATCTAATGTTTAAGACAATTCGCTGTGAAGTCGCGATTGAACTGGTCAATTAATCTCAAGGATGCAGCTATTTGAATTAAATTCATTTGCATACTTCTGTTTTATTTACATCAAATTTTTATCCGATGATGAGTGTTGAAGTGTATAGTTCTCATACTGTGTTACTCGTGAGCCTTGAAAGCCGCCGTTGCAATCAGTCCCAATCGCGCTTCCCCCACATTTTTTCTTTATTTATTTCTATTTTTCAAAGAGAAAGAAAAAAACGAGGAGGACACTGCGATGCAGTTGGCTCTTCTTTTTTGCCTCTGCATTTAAGAAGACTTCGTCAGGTTAGCATTCACGTTCCTGTTTACTTCCGCAAGCTTCCTACACAATTTATGCAGCTTCTATTTCCAGCGCATGCATTAAGTCGGAAGTAACTTTCTCTGAAGTTCTCGGAATAATGTTCTGTTTCTTAGTTAGTCCATCGATTCTATGATATTGTCTGGGAGGCTAATGTGTTTGTAATAAATGAGTGTATGAGCGAATGCCTCTCTCGATTTGTTTACGACCAAGCACATGCTCATTGCGAACTTCTTATTTTTTCTACCTATGCCGATAACATTTCGAACATTTCCTCAGATGTCAGTTGTGGAAATCATCGAAAACACAAACGTGTTGGGTCTTCCTCCATAGGTGTTGGGTCTTACATCTTTCGCGTTTCGTGTGATTCACTGTGTCTTGCGAACACAAAACATATCTGAGATGGAGTTCGATCTTCATCATTTTTCATCTCAAAATCTTCGCACTTTTTCAAGCCAGTTCCGAAGGTGCTGGGTGCATTCATAGGCGTTGAACAACACAACAGTTTGCGAGCGTACTGTCATCCGCAATAATTTGTGCTGCCATTTCCTGGTGAGTTGGTACACTTTCGAAAACATATCGAAACAGCTGAAAAGTAAATGCTTAGTCGAAAAGCAATTTTTTTTTTGACGCATACATAAATAGCTCGTTCAGCACGCAAGTTTGCGATGACGCGTAATGCTTGCAAGAAAATAGCGGTGCTCTGCGATTGTCGTTGCTGTTGTTGTTGCTGCATGAGGTGCAAACGTGCACGAACACTAATACAATGCGGTGATATGCACTTTGGCTGTGAACTTGTCCGTCACAAACGATGAGACAAAGTGGGTAATAGTGCTATTCGCTGATAACGAATGAAGCAGTTGATTCAGTTGTAAGGATGCTCGTTACAAAATGAGATTGTATGATGAAGCATTGATCACTGAGTAAACTGCTATGACGCGTCGATACGACACAGTAATACCAATATCGGTCTACATCGAATTGAGCCATCGAGAGTGTTTTTCATGTTTCCTTGAAGGATATGTCCTACTCGAAAGAGAAAATCCGTTTGAGGTAATTCGGCATTTAAACAGCATTTGGTCTACAAACGTAGAGTTATCACGCATTCAGTGTTCCTCGAAAGCAATACATAGTTAGGACCACCTTGTACAAAATTTCGAACTGAGGCCGTATAGTACGGTTGGCTTGACTGAGAACTATAAAAATGAAGGAGGACAGGACGGTAGTGGAGTGTTTGGCACACTGCCAGCGCCCACTATTCAAAGAGGAGAAAATACGTAACTAGCGCTGGCAGTGTGCCTAGCATGTTGATGCGTACTGTGTCCGATTGGCGTCGTATGATTTCTAGCGCCATCAATAATTATAGATAAGCTGTGCAGCTGTTTATTCGATGAATAAACTTTTCGCGGCTTTGATCATGAATTATGCGATCAATCGAACGTCAGTCAAGTGCTTTCTTGTGATATTGAAATGCATAGTGCTGAAGCAAGTTTTTGATCTTTTTTCCCCGTAGTTATATGGACATTCGCAAACATTGCGTCAGGTGAGCTAAGTTTTTATCCTGGTAGTAGCGACAAATATCATAGAACTTATTGTGACGATGGAGCGAATACATGATATGTGGTGCATTCACGCTACGGTTGCAGCAGGACCGTTGAATTTGTTGCCAAAAAAACTTATTTTGGCGATAATTCCAAATTTTTCTTTACAAAACTCTGAATTTTGAAAAAGAGACAAAAACTGTGTTTTGCTATGAAATGTCATTCAAAAAGAATAAAATAAAATTTTTTTCAGCGCCGATATGTACGTATCGTTGTTAAGATTTGTTGGAATTGCCACTGCACAGTTATTGGTCATGTCACACAAGCATGCTATTGAACAGACTGCAAAACATGCTAGAGGGCTTGTGCGATATGCGCTTCTCATAACTTCTTCTTGGAACCATGTAATAAATACGTAAAAACCGAATGAACAATGCTTAGATAGATCTGGAATCTGTTGAAACAGCGATCAAACAGCTTTTGACGGGCACTGTGAAGCGGTGTCGGTGAGGTGATTTGTTAACGAATTCAAACCCGTAAGCGACCATTTTTTCGGATCTTTCGCGCTGGTTTTCCCAAACTTACCGATTTCCATCCCAGGTATTGACAATTTGAGCTGTATTTTGTGCACGTTGTAGGTTGCCACGTTTCACATCTATAAACCGGTAGTTCGGTCCCAAGCATTGAGCCTGGAAGCAATAATTCCCTTGACCTAGTTTCCTTGCATTATTATTTTCCATAAACTACAACTCATGCAGGAATTCATCAATCTTGTCAGTGTCCAGAATGCGACAAATTATGCCTGTCAAGTTATTTTGTGAAAGCTTTTCTGGTTCACGCGTCGAAACCAATAGGCAGACAGACAGACACACATAAATACGTATAATAACAATAAAATCGGTTTGAAATTGCGATTAAACGCTCACATAAACAACTTAATGCACTATGATGAACACGGTTGCTGCTTCGTTAGCTTGAATCTAACGATATTTTGATGTGCATCCCAACTTTCGAAACTTACGTATGAGCCGTTCTCGAATGCTCACTAAAGATGTGGCAGCCCTTTCGGAAAAAAAAAATTCTGGAAAACTGCAAATGGAACGGCGGTAAATTATTGCGCATTAAAAAAATATAGCCCTTTTCGCCTTTGCTACTGTTATTTTCCTCATTTCTTTTTCTCTTCGCAAAATTGCATTCGACTTTTGTGTGCTGCATAAAATCTTATATGGTTTAGCTCACCAGAATCGCCCGTAGTATGTTATCTAATCTCATGGCAAACGTGGCCTTATCCATAAGAACCATTTTGGCACTTTCCTTTCAAAACTTGTTTACGAATACAGTTAACATCCTCCAAAATTTGAAATTCTGTTCTCCGATCAGTTATGATTGCCAGAAACATTTCCTCTGTTGAAAGCAGGCTCAGTAAATCATTCGCCGCCATTCTTCTGGCTGATAGCTATTGAGATTAGATTGGATTAGATTAGATTTTTCTGGCATGAGATTAACAAGTTTTGACAGTTAACCAAAACCGCTTCAACTAGGCAATGCTTTAGTTTTTGTTCCTTTTATGCCATTACCGGTATATTATACTAATTCTCCTCACATGTTTCTCGTCTTTGTATTGGTTTTCTTCTCGATGCACAAAGTCTTCCGTTTTGTCTAAACTGTAAATGATCGAGAAAAGCACACCGATTTTCACGCGACGTTTTTACGCGATGAAATTTCGACGATTCAGTGAGGTATGAACGGTTTACACTGTTTATGCAGAAGGCAATTTAGCGGTAGAGCGTTTACGGGTTGCGTGGGCGACTGTTTATGCGCGTGGGTTGGTCGTTGTTGATTGCAATGTGTCACGCGATGTCCTTCCCGAAAGCGCTGATGTCATTGCGCATAATGCAATGCTTCGAAGCTGGCAAAAGACCAATGAATGGTATTTCCGCACGTTCAGTAGTGCCATTTTTCGTTCAGTTTCTTCCATGAAGTCAACAGTGTCGCATTCCTCTCGTTTTGTCTAGGTCTATGCTGCGTTTAAGAAGGGGGTGGGAGGTAAATTTAGTGGTGATTCAGTATTCTTCCTTTGCCAGTCTTCAACTCAAACGGAATTTAGATAGGAACATTAAGGTTGCTAGTGCATGCGATTTTGCAGAGGATTTCAAACGAAAAAAGTTAGTTCCATTTGTCGCGCCAACTCACCACTTTCCAAACTTTATTGTCACTCATCTTTTAATGATGCCATTATTTCATCAGATTCGATTTAACCGACCCATAAACCTAACTTGGTTCACCATGTGGTCGTATATTTACAATCGGCTTTTAGCTAGATTCCAACAATTTCGCAAGCAATTGGTTTTAACGAATATGATCTAACAGTCGTTAATTGGTTTCTTCATTCTATCTGTCATCTTTTTCTGCTTCTCAAGAAGGAAGTTTCTTTTTCCATCTGACGAACTCTGTCTTCCGCTAACACATTATCAGATAATCGCTGTTGAGGGTAGCATTAGCCGTTTGTTTATAGCTGTTTCTAATTGACAGATCTGTAGAACCGCAAAAGCGTAGTCCAAAGAATGGATGAAATGCATTCGGATCGCCATTTTTCCGCTTCCTTCTAATTACTAGTCGTAATATTGGTCATAAGAATGAGGGCTGCGTGAGAAGTAAACGAGTCGAATAATCGTTTGCAGTACTTGAATGGCAAAAACAATGGTTGTTTACTATCCCTCATCTGTAGACTGCGTACTCATTATTCGTTGTTGTGCATTTTTGTTGAATTGTATAACGTTTCAGAGTAGCGCGAGTTTGTTCGGAGGAAAGCAAGTTTAAGCAAGTCTTTTTGTATGTTTAGCAGTGGATCGCAAAGTCGCGCTAATATGTCGAATGGAATAAAGCAGCAGCTTTTCTGCAGAGGTAACACTTAGCTATGGTTATAGCGGAAGTAGATTCAATTGGAGAGGCAAATTTTGAGGCAGAGTGAAAAGGTCAGAGTTTAAATGAATTTGAAGAGTAAAATCTGCCTTGTAGGCTTGTACGTTGAATAACAAAGCGATAGTTTTTACTTTGTCTTTTCTAGCATTAGTTAAACTTAGAAGAAGGGGAAAAACTGAGAACTGCTGCTGTGTACTTTATCGCAATGAATTGTCGGTGCTTTTTTTTTGCCATGACACAACTTGGAGGGAATCAATGAAACGAGTGCCTGGGCAGCCATCCGTCGCCCTTATTCAATTGAGGAAGTGGGGAGGGAGGTGGACCTTCAAATTTTCCACTTTTCGGGGAGTGAATAGTAAATGTCACCGAACAAGCACGGAGAAAAGTATAGAAAGTCAAGGATTTTTGAAGATAATTTATTCAAAGAATGCCAACTTGTCAACGAATTGCATGCCAATAAAAGTCATTACTTGTGTATCGTTCTGTTGCTCGAGGCTAATGAAAAATGACCACAAAAATATGGCCAAGGAATACTGACACAAATGTCGACTCATTATTTAGTGATTAAAGGAAGCTGCCAAAAATTCTAAGGAAGCAGCGCCTACATGCGTTCCGGTTCCATGTTTACGAGTGGAGGAAAGCTAGATTTCAACGAGTTGGCGACGAATACGTTCTGCGAAAATATGAGTTCATGGCTTACCTTAATTGCTACTTTATAAACCTTGGGGTTCAGTGCGGTGGGAATTTGCGGAAGGATATGGATTATAGAGAGCAGAGGATGTTTTGTCAACGTCGCAGGTACATTGTAACGAAACAATGATTTATAAGCGCACTTTTGAGGAGCGTTGCAAATCCCGAAATGACATTTTCATATGGATACTGAAACGGATAGAAATACTCTGGGATCGACAAATAAATTCTCACTTAAGTGACGCTTTGTGAATATCGATTTGGTTTAGTGATGTGCAACTATGAAATTTTTTTCAGTATGCATCAGAGAAATTTTTTTGACCTTTCATACTTGGAACGATAGCGATATTTTGCTGCTTTGTATATCTTTTATTTATTTCGTATTGACGATTTTGGAATTTGTTGGGGGCTCTTAAGAGAGCAAGAATCGCGTTATTTAACCGACTGAAGATGAGCGTGAGCGGAGGAGAAGGGAGGAATGTAGGTGCTATAAATTTTATCCGGCCACAGTTAACAATGTTTTAATGCAAGTAAGACAGTGGCAACACATAATGAAGCTGTGCCACTGCAAACATATCGATAGTTATCAATTATTGAGCAGCGCGAATTTTTCTTACATAACCAAAATAGATAATAGATTTGTGAACGAATCAGGCGACAACAACTCAGTTAGATCAAGGCCGAGTTATTTGCCTTCTAAAAGAAAACCTTCCTTTATTTGGCTGTCACCAGTCTCTTCAAGAAGGGTCTCACAAATCTAACAACATGCTTTTCGACGCATCTGTTATGGCTCATCGCGGTTTTGTCCCACTACACATTCTGTGAATATGGAAGCGAACAAAATCAAATGAAAATTGATTGAGCTCTGGACAGAATAGGCGACTAGAAATTCACGCTATGCGTTAACCGGAAATGATGGCGCTCAAACTGTTAGTGCTTGAGTCTCCTTCGTACGTGCTGATCTGTTTAGGGTTTCTATTGACGAGTGGCAGTTTCAACTGTTTTTATATGTTAGCGTCTTAAGTGTGACGTCACATAAGCCACCAAACAGGTTTTCATTTCAGTCGTCCCAACAACTTCATATCGAACCTCATTTCCACTTTTTGCTCGATTAGCACAAATTCCAAAGTATCTATCCTACTGCATTCCAACATACATTCATTCTTTATGACGAGCGTGTCTGTTCGGCATCGTTGAATGGAGTTTAGCTTTTTTCCTCTTATCTATTGCTGTTCTTTGCTTGGAGACATCTCGCATTATTCAGTGGCGTTTTTGCTTGGCCAATAAACTGAGTCAAATAATTGCGGAAACACTACCGCTTCCCATCGCCAGCCGATTCCATCAACATAAATGTGCAACCCACATGAAGAATTAGATGAACAAAATCTCACTCATACATGAATTGCAAGCGCTATTTTAGTCATCAGCGACAACAATCGTTCCTTTGTTGTGCATCTGCGAATAGTATCGTTTGTAAAGGTGGCGTTAAAATGAGAATAAATTATTGAACAAAGTTAAGTTACGAAGAGAAGAGGGCTACCGTATTTGTTGTGTTATGGGTTTGTGTTATGGGTTTAGTTCTTTAACGTATTTTGTTCTAGCAACGTTCTAATTAGATGACGAATCCGATAACGAAAAAAGCATCTTTACGTTAAGTGCACATAACCTGCTGCATCATTTAACGAACACTTGGATCGCTAATAGCACAACTTCCATACGCAATACCATCAAGAAAGAATGCATGCAATGCAGTCGTCCGCTTATGGTTATGTGCTACACATGTGCCCAATTGCTAAAATACAACCAAACATGTGACCGCCGCATGCCGAATTTCTACTGAATGCTATTCGCTTATCGATAGCAATAAACACAAATGCGTCGATATTATTTAAATGTTTCGATTTTGTGAAGAATAATCGTCGTAGTTCACACATGGTATGCTTAATGAACACTTCCCATGGAAGTGTTTGTGATGTGACTTACACATGGTATGATGTGTAAGTCACATCACAGTGGTTAGCGCATGTGCGTCTTTATAACAGAATGCAGGTCGAAGTTTTTTTTTTAACATTTTACTTATTTTCTTCAAAAAAATTTATCGTCTCAATGTTATCAAGAATTGATTTTACAGCTTTTTGTCTGCTAATTATAAATCTTCTAAACAACTAGTCAGCTCTTATCGCATTTAGAGATTTGTCATGAATTCATGTCGGCAAGCTGTTTTGTTTTGTTAACTATTCTTCTAATGCATCTTCAAATCGAATTCACGGCAACATTCCTACCGGTACTCGTCGTTCGAAGCGCCACTTCTCTTAACTGCTTATTTTTTTAACATGGAAAAAACACTGGACAGGGAACAACCGGCTTTTTTTAACAGACACGACAAGAAAGTGCGATAGCCTAACTGCGATTTAAATAATGCAGCATCTTTAAAGCATCTTTAAAACAAATGACGGAATGTTTTATATGAAAATGTGGTATGCAGTGGTGGTAAGATGTGTATAAGTGGATAATATTTCACTTCGTGGGAAATAATCAAAAAAGTTCGGCGCCGCAGTTGTCATTCTTATCTTTACGGGTGATCACCGCTCACCAATCCATTCACTGGTTATGGTGGCACATTGGTACCATGTAATCTCTAACTGAACTCCAAGAGTTCATAGCATCTCGGCTGCAGTAAGAATTTAATGGTGATTTACTACTCGAAGATTCTCAAGTTATTTGCAGCCTTTTTCATAAAGAAGTGAAGGCTCATTAACATTCGATTTCGGAAAAGAGAACCTCAACAACAGCGTCCGATATTGGAGGAAGCTTTTTGAGGGAGTGTTTCACTGCAATTTTGGGGTGACTTTGTTTCGCATTCTCCATCGTTCGATTCATGCGCCCCTGCAAGAATGGTGCCTCGCAAGAATATCATCTAAAATGAAACAACGTTTTTATACTGATTTGCACATGTTTCATAGGTCTCAAGATTAGACTTCGATTCTATCTGTGGCCGCTTTATTCCTTTATTTCGCTGTCATTGTCCCAGCTCTTTAAATAGACATTTGCGTTTGCTGAAGGGGATGGTAAGGGAACGCCATGTGATTGCATGTTATTTGTGTTTGCTCTCTCTTTGCAACAATTTCATTTCGCAAACGAGGAAAGCGCAACATATGGGCCATTCGGGAATGCAACTGATCGCTTTAGTGCAGCAGGTGTGCAAAGCAGCAGGTGTCGGCGTGTTACAGCATTTTCAACGCTTTAATTCATGTCGCAATTCACAGATATAGTACTATATTTGCCACCCATCAGAAATTTAAATTTATGCAAATTTCTATCTCTACTTCACATCGCCCTTCAACACGTTTTATATACGGTTGTTTGAATGGCGCATAAGGATGCTATGCTTAACTTGCTCTTTAAGCATAGGGAAGAGAGCGTGAAGGGGGGGGGGGGGGGGGGGGGGGGGGGGGGGGGGGGGGGGGGGGGGGGGGGGGGGGGGGGGGGGGGGGGGGGGGGGGGGGGGGGGGGGGGGGGGGGGGGGGGGGGGGGGGGGGGGGGGGGGGGGGGGGGGGGGGGGGGGGGGGGGGGGGGGGGGGGGGGGGGGGGGGGGGGGGGGGGGGGGGGGGGGGGGGGGGGGGGGGGGGGGGAGGGGACGGAATTTTTTCGTCGGTACGCCTTTTTATGATCAAAGAGAAAAGTCACTGTGATTAAATTTGGTTATGATAATTTATGCTGTTGCGATATTTCTTAATGCAAATTTCAGCATTACCCGTGAAATGATAGTGAGGGTGGGGAGAATAACTTTTTCTACAGTTAGAGAAGTCAATTCTAATTTGTAGTTCGTAAGACCGAGATGGGCGCTTAAGATTCATAACAGCCGTCGTTCGTTATCCATGGAACGAACAATTTAATCGTCACGTCAGATCGTCAGTTGACCGCAACTGTAGCTCACTTATTAGGCCGAACGTTTAATGCTGTCTAGCCAAAGCGTTGGTGCTACATGTTTTTTCCCTCGTTAAGGCAACAAACTGCGCGACTTTCGTGGATTTGCAGAAAGTGCATATCAGCCATTTTCTTAGCCAAACGCTACTGTTGTCAGCCGAAACTGTTGTTGTTATCACTGACAGTGCCATTACGAGTTAGGTGCTACAGTTTTCTACACAATGTCCTTGTTTATTCAACATTAGCAAGTGATCTATAGGGGGCTTTGGTATATGCTGAGTGATGTTTTGAACGGATAGATCAAACTATTCTATAGATCAGATTTTTGAGATCAAGCAAGGATGGATTTTGCAATGTAGGCGGGTGCCATGTCCTTACGCGCTATAGCTGACAACAATACAGCACTTCTTCACTGGGGGGCGACGTGATTCGTCACGATAAATCTGACTGGAAACAACGAACGATCAAGTTATATTTCAGCTTGGAAGATCAATCATCTTTTTCCCTTACGGCCGTCTTTTTGCGTGTTGATTTCGCCGTGCACTGGTTCGAATGAGCTCAAGTCACATCGAATCACTTCGAATACAAAAGAATTCCTCATTGACGTGCTGAATCTGTTGAGTTTGTTTTCTTGAGGTCCTTTTTCCCTACGGATGGGAATAAGGGGAAGCACGGAGGGCAGGTGCGCTCCGTTACGGCGATTCGTCGGGCGGTTCTCTGTTTAGGTGTTCGTCGATGCAATGTTTATGGTTTTAGTAAAACGGTGACCTTTGTCCTTTCGTTTATGTAGGCTTGCTAAAAAACTTTGATGAGTGGCTTTTACGCGGCTAAATTATGTGGTGTTGATGACGTAAAATGGTAATATTGGGCGAGATTGGCCGTGCTACTTTGTTGCTTGTTTGCGCTTCAGGATAGGTAGTCCGCAGTGTGAGTCTGTTCCTGTCATTCCTGTCATTAAGTGCGTTTCGTCGAGGTAAATACCGCAAGGGTAGGTTACCAAAACAAGGCCTCAAAGACTCTATGCCATCTTTTTTTCCGCAAATATTCTCACCTACTGAATAATCGTTGAATAATTTAAAACATAAATTATCTAGCTCGTAAAGTTTGGCACGAAAAATCAATGGTATCTTCAGAATCAAAAATACTTTTCCATCCGACATTATCCCTCTTTTCGCCTTTATTTTTGAGTTGTTCTGATTGTCAGAATCGTTTGGCGCTTATGAGTTTTAGCAGCGCGAAGAGATAATATTCAACTGTATTTTTCGTATTTATTTTGCATTATATTTTGCAGAGAATTTAATACGCATGCCTTTATTCGATATTTGCTGTATGAGCTCCCAGGTGGGAGAGGCCAGCTCTACACCGTATATGCCATGTGACAGCAAAGGTTAGTCTTTGCGGCTATCTCACAACAATTGATACAAGCAGAAATTACTGAATCTAAGTTTTCTGCATCGGTTGCACCTACTTTATCTTGTAAGAGAAAATTACTCCCTTCGGATTGTTCGAAGAGTTGCAGTTCATGTTTGCGAGAGTTGCTAATGTGACGGTAGCTAGTATTTCGGCTTAGAAGAGAGGCAGTTATAGATAAAAGAACGGCATTGTTGAGGGCGATGATGCATTGTGCGACTGAGCTCGAAAAATTTTGTTTGTCCAGCGCAGACCAAATTTCATTAGTGAGTAAATAAGCTCTTCAGAATTCCAAGGTTTTTTTCTGAATTTTTTAAAACATAAAGACTGAAAATTCTTTTGATACGAAACGATAGTAACAGTGGTGCGTAGCTTAGCGTTGATCGCCATTGCCGTTCATGTGCAATGCACACTCTGCTCTGCTGTCTACCTCTTCGAAGCTAAATAATTTTTTAAAATACTTTCTTTAGACGACTAATTCGGTTGAACTCATAACGTTAGCGAAAAAAAAGGTTCTCTTCAAATGTCGGAACATTTCATTATCGCGCCGCCGTGGTGCGCTACGTTATACTGGTTCTGACTCATTGAAAACTGCAAATCCCCCTTTGTTTTAATTGAAAAGAACGTGCGTGGCGTGGAAAAAGTCCATGAAAACTTCGTCTAAAAATTGAGAATTGACCTTCTTTTATATAAATCGTAATAAGTTGTAAGCATTTGTTCGATACTTAATATGACCAACCGATCACTCGATAGAGAGCATATGTGGTCGAATGATTTCAAAAATGTACTGTTCCATTAATCAGTCTGAGTTAGCTGTACATCGGCTGTGGTTCATATACGAAAATTACGAAATGCAATTATGGAATTACCTTTTATATGATAAGTCTAGTGTGTCTCATATAGCATTCGACTTTCTTAAATCTACAGTATTGACAATTCCGTCTCAGTGTAGAGCGGAATGAGGTGATACTTTGCAAGAGGTCATATCCTCGTTAGTAATATCTGTAGTAGCTGGCCAGAGCTAACTGTTTAATGTGTACCCCCATTGAACAGGCTAGAGGAGTGGAAACGATCAACAGAAATGTTGCACGGGTGTAGGAACCTTTAAAACGTCCAAGATCGCGTCGCCTACCAGTTATGAAGTTTATCTCAATAGCAAACAGAATCTTCTTTTCGGCAAGCACTGAAAGCTCCCCCTCCTCCCCTCCCCACCAAAAAAAAAAGAAAGATCGAACGACAGGCATTACAAATCAAACAAAAGAAATGGTAAGCACTCGAAAATTCAAAATTTCTGTCGCTAGGAAATTTCCAACTTTCACATAATGGTTCTCTTGTCTTTATGCTGGCTCATAACCTCAGGGAAATCTGACTAGGTGTTTAATAATTTAAAAAAAAAACCGTTTGAATGACCCTTAACAAGGCTCAAACGCATTTATATGATGGGGAAGATGTACAGTGAAGGGAGGGAAATTAGGCAACCATAAGTAACTTTCTTACTGCTGCGGAGGAGCAGAAGTATGACCAAGGTAGCCAACTTTTTTTAGCTCGTCCCCATATGTTATCGAAAGTCTGATAGTGAATGAAAGATAGTTAGAGTTCGAATTCGTGGAACCGTTCCCCTAAAAGTTCTATAACGCGTTGAATCTTCGTGCTTCCATAATTTTTCCTTTCAGGAAGTGGTCTGATCGAGCAATTCTTTGCATCTTCTTCAACAGATTTAAGAGTGAGTTGATCACATTTTTCACTCGACTCATTAAAGATTTATCAAGCAATCATTTAGTTACTTTTTTCTTTTTAAAAATAACCTATTCGATAACGTATGTTTATCGCTACTATGGGAGAAGCAACGCAAAAGTCATCGTTATGACAGCTAACGCGCAAAATGATAAAGGAAGGGAAATGCGCAAAAAAAAAAAAAATCTGAACGAGCGAATATTATCGGCTGTGTCAATCAAAACATTTACTCATTCTTCCTGTTGCAGCCTCCAATTTCTATCATTCTTTTTTCTTCTCTTGACTACTGCTCTGATGATGGCTTTTCCCACAGAAGCATCAGCAGCAAATAGTTTTATAATGTGTGCACATCTAATTGTAAGACATTAGCCATCTTATTTGAAATACATAACTCGTTATATTCCCATTTATCTCTTTTCGACCACATATGGGTAGTAATAATTTCGGCGTTCTTTTTTCGTTGTTTTCATCAAGCATAGCTGTTTTTTTTGCTCTAAGGCTGTAATCACTGAGTACGTTGTTTTATCTTCCCTGCAATAACGTTTTTGTTAAAAGCTCTAGTCGGTCTTCATGGTCTTCATGGTTTGTTAAATGAATGAATGCACTCGTTAAGATCATATAATTCTCAAAGCGTAAACTCTTATCCGTCATACGTATGCCAAATAGGTTACTGTTGTATCAGCTGTACAATCAGTCACATGGCTGATCGTGCTGTTAACACAGCATCTATTTTGAAAAATGAAAGCGTTTTTTAAAATGCGATTGTTCAATTGCATTGTGCGGCGAACTGACCGCGGAATTCANTGTAATGAATACCACTTGATTTCTTCATCTCCTCCTCCTGTCACCACTGTCCCCAATCTTTTCCTTTGCCCCAAAAAAATCGTAGCAGTAAAAGCGCTGCTGTGGCAGTTTTTACGCTCGCAAACTCAAACGTGAGCCCAGGCGTTAGCAAAGCTAATGGCGTTTTCTTTTCTAGGGAACAGAGCGACCCTTGAAGTAACCCTGAAAAAGGAATGATGGAATTTTGCTCTTTTCGAATGGCAAAGCGATATGCGGAACGTTTGGTGCTTCTTGCACTTTTTTTGTTATATTGGCAGTTTCTGGGCGTAAAGCAAGTGCAACGGTTGTTTTGGTGTCATTTTCAAAGCAGAACTTACAAGAAACGAAGGACCTGAAAAATTTGTAAAATTCGAAACACTCTCGTGAGTCCTATATTGGAAAACAGGATGCATTAGTAAGTAGACGATTGGATCCGAGGAAGTGCGTTATCTCGCCTGTTATAAGCATGCATTTTCAGCAACATTGCAGTGACTGTGAACGAAGTATAACGAGGAATTTTAACGGGTATGGCGGTAGTGTGCGATTCAATGCTGGCTCTATAGGTTGGCTCATTTGTGTATAATATTTGAATCGATCGTTTTTGGCTGCTTGCAATAATTCGTTTTGTTCTGTAGATGTTTGTTTAATTTCAAAACCTATTTGGGTATTAACTACAATCGGAACCCGCAACCGACGACCATCACTGGAAAATTTGTAAATTGTCCGTGCTGCAGACCTTCATCGCAACAGTTTGTTCATTTCAAAGTTTGATCATTGATCGTAGATTGCGATCAGTATCCACGAGGCAGCACGGATTAGCTATTACACAGGCTTCGACTATCACTTTCAATTCTCACAAATCAGATAGCGTTATTCGCCAGATCCTCTGTAATTTAACCTTTCTAACCGTTAATAACGTTGCTTCTGTTCGATAATTTCATTATCTAAGAGCCCGTAATTTTCTGGCTGGCCATTATATGTTATTGGCTAATTTCAGACAGGGGATTTTTTTCTCTTCCCTTCACTGAATCAAAACTGCTGTGCTACAACTTAGTCCATCCCAATTGTAAATAAACTTATTGACGTGTTTGTCTCGTTTTTTCCCTTCTCATTAAATCTTGTCAAATATGAATTGTAGAGGTTGCTGCCTTTGCCTGTGAACTGCGTTCGTTTTTTTTCTAAAATTTTTCTCGCTTGAATCCCTTAATCTCATGTTTAAAGCAGGCTTCACCTCGAGCTCGCGTGTTTCAAAGCTGATTGATCTGATTATTCTGAAAAGTTTTTGTTGCAGCAGGTTCAACCGATATGCTCAACCTGATAAGGCTATATCAAGAGAGTGACGACAAGGATACAGTAGAGCATTGGATGGATATTTTCACGCAGAACAAGTTGAAGCAGGCTGCTCAAAACGTAGCATCACACTTCTATGAAAATGGATATTTGCGTAAGTGTAGTATCGCTAATGTACTAAACTTATGTAGTTTTTCTGATCGTTTGTAATTAGATTTTGTCACAGGAATTTGCATACATTTTCGGATTGAAGCTTTTAAGTTTCTGATTGAATTCTCGGAAGGCGTTTGCAGATGTTCAGAGATTTTAAAAAATGATTGGTTTGTTGAGAGGTGATGGGGGAGGGTGTGCGCAGCTGTACTTTTAAGTGCTGTTAGATGAGTATATTTAAAAACAGTTAAACAAATGAGGTAGTTCTCGTACTGCTTACGCTCATCTGTTTATTGGAATGATTTTTTTTCTTCGAACCTTCTAAAGTGATCCTATCAAGTCGGTCTACTTGAGCGAACCGCATCCACTTGCATCACTTATGTCTCTTGAGGAAAATGTTTGCATTGGGTGTGAATTCTAAGCGACGAGAAAATAATTTCAGTTTTTAGAACGAATAAGCTGCTGTAGAACAAAGATTGTCATTAATAAAACCTTGAAAAACTGCTCAAGCGTTTCTTTTCTTTTTTTCTTGCGCTGAAATGTTATATAGGTAACGAAAGACAAATGATTTTTTTTTGGCGTTGTGATTGACATAGAACAGCTTTGCTTAAAATGTCAACCCTATTGCAGAGGCAAACGGCTCTGATCTATACGAATATTCACGTTCGCGATCGTCTCCCGATGCGTTGAAGACAAAACTTTCATTGATCCGATCGATGGATCCTTTGCCACCGAAAAAAGATTCTCAGGGAAACTTGCTGGGTTAGAATTCATTGTTTTGATTAATGCTGTTTACCAGTTCCTCGCTCTTTACGGTTTCTATACTTTTTATCGACTTTTTTTTCACCATATCAAAGAGATATAAGTACACCATTTTAATGTGTAAGTTTGTATTTATCTTAGTGTGTTTGTCTGTTTGTCAGAAACTTTGAATTCACGTAAAAAAGCCATCATCCTGGAATTTGGCAAGATAATTTATTGCATGTTGACGGTCCCAAAGCGACATTTGCGTGCAATTCATATTGGATGATTAAAGGCCCATGCGAAACAATGGACGAGAAAGGAAGGCCAGTAAACAATTGCTGTCAGATTCATTCCATGAGATCGAAATTTGGGTTCATATGGCGCAGATCGTTGGAAACAATGCGCATAAAATAGCTTAAAGTCAGAACTTCTGATTCAGAAATGACAGCATTTGGGAGGATGATCAAGAAATTTCCGAAAAAATGGGCTCCAGCGATGATAGTAGTTTTGATCTGCTCAGCAAATCAATCGGCCGCCATCAGCCCACAATAATCATCAATAGAAGCTGTTTGATCGCGAATAGAGGAAAAATTTAGTGCGAAATAAAGCATTCCTTATTTATTTCTTGAACATTCGTCAGACTACTTTAGATAGGCTTGCGGAAAGCGCATATTGTGGCAGCCTTTTTGCACGCTTCCCAACTTACTTGACGATGCAGCTACGAAAAGATTTTTAAAAAGCTTAATGAGATTTGACGTTTTACTAGCACTTAAGTCATGTTGAAGCAACTGTTTTACATTATGACATAATCGCATCAGCAAACGCTTTCGCTGCGCTGCGCGCACCAATCCGTCCGTTCGCAGTTGTAGTGAAGTTAGAGTAGAATTGCAATTAACATCGTTTTGCGCTACATTTATTATCCGATTTTCTGGTAGATCTTCCGCAGTTCAGAGAAGAAGCTCAGGAAGGATCTGGAAGTTAACAGGCGGAATTTGTCTTGCCTGTATGAAGGACGAACGGATGAATACTCTTTCGTTAAACTTGGTTCACCAAAGTGGAATGATGCTTTATTTGTTCAGTGTGCCCCAAACTTTCATTTCCGAACCCTGGGAAATGGAGTATTTCATCTCTTCAGAGATTGGGAGGGGTGGAGGGTCGCGCACTAAATTTGCGGCAAAGGACTTGTGCGAAAGTGGCTTTTTCGAAGAAGAGAGGAGAACAACTGTACTGAAGAGGGGCGGAATTTAAGCAGGGTTAATGTGAGATGGCATTTCCAAAAGAGGACAAGCGGATGTGGAGGGACCTGGATTTTACAGGGAGACTATGCTGAGGAGGGAACTGAATTTGGAGTTAATGGTAATTATACGGTGATTTATTCGGCTGATGTGAAAGCTAACGCAATATTGACAATATGCATCAGCTTTAGAATAACGAATCATTGTTCTTCGATTTCTGCAGCCCATATTTATTTGCATATGTTGCAGAAAAATGTCACTCTGCCGATTTCAAACATTTTAATGAGGAGATAACGAAGCTACAGCGTTGTAAGGAGATGGCTGATATACTCGTAGATGATGATCGATAGCCGATTTTGATCGTACCGTTTTTCTTCAGCTTTTATCATGTTGTTGTTTTGAGTTAGGAAGCCAGCCAACGTCATTTCAATGCTTTATTCTCTAGTGTGCCTATAATTTCCAAATGAATGGAAAGTTTTGTAGGTCGCAATGATTGGGATTGAGATATTTGCTTTAATAGAGAAATAACAAAATGATTTTATTATTGAAGAGCTCGATTTTGTCAATGAAACACAGAAGGTTTTTTCGAATTATTCGATAAATGAGGTCTTATAGGATGCTACATTGGTGAGTTCCATTGCCTTCAGAATGTTGGTGATTACTTTATTTATCGTTTGCATGTTAGTTAAGCAACTTTCCCTAGCTGTTTTTAGCTTCTACGATATGATCTCATTACTACTTTTCCCGGAATTCTTCTTTCATCATAAGCGAACCGAATAAACGCTCATGGAATTTTTTTTAGTGGTAATGCTGGCTTTTGCGTAAATTTTTTTTGACAACTGTACACATGTATGTGACTGTGATGGTTTAAATATATTAATTTTAGCGTAAATAATAACGATTATTTAATAGTACGTGGCATTATTGTCGTGTGCATATTACCTTGCTTGTTCGCCAAATTTATTATGAACGCAGCTGCCTCATAGTATGGCAACGATTCACTCGTACGAATGCACTGTTTCAAGTTGACTCACATTACACCGTTAAACTTCGAAACAGCTGGAAAGGTAGAAACAGTAAGCTTGGCTGGTCAAGTGCGTAAGGTTGCCGCTCAAAATGCACGTCAACTGAGTACTGTAAACCCTCAAATTCAAAATTTGAAGATTGTACCATTCCGCTTCGTCAGAAGTTCGCTTGCGCGAAGTGTTATTAACAAAGGGGAGGGGAGGGGCTGGGAGACTAATTCTGTTTCAGGGACCGAACTTAGATAGGATTCGCGTGAAATGGAGTATCCAAATGCGGGGATTAATTCGATTGGATGATTATGCCAGCTACCAGCCCCAAAACGGAGGAAAGGTTCATACGAAGGAAAGAAGCAAACAGAATTCTGGACGTACGGTGCACATATCCCACAGTTTAACCGTATGTTCGCCTGATAGTCGTTGCAGCGTCACATATCAAGAAATTTGCGGATGTATGACAGCAAATAGGTGGAAGTGTTTGTTTCCAGAAAGGTAACAGACGAGACTGAAGATCGTTTGCGTTTGTGAATTGGCATAGGAAGCACGATGTTGTGAGTCAGCTTCGATTTGCAAGTTGAAGCGAGCGCTCGCAGATGCTTATGTCAATCTGTTTCCATGGTTATAAGGTGTATTTCAGGGTAAGTAATGAGGACGGAGAAGAAGGGTCCTGCCATAATAAACCTGGACTAACGTTATTCCTCTATCTAAGCCAACTAATATAAATTTATGAGGCAAGAAGTGGAAAATGTTGGGAAAGCCGACGCAGAATTTGAAAACATCGTCAAATGTGAGAGCGGCTATGGTCATATGGATAAGTCGTTTCGTCAGCGCTTTACAACGCGGATCATATGCAACTCTTTGCTCAATTTAATAGAAACAAATCTAATGCATATTTAATATACGTTCCTCGGGCGTTTCCCAAGACGCTAGAGAGCTTTAGGAAAAAATGCGATAAATGTATATCGCACCGACGCTTGGCGCCTTTTCAATTTTGCAACAGTATTTTTGTTTTATGACGTTCTGGCTGTAGTGGGAAAGGTTGCACAGAAACGCCAGTAAATGAGATGTGAAAACGTAAGGGATAAAACGTAACGGCTCTCTAGTACGTTCGGTAACAGTACTCGTCTCAGTATTATCGTGTTCATACTCACTGAGGTACACCGCGAGGAGCACATATGCTAAGTAAATGACATGCTGTAACGTAAGGGGTGCAGAACCCTTTGCGTTCACCATATGCTATGAACGCTATATCAGACGTCGTGCCGCGCAATTATTGAAGTTTCTGTTCGGGACTTCCACCGCCCACCGCTACTCAGGGTCGACAAAAATTTATGGCTCATTCTCGACCCGAACTCCATATTCATTGTTTCGCTACCGTACACTCGCTTATGCTAGGAAAATACGTGTCCTTTGTTGTTGTGATTTAAATATACAAAATATTAACGTCTATTTTGACAATGCGGCGCAAGCATAAAGCAAGATTGAGCTGAAACAGTGTCACTTGCATCTTACGGCAATGCCGAAAAAATGAAGTATCAGTATTTCCAGCCCTAGAGACAACATATTTTAAACGACACCTCCAATTCTAAGTGCTCATCCATATTTCATCTTTCATGCGTCTGTTTGTAGTGTGCGCGCGTGTGTGTGCGTGTGCGTGTGCGTGTATGTATGATGTGTGCATGTAATTGCGCATAAAAATGATCTCCATCAAATGCATAAAAGAACAAGACTTTAAATAAAGCATTTTCAGAAGCCGCAACTATTGATGAAAATGAGGCGTGAATGTTTACATAAGTATGACGAAATAAAAAGGAGGTTGAAAAAAAAATGAAATCAAGGAAAGCACATACGCATATCGCTGAAAGCGAGCACGCCATTCATCGAACAACGCCAACAGAACGACCAAGTTTTCCCTAATAAAAAAACGTAGTTGGAACAGTGCATTATCAAAACTCCGTCAACGTGAGTGAGGTTAAAAACAAGTATGAACGGATATGTATTATTCATATAGAGGAGGCGCGATGCCTCAGTAATTTTGAAAAATTTATTTTATATGTATTCCGCAAAATTTCACAAAAAGAGGAGAGAAACATAAAAGAAAAATGGGCAGCTGGGACGCATCAAAAGGGCACGGCTGATGCGAAATCAAGTCGCATTTGACGCAATCGTTGCTGTAGATCATCATCTTCTGTTAGATGTTCCGTTGAAGACGATTTCCTAAATGAATAATTGCAGTGACAAAGAGGAAACCAAACAATGGTGGGAATTATGCTTACAAAGAATCTCATGAAAAAAGAATCCATTTAGGCTTTTATATCAGTGTTGCGAATAAATTCGATTTAGCGTCCAGACATGTCGAACATTTCTCTTTTGGGAATAGCGAAAAACAGAGACTGCTGCAAACGTTCATGAAAAAGTGGCCATTTAAGTGGCTTACAAGGTAACGATGGCAACAATTATACACATCCCACAGCAAGTGTCGAGGATATTGTGGACAATCAACTCCACTTTAGAAGCAACAAAAATAGTTTAAGTCAGTAAAAGCATTGAACAGCATTAAAGACATTAAGAGTTTCAGCAAGCAACGGTTCACGAGGACGCTTGGAGCTGTTCGTTGCTTCATTAAGATCGAAGGCTTTATGCTGTCAGTTTTAATCAATTCCAGTGGTTAATTATATAGGCAATATGAATTATCCTCATTTGGTTTACTAGTGGAGTCGCGAATGCGCGCCTGCTTTCGATCTAATTTTCTTTTCGCCCATAAAACAGTCTCATCGAAAAAATGAGAGAAGTCGATCAGTGATCGAACCACAAAATCCTTTCAGTGATGGTGTCCTAAAGGAAGATTTGCATAGATACACGAACGCAAACCAATGATTTCGACTGCGAATAGAAGAAAGTTTTGCCGTTTCAATTTCCAAATAATATAACGAAAAGAGGATGAAAAACCGAAACCGGAAGAGCAGAAGACCGAAATGGAAGAAAAAAACGCAAATTGGGGATACAACACAGTTGCCAGAAGAAAAAAGAATTAATTATCGCAAAAATTATTAATTATAGTCCGCATATTTTGAGTAAAATATAAAATCAGCAGTTATCAATTTCCATTAGGAAATTAGCAACCCGAAGCCACTACAGAATGAACGTTGAAGGTCATTATGCTTTATAAAATGTATAAGCTCTATACTTTAATATAAAAGCGCCTCCGCCAAAATTCTATCAAATCGATGAATCGATGAAATAAACAGTAAAAAAACACGGTGCACCATTACACAATTACGACCAATATATTACAGTACAATTTGCATCAGTTTGAAAATCTTCAACTGGAAGTATTACACGAGATTTCTTGATGCGATGAAAACGAGGTAAACAAATTCACGTTGTACTGAAATGCTCTAGAAGACATAAACGATATTTACCAATGGTAATTCAGAAGGCAATAATTTAAAACTGATTACGTTCTAGAATGTCCAAGTGTAATAGCGACTACCATTATCGAAACCACATCTATTGAGTTCCGAAGTCAACATAAGTGCAACAAAATGAAACCGCTACTGATACGTGAAGGGAATTTTTTCTTGTATAAATGAACAGCAATTGAGGTGGTATGGGAAGCTGTTGATAAGCTCTGAATGATTGCGGAACTTCGCCATAAATGACAAGCAGATGATTAGCAGTTTTAGAAAATGAAATCCTTCCCCAATGATCCTAACATTCCGTCACGCCTCCCCCTCCTCGCTATTTCGCTCTTTCATGTGGTCACTCCTGAATGTTTTCGAAAAATTTTACTAGACCCAACTGAGTTCTCATGCTAAGCAAGTAACGAGACTACCTAGGAACACACATTTAAGAAATCACATCTAGAAAAGAAGGGAAGGCGAAGTAGTTTCGAAAACAAGTTTTCTTCCTTAAGAAAAACTAGAACCAAGACTGAATGAGCGAAAAAATTGGAAGCACCGGAAGAACCCGAAGAGCTGGAAGATTTCGTCTATCCATGACTCCAAAGATTGATTTCAAAGTTATTAGAGTTCTTAAAAGTAAAGAGCGTCTTCCACCAATCCGACGTGGATCACTGATGGCAATGGTGATGATTCCGCCAGTTTTGTTAATATGAGACTCATGAGATTCATCTATAATACCACATCGTAACTCAATTCTGTTTAAAAAATCAACACGACCGCTGAAGCAGCTCTGATTAACAATGATTTTTGCCAGAAAAAAAAACAACGGCAAGTCAGAAACCTTGAAAATACTCGCGTTTCTCCATCGAACCCGCAACGTAATTCGTCCGTAACACATGCAATCAGTGCACGCCATGCCTTACCTCCTTCTCGTGTTTTCTAAAAAAAAAAACAGGTTAGTTAAACTGATATTCGATGATAAAGGTGCATTAATGAATAAGAGCACTTGTTCAGGTGCTGAGAAGCAGAGGTGGCTGACTTTGCATACGCTTTTTCCAAAATTCCGTCAAATTAGAGAGGAAATCAGTCGGTCGCCTAAATAGCTCAGAAATAATGTAACTCATCGCTCACTAATTTGTATCTGCTCAAAAAAAAGTCGTTTTTAATCAATGTTCCTGAACAGCGAGCGGAATACCTCTCGTTCTTTTCTTTTTTTTTTTTTGAAAAACCTTCCAAGTTTTAACAAAAGTGTCCCACTTATGTTATTATATGAGGAATATAGGTTCATAATCGTCAAGTCATTGGAAGACATTGTAAAATTAGTTTGGAGATTGCAACTACAGCACTGGCCTTTTCTGAGTGCGGAGTTGAAACAACCAGATCCGCAGACGAGTAAGAACACACACGCATTGGAGCTGCCAGAAATGGACAAATGGCTTTCGGCAAGGTGAAGGACAGACCGTTTCCTCTCTTCCTTCGCCGTGAGAGCAGAAACCTTCCCGCACACAAACAGCTGTTATTCACCGCAAAATTCACTCAGTTTTGCATGGCTGCAAATTTTCGCAACGTCGCTTTTTCTCCGCAATTGCGACGATTCCGTGCCAAAAGCAAATTTTACAAAAACCACATTTATTCATTTTTATGCGTTTTCAATGGTCCCCTCATGTCTGTGCGTATATATGCTTGTATCTCGTTCTTTTCTTTTTTTTTTTGAAAAACCTTCCAAGTTTTATCAAAAGTGTCCAACTTATGTGATATTATGAGGAATATAGGTTCATAATCGTCAACAAATTGGAAGACATTGTAAAATTAGTTTGGAGATTGCAACTACAGCACTGGCCTTTTCTGAGTGCGGAGTTGAAACAACCAGATCCGCAGACGAGTAAGAACACACACGCATTGGAGCTGCCAGAAATGGACAAATGGCTTTCGGCAAGGTGAAGGACAGACCGTTTCCTCTCTTCCTTCGCCGTGAGAGCAGAAACCTTCCCGCACACAAACAGCTGTTATTCACCGCAAAATTCACTCAGTTTTGCATGGCTGCAAATTTTCGCAACGTCGCTTTTTCTCCGCAATTGCGACGATTCCGTGCCAAAAGCAAATTTTACAAAAACCACATTTATTCATTTTTATGCGTTTTCAATGGTCCCCTCATGTCTGTGCGTATATATGCTTGTATGTGCATATGTGTGAAGGTGCCTATCTGTCTGTTAAGCAGTTTCGGTTCACGAGCTTGACAACTTTCGCAACGAAACTTAGCAAGCATAAACCGGGATGACGTGAAAGCTTCCAGAGAAGAAGTGAGTAATATTCATGGGTTTCTGGACGAGTATGGCGTATGGAAGAGAGTAAGGCTGAAAAGGATGGTCATGGGAATTATTGCTCTGATGTTCGATTCCTCGGATCCAAGTATGAATTCTTGCGATGCCAAACGTTGCAAACTATATTGTTCGTCAAATGCTCTAGGAGAAAATTTGACTGTTTTAGGTAAACTAGTGCGAAAATTACGGGAAAGTTGACGCACATAGTTGTTTTCGTGATAAAAAATACCGACCCACTATGTCCCTTGGCGGCATGTATCACAAAGAACTTGACCACCGTTTGGGCAGAAATGTTAAGGTGTAGCAGAACACTCATCATTTGGCTTTCCAGCATTAGGTCGTAGTTTGAAACTGGACTGCAGAAAGCGCACATAGTGCCAGTTATTTCGTACGCTTTGAAAATTGTTTTCTTGAAAATGTTGGTTTCTCAGCACAAATATATTTTTTCGCAGTGAATTAAAAATTACTTCATGTGTACTTGTTCCGCACATCATCGTCTCGCACAAACCCATGCGTATGCCAATCTCAACGCTTGTATTCCGAAACTAACAGCCCAGCTGCGGATGTGAACTAACAAAATGTGGTGAGAATTTGAAAGGTCAACCTCGATAAGCGGGATGGGAAAAAGTATTAGGTAGATGAACATACGTGTATATCTTATATAGGTGACAGCACGCTAACAACTGACTGATGTCTGCTAGAATTGAATGCGTGCAAACGTCGAATCGATGCACCAGCAAAATGCGATTTAAAATAGCAGCTTGGTGCATGTTACGTTTGAAACCGCGGCTGTTTCAGACTGTCTTTTCAGTGGTTTTTTTGCCGTCCAGTAGTGGAGTACTGATTCTGAAACGTATAGCGCATGTGTTGAGCAGGATAGCGGACGAATAAGAACCGTTAAAAGGACAGTCCGCAATTTCAGATACAAGTTCGTGCCATCTTGCAAAACCTCCCAGGGGACGGAAGGAACGGGGAGGGGGCGGGACGTTGGTGGGTGTCAATGCTAACAGCAGTAACGCTTGCATAGCTGTAACAGACGAGGTGTTCGACGAACCTGTACTACATCGAGACTTGAAAGCGTCTGCATGGATATCTCGCCAAGGCGTTCCCAGATTTCGGCGTTAAATGAACATGACTGGTTGAGCTTAGCATGATCCTGACCAATCTTCCTTATTTGTACTACCGCTTCACCTTCGTTGTCGAGGTTTTGAATCAGTTCGTCGAAAAATCTGAAAGACAACTCTTACATGACTCTAGCACACACGAATGTTGCCATAAACTCATTTGTATCCAACACTTCTCAAAAAATTGACATTTCCGTGTGAATATAATTCTAGTTAAAACAAGTCAGCCCAACATTTCAAGTACTTCTTTTAAACCTCGATAACGTGGAGATAAAGAGCACTTCCATTCCGCTTTCAGTTAGAACGGTTCTTTCAATCGCTCAAAATCTTTTACGACAGCCAAAAGATTTTCTAAGGACGACCTGGACGTCAATGTAAAGTTCAGAAATAAGATTACCACATGAGCTATGTTGAGGATCATTATTAGAATCAGAATTTGTTAATTCATTCGTGGGAATCACGGTTATTTCTATTCAAAAAAATAACTTGTGGATTACTGTGGGAAATTCGTTCAATCTAAACGTTCGCATAAAAGTCTAGAAACAACTATAAAAGCTCTTACGTGCTCATGAACTTTATATGGTCGTCGATCGTTCCCGATGTGGTGTTTTCTGATGTGCTTTCTCTACTGAACGCATCCAAAACAGCTGCTTTATAGAATATCTAAAAACCAGTTCACCAGCTTCTTCGAATGACTTGCAGTCGTATTCAAAGGAACTCAATTTCAAAATTCAAAAAAAAACATGGGTGCACCAGAGTATAACTGGACGCTGTTTGGAAATTTGTTATAATGGAAATGATCTGGGATGACTAGACATAAGAAAGCACGTCACTGGTTGAAGAAACGGAAGCATGGTTTTATTGCTCCTGTGGACGTTTTCGACTGCAAAGGCATTCGGGTCGTATTCGTTTATCAGATACGGTATGACACTCAAGAAGTGGACGTTTTATGAAAACGTACAAATACGTTCCAGGAAGGGAACTTAACAATACGAATCTGCAAGGCAAGGTGAAGTCATAAACTGTTTAAGCATATGGGCGAATAAAAGTGCATCACGGTGGTGGATACTGCGGCGTGATTCCAGTAAGCTAATGCACGTACATTTCAATAGTGGTATGTTAGTAGGAAGCATATTCTTTAGTTATAAAGAATGATTAATAGCGCGTGGTGTACATAAAGTTGACATGGAATGAACAAAAATGGTCGTCTAACAAGCTGAAAACGTGAAAATCGTTAAAAGCTTCCGCATACTTCAGTTATAAAGGAAAAGAGTACACAGGAAGGAATCGAGAACTGTCAGCGTAGATCATTTTCCGTTGACGAAATCATAGAAATTTGTTCCATATTCCGGAATATTTCAGTTGGGCAAAGCAAAAGGAGGGAACTGCATCAAATCGAGTTTGCCAAAGTTTACGGATGAATTTAAAAGTACCTTGTTCGGTTATTTCTGACTTGTCGCGAAAAAACTCCATAGAGGAAATGGAACAGAGAGGCATTTATTCTGGCTCTGTTTGCAGTGGCATGTGCAGTGGTGGCCTTTCACGCAATATTTTAAAAACAAACCCACAAAACATAATAGTTTCTAAACATATTAACATTTCGCGGAAATATATTCCCATAAGTGGCTATCAAATGGCCAAACTACACGTTTTTTTTCTAGAAGTTTTATTAAAGATCCTAAAAATACAGAAATTGACTAACAGCAATGCAACAGACTAAAAAACTCATGAATTTTTACGCTGAACCTTCACTTATGCAACTATTAGGAGATGCCACAAAGTATGCACAAAACGCCGCCACCAAATGTAGAACTGGATGAGCCGCACTTACCTGCTTAACTTTCGGCGTTTCATTTTCCAACGAGACCAAAATTCTGCGCATTATATTTGGGGCTTGTGACCTCATTGCTTTCCACGAAGCAATAAGCGCTTGGCGCTGACTGAACGTTATCCTCACATCTAAACAACATTCGCTTTTGTGTAGCAAATGGAAGAACCGTAGCAGTAAGCTCTGTCTTATCAATATTATTAGTGGCATATTTTGGCCGGCAAATTTAGTCGATGTCCATATCGTTGGTCATAAAAGTTTCCATCAACTTTATTTTCAGTCAGACGTTACTGATTTGGCAACAAGATATTCCTCCACGTTCTTCATAGTTTTACCAAACGCTAAGGCAATACTCTCCAGGTTTGTTGACCTGCTATTTTCAATTCAGGCGACAGTCGTAGCACTTCGCAAAGCCAGTTAGTGAAAAACGGTCGGAAAAAAAAAGATTACGTGGGTTTTCACGTGTTTCCAACGAAATCATATCTGAAATGGCAATAAAGAGGCGTTAAAAAACGCCAGATCACAACGGATGCGATGTCAATTACACCCAAAGGTGCGCGCCGAATTTCTTGCGAAAGTGATCGAATACTAGCTGAAGGCGTTCTCCATTTCGAAACAGCAGGTGAATGAGTAGGGCCCGTGGAGTGCCGCAGAATTTCTTAATCCAGTGGGATAATGCTGGCGAGCGGGATGATTTGCTGTTAAATATTTGGACGTGAGCAACGCCCAAAGCTTCCCCGAAGTAAAAGTGGGGAGTGCACTGTGATATGGAGCACTTTTCGTTTTTGTGATTCTCGCAGAGAGTTCTGAAATGAGCCGGAAGCATTCACGCATTTCGCTGTCCTTCTATCTCATAGGACATGAAAGAAAACGCACAAGCATCAGTGGTGTGCGAGCACATGTCGGGAAAAATTTTTTTCTGGCACTGTATTGGTCACTCCAGATCACCAAGATTTTTTAGATTTTCCCTGACAAAAAGTCCAACTAAATCATCTTTACGGTTCTAAACTCGCTGTGGAATACCAAGCAGTCACACATCAGATCACTGAAAGCGTTCCAAGAAGGATGTGACATTAGGGAACAGATAAATCTCGTCTCTTTCTTCTCACACATTAATTCAAAAGTACAATCTCATCCAGCCCTACCGCACAGTAATGGTGAATTTGCACTGCTGTAGGCGCTTAATGATAAACTTCATCTGCCGAACCGAGTGAGCACCATCCTGTTTCGGTCACACCGTATTCATTTGCAAAAAAAGCCTCAAAGGCTTCCAAGCATAAATTAAGAATGCAGTGAGAACGATGAATCGTTTAGGAGGTTTCGTGAATCGTTTCTTTGTTCTGAGAACCTTTAAATCTCACGCACTAATCTTTATCAAGCTCGCTCGAGTGCCAGATCATTTCCTCTTGAGCTGGGAAAAACAGAACAGTCACCCTGGAAAGGCGGCCCATATCGCCATTTCCGATTAGGATACCGCCCTTTCCAAGGTCGGGAAGGGGAAATCACAGCTTGCTATAGTTTCATACCCGGAGAAGTATGATATCTGCATGGTTCACATTAATTGAATTGCTGTCAGCAAAGAAAATACGCATCAAAATACTGCGATTTACATCGAATTCGAAGCAGCCCTGAAAGTTGCACTGAAGCGATTGAAGCGTCTGGCCAGGCAATAAAATAGGTTATCTTTATAGCCGTTTTTGCCGCAGCAAAAGCGCAGTGACATTATTTACAGTGACAATGACATTTTTTTCCACGACATCATGCACGGCGCACATAATGTCGTGGAAAAAAAAAAGATTTTCCCTGACAAAAAGTCTTGAACTGTTTGCATTTGTGTTTCTATGCCGCACGCACTCGTTATGATCTACGAGTTGTCTAGTTGCTGAACGATGAAAAAGGAGTGAATGAAGATGGAATCGTAAGTATCAGAAAAACCGCCCCTTTGGCTTTAATGCTATAGTCACAGCTCTCGAATAAAATTCCTTCGAGAAAATTTGCGGAATTTTCAACAAAACGTCAGCGCTTTGATGAAGTTCAAGGTCAAGATTTTTCGTTCATTAAAGCATGAATTTCTATACCGATTAGCGTTTTTTTTTTTTTTGAGAATGAATGAAAATGAGATGAGGAAAAACATGAAGGCTGACGAGAAATAGCCTCATGTAAAAAGTTTTTTTTAAACAAAAAAAAGTTAAAGTTCAAATTGACTAACCGGGCCGATTTTTAATAGACTTGCTACGTGCTGTTTTACAACCTTTTCGGTTTGTCAATCCAGCGCTTCCTGAAACCTCACCAGAAATCGAACATTAATTTCTAAATCTGCTTTAGGATTAAGTGAAGGTACGCTTCAAAAGGTCGCTACATTTCGAAAGAAATTAATATCTATATACAAATTCGGGTAACTGTTAATTCAATAATAACGACATAAAGATACATAAGAAGATAAATAACTGAAAAGAACGATGAAACCAGGAGGAACTGCACAAATTGAAGATTTGGCGCGAAATTCGAAAGCTCAGTTGCACATTTTTAGTTCGAGTAATGTGGTGTGCAGCGTACACACTAAGGTAAGGAGGATATGATGCTGAACGTGATCGGCTTGTATTAGAGCTTCATAACGTGTAAAAAGTGCGTTTGAAAGGGGCTATTCTTTGTGCAAGCATCATACAACGGGCCATTATTGCCATCGCTTAAAAAAACATATATAAGCCGTTTCGGTTTCTTCTCAGCGGAGTTATCATGCCGTACATTCATTAGCTTAACTTTGGTCCGCATTCAAAAAAATGGTTACATTAGACATATGCTAATTTGCGGAGGATCATGTGAGCTGTTATTAGTACGCCGTCAAAATCTCCTAGCGGGAAAATATTTTATTCGTCGAGAAAAAAATTGCGCGAAAAAGTAACTTTTAAATTAGTTCTAAAATATCATTTAATGCGGATGTTCAGCCGCACTAGGCTGTGGCAGACCTTTTGGCCAACATTTTCAATAATAAATGAAAATGCTTTCATTTATTAACGACAATGCGTTCGAAGAGCAACGGAAGAATTCATATTTTTAATGGCCACCGATTGTGCACATTTTTCGAACTCGTCTTTATTTTGACCCTAGAAAAGGAAAAAACTTAGGCTCAACTCGAATCACGATATGCAAAAACTGTTCTCAGTCCTCCTCCCTCCCATCTCAGCACTTCTCCCGCTTTCGACTCCACCAGAACAGAAATGGCTAAGAATTCTACAAATATATTAAACGGACGTAGGTAGAGGTTGACAACGAATGGGACGCAGAGATCTGATGATATGGGTCGGATACAGCGGATTCATAATTCGTCTTTCTTTTCGGCTACGAAATATTTTCAGAAATTCATTGATGGAGTAAATGTACTTTTCACAGCGAGCTATACTTGATTTCGAACGGAATCTGTTAAGTTACTTGATTTGGCTTAGATGATCGCATATTTCTTATGTCATATTTCTGCTTCTGAAGTCGCCTTGAACATACAATACGAGATTCGTCATTAGACGAGCTCTGCCTGATCTGCTCTAGAATTTTAAGTTCTTTCTGAGGCGAGCTGCCAATCTGCACAGAAAAGATCTGCAGTAGTGTTCAAAATGGGTATCGTCAATTATTACAAAGAACACGCATCATCCGCATTCGGAAATGGAATGTTGCTGTCCAGCTTTAATTCGAATTCCACACAGACGGCCTCATCCTCACTCGCTGTCTCGCTAGTGCGGAACGAAGATATAATTCGCAAGCCTTAGGGTTTTTAAAGTAATCCACCGAAGTAAGTAGAGTAGTACGGACGATGGATTAAAATTTTGACAACTTTACAAGAAAGCAGAGCATGTTCAGTTTTAATGATAACTTCGGCGGGTTTCTGCTGCTGGTGTTGCTGCTGTTCTGCTGATACTGCTACTTACTGCTTCGAAACACATGAATTTCAGTAACTTATCACAAAACTGATCTAAAGAAGCTGGTTTTGGACGCTTTTCAAAGTGCTTTTACCAATTCACATGAATTTGGCTCACCTCGGAGAGTTTCAAAAGAGCGACTTTTGGAGCGCTTCATTCGCCACCTTAAAAGCGCAACAGCATTTTGTAGCGATGACGATGATGTAAAATATCGACTTTCGGCACCGCTTCTCCCAAATGTCGGCAAAGTTCTTTCGGAGTTGCTAATGTGCATTAAGGGCGGAAATCGGCGCTCAAAGGTTAATAACGCCTGAATAGAGTTGAAGCAAAAAAAAAAAAATTTAGAGCTTTCGATCGCGTTGTAGATAAGATCTATAGCTGCGCTTTACCGCTCATCGCTAAAGTTATTTGTGCATCCGAGCATCAGCAAAACTCGACTACAGCAATTTGTTCTAAAATGACATTCACTTAAAATCAATCGTAAGGCTGAAAGCTGGCGATGCGCATTAAATATTTGGCGAAGCGATTATAAACGCTTCTCTTTTGGTTAATAGATTATGACTGCTGTCCTGTAGTTAACTAGGTACAGAATAATTGTGCAGATAATAATTTGGGCATACGCCGATTACGCTTCTGATAAAAGGTCCGCAAAACATGAACTTTGAGAGTAAATCGAATACGGTGCCACGCGCAGCCTGTGTCCGAAATATTCCGCGTCCGAAATATTCCGTTACCGAAATATAGGTTAAAATGAAGTCATAAAAGTGTTGTAAGTCATTTAAAGCCAACTATTGCTCATTTTATCGTTTCGGCAATTCATGAAGCCAACATATAATTTGTCTTTATTTCAGCAAACAAAAAAGAGAATGGCTATAAAGTTTGTGGAGCAAAGTTAGATATATCTGCATCTATATCTGCACCAGAAGCAAAGAGCTTCTGGTCCTTCCTTCTCAGTCATATTGCGAAACTTACCGGCAACGCCTACTTGTCCTTCAACGCCAAACGAATGGCCAAAACGGCTTAGCGCCGCGTGGAAACCTTGCCATATCTGACTTTCGCGCTGCTGAATATCAGCCAAAAAAAAAACTTGCCGTTTACTCAACGGATGCGCTTAATAGCTGCTGTACGCTTAATAACTAGCGCTACGTTTCGTTTACTTTCGAATTTGGTCCCGCTGGTCGAGACGACAATTATGGATGATGGAGCGTCGTAAACGTCATTCAATGTGGAACTTCCAACACACAACGTATGCAGCTGGAGAGAGGAAACGAGATGTTATTTCTTTTTTAAATATGAACAACAGAAGACGCAGAGCGGCATCGACAAACATGATCATAATGCTTTTTATGCGGATGACATTAAAGCCTAGAGGAGTCGCACTAACTTGCGAGATATGTAGCTTTCTCACTGATCACTACCTGAGCCAGTTAGTATGTGATCTACTACAACTTCTTACTGCAAAGCAATAAAAACTTGAATGACGAAATACCAAACCTTCTATCACACTCTGCCGAATAATTCTTCGCACAAATACTCAAAAGACAACGCATAGTGCTTCATTTCAGCAGCATCGGGAAGAACAGACGGCTTGGCATGCATTTTTTGAGAAATTCTTTAAGAAATGAAAATTTAGATCTGTTCTAGTCCATTTTATTGGAACTCCCAAATTGTGATGCATGAGTCTAAGCATCGAGATCCTCTTTAGGAAAATTTGTAGTGTTGAACTTGCCACGGTGTATGAGCCTAAAGCTAACCGTGATAGCAATGGTTCTTCGTATGTCAGGATTCATTCATCAATTTATGGGGTTTGGTTTTAGCACCCTTGCATGGCTCTCGATTCTAAGCATTAAAGTTCATCCCAGAAGCTTTGCTCAACAATGAGCTCTGGAACAAACAAATACTCACAAGCATATATAAGCAACGTAAACATGATCCCATCACGTTTTTGCAACGCAGCAAAAGAATTAAAACGGTGTAAGCTGTCTATGGGGTGCTATCCTCAAATAAAAATCGTCGACAGGGTTTCTTGCCTTACAATTCATTGCAAATCACTCAAAAGGCCTTACAACACTGTTCTGATCTACCATGGGTTCTATTTTTTTCGATGAAAACCAAATAATCCGCGACGCTTTTCCATAAAAATTCTAATAACCCTTTTCGACGTAACACAAGCGGTAGATAAATAACAAGAAAGCTGGGTGTGTTGTAGAGTTAGTACGACACGCGATTATAGGAATTCTCATTAAGACGACCCAGTTCACTTTATACATATCAAAAATTTGAAGTACGACGGTCTCAAAAGATTCCTGCAATCATATACTTGCAACAACGAAAGAAAGGCAATTTGTGAAGCATACATTAACATAACATCCTTCAGTATCGGCACTTCCGAATCTATCCTTCAACGCTTTTAAACCCTTGATAACGAACTGTAACGAACAATTTGTCAGGTTACTTAAGATAAGCCCCCATAGCTGAGTTGACGTCCTTACCGCTTTCGTATCGCCTTCCCCGAAGATGCTATTTCAAAATTCTAAAAAGACAAAAATCGCTGGAACCAGGTCCAGGCTTTGTGGCGGGTGGTGAATTTGTAGGAGATCGAAGTCTTGACCTGAGGTAATCGAAAGTTGAGAGGTGTGAACGTAGGGCGTTGGCGTGCAAAAGTAAGATTCCTTGTATAAGCTCGCCTAGCTTTTTTTCTTGATATACTTGCGATCTTCGAGGCAATCCGGATTAATATTGACTGGTAATTGACTTCTTTCTCTTCAAAACCAGTCGACAGGATGACGACTTTGTGTTAATCCTAAAAGACTGACGCGAAAACCTCCCGAAGTGCAGGTTCTAAGCGTCGTTTGACCTTCGGCGGAGAACAAGCATATCTCCATTCTCTGCAGGCTACTTTTGATCGCGGATCCAGGCAGTGAATAATGGTTTCATCAACGGTTACGAAACTACTAAGAAAATTTTCTTCATCTTTTTCAAAAATCCGTGGATTCTCTAGAAAATGGGCAACTCGATTTTGCTTCCAAAGTAACGAAAGGTTTCTGGACACCAACTTTCCGGGTACTTTAATGTGGTGAATAGGCGCGTGAAAAATGATATTGTTGGTGTGTGTGTGTGTGTTCGTTTGTGCGCCTGTGTGCGCGTGCGTGTGTGTGTGCGTTTTCGTGATAGCTTCATTTCTTTTTTCATTTCTCGATGAGGAATTTGCTAGTTGCAATTCAACTGTTCCACGTCAGCGACTGTTTCAGGACTGATCGCCTCAGCTGGCCTCTTTGGACGGGACTGATCTTGAATCGATTTTCTACTTCGCGGAAACATGATTGCTCAATATTGGCCTTGTTGTTGAGAGAGGGCATCTTAACCATAAAAATGTTGCAGTCGATTATGGATATCCATTGAATGAACTCTCCCACTGACAGAAATTTCAGTGATGCCACACTACTTGAATTGCACCTCTTGCACTTTTTGTATACTTGCCTCGCAGGGAGGTTCCATAACCCTTTTATGAGATAAACTGTAGTGATTTTATGCGCACGACGAAGGTGTTAACGGTACAGTTCGCAAGGAAATTACTTCAGAAGAATGCAGCAAGTATATGATTACGAAAACTTTTCAGACTTCCGTAAGAACGCTTAACATACTCATAAAGCTTCTGCTTGATCGGCGACAAAATATTAACCGTTGGCGTGCACGGTAAGGCGGAGATGCAAAGATGCAAACAAATTTGAGTATGAGAACAGAACCGCTCTCCCTGTTGCGCCTATTTTCCGAGAACATACGCTATCCTATTCTCATAACTTCCAATTTCTCATCTAGGAAATTTTGCCACATATGCGTTCTTACATTTTGCTAGTCAACGTGTGAAGTCAGTCCTTTCAAACAATGTGCATAAGCAAAGAGCTGTTTTAGAGAAATATTCAATAATATTCACATATTATTATGAGAAGTGCAGACAAACAAATCGCACAAATAAAAAACTAGCGACAAAAAAACTGACCTTTCGGGTAACGTAATGACTGCGTCCGTCTGAAGGGACCTTCCATTGAAAATCTGTAAGGAATGAAACGTAATCCTAACTGCAACGGTGGCAACCATTAGAAGCGATACGCACGGGAGAAAAAATGTTTCCTGTTAGATACAAACAATCGAATCGCACCATGCAATTTATAGCTTAGGCCAATAAAAAAATCTCCGGCTATCTTTCAAAGTGACATTAGCGTTCAACGTAGTTCCTGGGCGCGTTTCGAAAACATTGCCCCAAGATTGAAGCTGAAATGGAAATACCGTTAAAAAAATTCAAACACATTAAAATGAGCATAACTGCAAATTTAGAAATGTATATAATACATACATAACTTTAAAAGTTTACGCATAGACAAAACGAATTTTGCCTAAAGATAGCGCGATGGAAAGCATCATAAAGCTATGGTAGTGGTACTGTTTGAAATTTATCAAAAGATTGCGAGCGTCAAAAAATAGAAATGTACGGTCAAATTTGAAATGTCCACGTGTTGCAATTCGACGAAAATCGTTTAGACTTCATGAAATAAAATCAGAATTCAAACGAGAACCAGCAATAGCGTGAGTCGGAAACTTCGACATTTAATTTGCATAAATTAAGATAACACCATCCTTTCACAAACATAGTTGCTAAGTGAATCACCATAGACGTGTGTCGCTTAGTCAGTTTAGCCGAAAGCAATGTTTCGGTTTCAAATGAATTTGATCTCTGACCGTGAGCACAATGAGGCGCTCAAGAATTCGCATCCGAACAAAAGATTAGCTCAATGTGTTTTTCGACTATTCAAAAACACTTGCTTATTTGATTACAGTTTTCTGGAACAGGCTATACTGACGAGGGTGGAGGAAGGCGAGGATGGGAGGGAAAGGCTATTTTGAGTCGTTGGTGAGATTCATTTTTTAGTGTATAAACTCTTATAGGCTGTGCAGAGATTGAAGCGCATTTTCGATATGCTTCAAGCGCATGTATTTAAAGGAAAAGCAATGTCGGGAAGGCGGGATTATTCGAGACAATATGGTACTCCCTCCTATTACTATGTTTATTAGAAGATTTGAGAGTTTGAAAGCACGCCGCGCGCACTCAGCGCCTAAAACATAACTGTGAACCATCGATAGAGGCTTTCAAAGGACGCTTTTAAAGTAAATGAAAAAAAGCGCAGATCGAATATAATGGAAATCTCTTGGGATAACAGGAATGAGCAGGAGAAGAGAAAGGTGAGGTGAACAGCAAAGCGGACGCCTACATGATGCATCTGCGAGTTTGGTGCTTAAGCATCACTAATTGGCGTATCCTAAATAGGCAGTTCGGAAGAACGCTCATATTGACCGCATGAGTGCAGCAGAAAGGTGAGGTGAACAGCAAAGCGGACGCCTACATGATGCATCTGCGAGTTTGGTGCTTAAGCATCACTAATTGGCGTATCCTAAATAGGCAGTTCGGAAGAACGCTCATATTGACCGCATGAGTGCAGCACTTATTTGAATTACAGCCCTAGAGCTTAAAGCGTGTAGAACAGTCCAACATAGCTTTTTGACGACTGACTTATTCTGAATGCCCACAAAACGGCCCATTCATTCATCCTGCTAAGTGGTGCAATGGTTACAGAGCACAGCTTAAGACTTTAAATAATGCTCGCCTTATCATCTATGTAATTGGGATAATGTAGTATAACAAAGAACGATCGTTGAGGTCTTCATTTCGAAGCAGCTTTGACTAGATTTCCTTTAGATACTACTAGTATATCCTTTCGAGTGTTACAAAAACCGAATGCCGGATGTTTCGCCCTATTTTCATACATTACGATCAGTGGTGCGCAACTTTGAGCAGGGATAGTAGTAGTTAGCGCGGAGAAGGGAGAGGAAGACTTATATCCGGGCTTTACTTACTCTCTTTGAAAACATGGATATAAATGACACACTGGGAAGTTATCCCTTTTTTACTTGAACGCGACAACATATTTATTTCATGTGAACGTATTATTTACCTGAGGGTTATTTCCCACGAAGTTGTAAATGGTGTTACCCATATTGTTACCAGATGCCATATAGATCGCTGTATTGCACGCAGCAATAAATTGTTGCACCTCTTTGCACAGTGCGTGAAATGCACCTTATCAACGCCTCGCTCAGTCTCTCATGAGTTCAGATCGTACATCGTAACGTTGTCCTACTGCAACGGCAGCACTCAGTGATTCGTTACTTTTAGGATTTATTGCGCGCTGTTTCGATTTATTTTCCTCCTTTTTAATCGCTGTGCAGTGTTTCTTTTCATTTATTATTACTCTTTTCTCTTTCTGTCCCTGTTCTTCCTTCCATCCAGTTTCTACGGAATGACGTAAGTGCTTAATGCTTCTACTACTACTACAATTTCGGGTTCGCAGAGATCCGGCGTAGCTTCAGCGGCACTGCTAGCAGAGAAACTTTGTGATTATGAACGATTATGTAGCATTTTTTTGGCCACGTTGTTTACACGGAAACAGTCACATGCAGGCTCCTGCCATATTTTGTCAATACAGTGACCTTCATTCTATGTCTTTATAATTGGCGATGAAATTTTAGGATTTTTGGTCACCTCTTTTTTCAGCAAATGAGAGGTTCTATTGAGTAGCAATATTAATTTTTTTTAAAATGGCTGCTCTGCTGCACGTTGCTGACTCTCACAAACATAAACTCTTTATATGTCAGATGTCGAACCTGCTATAAGCTTTTGGGGAATTTGATTATTAAGGTATTCATCCGGAATATTGCTGAGAAAGCTAATAATTACAGCTTAGAGTATTCTAATCTTATAGGTGGTAACATCGTTATATTATCCTGATCGGTTTGAAATTAATACACGCGTCATGGAGATAGTGAAGGTGCTAATCGTCGATGGATTGGTTATACCACTCAACCAGTAAAATTTTGCGTCACTTCACTGACTGGTTTTCTCTTCGGTGAACCTGTATGCTGAACTTGCGAAATTTGCTAAACAGTAAAGCTCACTTGGATGAAATCTGTGGACGAACTTTACGGTGACGACCAGGCTGAGACGTTGTTTCTTGACATAAAAGTTTTCAGCTTTGACATGAAGATGCTACACTCAAATTTGCCGATCGATGAAAAACTTGAAATTGCCAATGACCATTCAATCTTGAAACGCCATTCGAACGTCGTTTGGCGTAAAGTCAGAACAGTTACACATTTAATGCACTGGTCGCCAGAGAAAAATACTAAACGATGTAATGGAATTGCCCGATCATAGGGAAAGTTGATGCAAACTGTGCGTTTATGAAGTCTGTAAGGCAAATACTAAGTGAAAACTCCGTGCTACTGTGCAGTCATATTATATAAATCTGTTTAGTAACTAAATGTCCTAAGGACTATTCAGTGGTCTGTCTAATTTCTGCTGACGTGCATAACAAATGGATCAGTCGAAATGGAATGAAAAATGAAGTATAAATTTTAGGCAATGTCATTAAAATATGTATACTTTCCGATACAATTCTTACGAAAACGGATGATGACGTTAATTTGACAGTGAGATTAAGTTTTTGCTTAAGAAGCATTGAAAGGATCTGAATGAACTGGATATAATCCGATGTGCAATTAAAGTGTTGCTAGAAAAAGGACTGAAAACACTTCAAAGTAAAATTAGGGTAAGAAGAAAGATGAACCAACGAACCAAGTAAACGTGACTGTTGCGGCAATCACCTACTGGCAAATAAACTGAAAAGAGATCGTAGAAAGAATTTTATAGAACTACACTTGTAAATTATTACATTTTGAGTTTTTTCGACCAATAATGAAACCAACAAAACTTCAGAATGACCATAAATTTTGAACTCCAGAATGAGGACCAATTATTGCATGGAAGGTCCATGGACTACAGTAACTAACAGGAGCGTCCGGAAAGGAGTAAAAATAAAATCCTACTCCAGTGTTATCGGTGGGATTTCCAGCCACAATTCACGTATGGAGTAAATTCGTAGAAATTTCTTCGACTAAGTGAAGAAAAACTGAGATCATCAGAAAAGTTCGAAATTGTTTCAGAGAATTTCTTAACGTTAATTTTGGCTAGACAGTCCTCAGTGCCACGATTTCATGGTATCGTTTTGAATTGTGCACCAGTGGACTGACCAGAAACCTCCTCTTCACGGAAACTTCGCAATGATGAGCGATAAAAGGAGAAAGAGTAACGAGAATGGGAGGAAATATTTGCTTATGAAATGCCGAAGGTTTGCCGGTGGATGAAATCACTGATGACTCTGATAGCATGACCTTCGTTACTAGCTCATAAAAAAAACTACGATGTAAACCGTAAAAAATGCTATGAAACAAAGTAGCCCAATATATAAAATCTTTGGCTCTCGAAAATGGTTTAAAAAAGTCTCAGAATGCTCGATCACGCTTCAGACGGTAAACTCAGCAGCTATCATGCCGTCATACACAGAGGAACATAAAAACGGGTGAAAATAAAATTTCTAAGCTTTACTTAACTAGAGCATTTTCGGACACATGTTTCAAAGCAAAATTTCACGTAACATTAGCGATGCGATGAGATCGGCATGAAACAATCACTTCTAAGCCTGGAAGTAAAAATCGCAATATTCCGTCCTTCGAACTTTCGGAAAAATACACTTAACAAAGGTTTTATTGAAAACCTACGATTAAGTTTATGATTTGCATGAGCAGCTAACTCCGACAGTCACCGGTGATATCGTCTTTGGCTGCAGCAAGTCAGTTGTATGCCGGAGAGAAGGAAGAACAGTTCACTCGAATTCTCGATTGCTGAATTGCAATTATGCAGTTCCTTACATTCTTCACATCCCTTGCTTTACGTTTACACGATTGCATTGCAGCCGCCCTCAACGCAACCATGACTCCCATTGTTGGAATGAGGAATTTAGAAACCGAGAGAAGAAAATAGGCACTGGCTGCTTTTTATTGGTCTTCTTTGACTTACATTAGAATGACCCTTTGCGCTTTAGCTCAAAATTCTTGTTCAAGCACGACGACTGCTTGGGGGTCGGCATCATCCTTCACTATACTATTTTTTTAAAAAAAACTTTGGCAAAAAAGTCTTACCATACTCAATACACTTGAACTAGGTATTACCTGGATTACCTGGTCCCGCTATCAGCAACATACTGTCGCGACGGGTGAAGTCGTCCAACTTTTCGTTTGCATCTCTCTCTGTTCGCGGCAAGCCGCTGCCACAGAGGTCCTTCCGCTTTCCGTATCTCGTCAGCCCATCTCATTGGAGGTCGTCCTGGTGGTCGCTTGATA